>JAOWBW010001075.1:0-454778 GCA_026119855.1 Campanula takesimana | reverse complement strand
GTTGCCTGAGAAAGGCATTTTCCCCAAATCATTTACGTTGCTTTCTCTCTGTTTCATAAAGAAGGTTTAGGATTCTTCCTTTCTCGACTCCTCGCGATAATTATCCCTCTGTTCGTGATTCCGGTCCCGGATAAATATTCGTGGCATTGAATAGAGCGTATCCAGACCGATCAGAAATTAATTGGGTCAACTTGATTTTTGACTAGGTAAGTTATTGACTCCCCTTCTTGTATAACTGCATATAATGTTATTCCCCGCTACTTGTTTCTTGTTAAAATTGTGTTTTGAGCAATTTTTGTGATACTTGTAATTTTGGAACGAAGGGAGTATAAACATACTGCGTATGAATGAAAAAACTTGCAAAGTATTTTACTTGGTTAACCTCCTGGGTTTAAAGGTTAGTAGGAAAATATATACTCTTATTCGTAAGACGTAAAATAGTAATTTGATTTAAATATTATTAAAAATCGTACCATTATTTGTGGTACGGGGAAATGAATGGAAGTATCCCTAGATGGGTATATTAGTTTATTATAAAATTGTAGTTATACTTTTGGGGACGGTGAATATTAAATTGGAATAAAGGAATTGTCCTATTATTTATGGGACGGTAAAAGAAATGAGTTGAGCCTGAAATCATGTTTTGGGTATTGCCTAAGAGTTAATAAAAGTTACTCCCACGCTTGGACGGGGAATATTCTTAACCTGGGAAGAAATAAAATTTCGCATTTTGGTACCTTTTCGACCGCACAAAAATCCTTGGCGCGACCGCCCATCTTTCTGAAAGGTTTTTCCAAAGGAATTGACCTGCTTGTGTGCGACCGCACAGGCCATTTTAGGCGACCGCACAGTTACCTGAAAACAAAATTTGTTTAAAGTTTTATAAGTTGGAAGTACTCTAGTTAGGTATATAACCTTAGTATAAGATGTCCTAGCAAGTGTTGTGACACCTTAGGGGCATCAGAACTTGGTTTAAACGTGTATACTCATTTAATTAAAATAGAACTTAGTCTTGTACATGGACACTTATAGAACTCAAATGAGAACTTAAGTATAAGAGTAACAACTCTTTTATATGTCTTGAAAGTGCTATGAACAAGCACTTATGTGTTATGCTTGTCTTGAAGCCAATGATCATGCACCTTAGGGGAATTAAAACAATGACTTGAGATTGAATATCCTATGTAGGGGATTAAGAACTCGTAAGTATGAGTTGTCTAGCTCATTTACTTAATTTGAACTCCAAGTATTCTTGGTCTAGGTTTAGGGTACTACCCTAGATGGCCTAGATGAGTGTTGTAGAACACTCTAATATGAAAAATAGTTCCTTTGTGAACAAATGAAATGTGGACTTAAATCATAATTAAATGATAACTTGAGTATAAGAGTAGTAACTCTTTATGTGTCTTGAAGTTAATGTTTGTGTACCTTAGGGGCACCACTAATGTCTTGAGTTTGAATGTCCTAAGAAAAGGATTGGAAAATAATACGTGAAAGAGGTATAATTCATCTTCCTAGCTTGAACTTGAAGTATAAGACAATTAACTCTTGTACATGTTTAATCATCCAAAGAAATGGATTGAGAATTTGGATATAAGATGATAAAATCTTGTATATGTATTGAATGTCTTGAATGTCTTGAATGTCCTGAATGTCTTGAATGTCTTGAATGTCTTGAATGTCTTAATTGAGACAGTAACTTGAAGTATAGCACAATAAAACCTTGTACATGACTTGACCATCCAAATAATTGGATTAAGACTTGAATATAAGATTATAAAATCTTGTACGTGCCTTGACACCAATATATGTGTATGGTAATAAAATTGAAAGAGTCTTGATGTGTATATGCAAATCTTGCATATATTTACTTGATAGAATGTGGCTTCTTGATTGATTGGTACATGGTATGAATAACCAAAGAATTGGGTTATGGAACTAGATAGAGAATGATTAACTCTACTATATACTTGAACTTGATACGTGTATATTGAAAGTGCTATAAAGCACTAAAGTGTAAATGATTTAGTTTTTAATCGTGTATATACTCAATGAAGTATATAAAATATAAAGAAAGATATCTTGTCTTGAAATGAGTTTCGTAAAGAAAATAAGGACTAGTGTAATATGAAGATCATTCATATATCGTGAATACTACGATTTAAATTAATAAGAATGGTTATAGAACACAATATGTGTTAGAAAATGTATACGATTATTAACGATACATATACGTGAAGTATGACTGTGTCTAGGTACAAATGTGACCTATTCTACTACGTGTTTTAGAGTCTAAAGTGTTGGGCTCTACTTGATAGTAAAGGTATCGTGATAGACACTTTAATGTGTTAAACGTGATATGAATATGTACGTGCAAACTTGGCATGTGACAAAGTGATATAGAATGATATACCCTATTACTTGACTGAAGTCTGTTATTAATGGACTCTTACTTGGATTGATCGTGTTACATGGACACCTTATGTGCCATTGTTATCTTGGTTTGTATTCGCAATAATTGCGTACGTGTATTATATTCTCGTGAGCACATGATACATGACTACATGGTGCATATTCTCGTGAGTACATGATACATAATTACATGTGCATAAAGACTGGTCCACTAATATGGACTTAGTTCTATTCTCGTAGTTCAAGTAAATATCTATTTGTGCATTCTCTTGTGTGAGTCCAGCTGTTCTCCTTTCTTGTTCGAATATATAGGTTCACGGCTTGTCGCGAGAGCTGGGTTTAAGTGACAATCGGGTCCCTATGTATTTCCGCCTGACCCCTTACTACCGGCTATAGTAAGGGCATAGCTTCCTTGGTTAGAGCAATAAGCCTGACCTAAGTGAATGCGATTGTCTTGAACACCTCGTAGATCTTGTTCTTGTGGATGACACTGGTTACCAGGTCTTCTTATATACTGCACAGCAGTTCTTGTTCTTGTTCTTGGTTGTCCTCAGCTAGAAAAGAATCGACAACAAAGGTATTCTTGGAGGAATAAGGAAGGATTCAGGTACAAATGAGTGATAGGCCTATGTGCATCTTGGTGAGCTGGTCTAGCCTCTCACACTACTTGACTACTTGTTACCTGATCATATCTTGAGCTTGATTACTTGTTGAGTTGGCTTAGCCTCTCCTATACTTGTTACTTGATGATACTTGATATATGTTTAGTTGAGTATCTACTTGTATTGCATGATAACATGACATATAGTTGCATGTTAATAGCTTACTGAGATTTATCTCACCCTTTATTTGTTTAATTGTTCCCCCCCCCCAGGAAAACAGGGGATAGTACGCAGTGAGGCTCGACTTAGCTGGGAATTTACTCAGCAGATATTCTTGTTTGAAGTTAGTGTCCTTTTATATTTTGGTAAGGACGATCTTGTATGAGTTAATAAATTCTGGGCTTGTATTGGGGTAGTATTTGTTGTCCCTAGACAGTTCTTGATGCCAGCTTATTTGCTAGGCATGTCTTCCGCTGTATGTAACCTTGTTTGATTTTAATTTTCTTGGTCTAGAACTCGTTGTGAGCTATCTTAGCTCCCTACTCTTGAGTATATATATCATGTCAGTTTGTTTCTAACAGGTATTGTTCCTGTTTCCCGTTAGTTTCTTGTTTCATGTTAGTTACGCGCACCAGGTTCGAGGTTCTATTAGGGGATCCCGGGACTTGGGGCATGTCAACAATAGCCAAATAGCTATTGTATCCAACAGCAATGTTCATACATATTGCTATTGGATACAATAGCCAAATAGCTATTTAATCCGACAGCAATGTTGTCACATTGCAGTTAGATACAATAGCCAAATACCTATTGTATCCAACAGCAATGTGTGTATGAACATTGCTGTTGGATACAATGACCAGATAGCTATTGTATCCAATACAATGTTCATAACAATCATGTTAGATACAATAGGCCAATACCTATTGTATCCAACATCAATGTTCATACACATTGCTATTGGATACAATAGCCAGATAGCTATTTGTATCCAACAGCAATGTTCATACACATTGCAATTAGATACAAATAGCCAAATACCTCTTGTATCCAACAGCAATGTTCATACACACATTGTAATTGGATACAATAGCTATTGTATCCAACACCAATGTTCATAACAATACTGTTAGATACAATAGGACAACACCTATTGTATCCAACAGCAATGTTCATACACACATTGCTATTGGATACAATAGCCAGATAGCTATTTGTATCCAACAGAAATGTTGAGACATTGCTGTTGGATACAATAGCTATTCTATCTTGTATCCAACAACAATGTGAGAACATTGCTATTAGATACAATAGCCAAATAGCTATCGTATCCAACAGCAATGTTCATACACATTGCTATTGGATACTTTTAAGATGAATTTTTTAAAATATAATTGAGTTTAAGTTTCATTACCATCTCATAATCATTGAGGGAGTATTTTGTGTTCTGTTTCAACAATCTATCCATGTCATCAGAAAAGTCTTCATAATGTGCATCAAATGATTTTCCAGCAGTAATCATCTGAAATATTGTTTTTTGACATTGGAAATGTGTGTGTTAGTGTTTTTTGTTACATATAAAAATATTAGTGGAAGTAAATATTAATATATAAATATATTACCGTCATAAGTGGACTGCAGAAGAGACGTAATGGCGATGCTGGAGACTTGTACCTCTCCAAATCATTTAGCACATCACACCAAACACAAATGATAGTTGCTTCCACTGTGCTGCCAGGAAGCATGCTCTTAAAATTTTCGATAGTCGCAAATGCATGCTCGGATTGATAAAGGAATAATCTGTAGAAAATACAGCAATATATTATTAACAAATACTATTTCATAGTGTAACTTTTAATTAAATATTGTATCTATAACTGGTATTGTGTGCAATTGAAATACTATATTATTATTGGATACACTAGGTATATAGTTAATGTATCTATTGTATCTAATTCAAATATATTGGATTAGATACACTCTAGGTTAATTAGATACAATACCAATTTTAAGCAGTGTATCCAAGTGAATTTTATAAAATTACTTACATCACTGTGTCTGGCTTCACATGCTGAATCCATTGGAAGATCGCTTTTTCATCAGCCAGTATCCTGCCTTCTATTTCAACCACCCTACTCCTGAATGGAGATTTGCTACTTTCAGATGGTTGCGGTTGACGTTTTTCTATTGGTTGGTCCTGTTGACTATCCTGTTCATCGGAAGAACTTAACAGTTTAAAACTCGACGTTGTAGTGCTTCTTGTCCTTCTCTTAGGCAGTGGGGGCTTCTTAAATTGAACGTTTTTCTTCCCCTTGATCTCCTTTTCTTTTTCAGCCTCACCTAAGCCTTCAGCTTCCTTTGCTATCAACAAAACGTCTACACCTTCAAATAAATCATCAGATCTTGTCTCTGTTCGTGGTGGTTGTTTTTCTTTGTTATACAGCTCCTCAATGGCTGTAATATTTCTCAGACCCTCGCTGTCAAACTCAAAACTGTCAACCATTTCTGAATCTTGTATTTCTTCTTGTAGACAGAGTGGATCGATGTTTGCAGATTTTTCAGTTGAAGCAGCCTTTTTTGCTGCTGATATTTCAAGAGATTCTTTCTCCATTCTGTCCATTTGTGAGCTTGTAAGATGTAAAAAATCAAATGGTGGAGAGTCTTGATGCGTTTCATCTGGTATGTTCTTTTGTTCATCACATTGAGAAGCTGTAACATGCTGAAGGTTTGGTGGTTCAGAATCAAGTTCAGATTGATCTGGATTGGCTTCTGCAAAATTTGATTTTTGTGGGGAGTGAGGAGTTTGGACAGGTTGTTGTTCATCATTATGAAAAGAAGAACTTGTTGGATTGGATGTAGGTGGAAAGGTTGAATTGAACAGTTGAGCAATTGTACGGTGGATTTGTACCACTTTCTCCTGCTCTTTGCTTTCTGACATACAAACCACATATGCATTTTTATATCTATCCAACGCATTCTTCAATTCATCTGAAAAAATCTCTAGTTGTTTGATAGGACCATCACCTTCCTGTAATGAATAAGAAAATATTTTATAGTAATTGTTTGAACAATTCAATTGAATACACTTGCTATTACATAGAATATCTAAATAGCTATTGTATCCAACAGCAATGTTCATACATATTGCTATTAGATACAATAGTTATATAGCTATTGTATCCAACAGCAATGTTCATACACATTGCTATTAGATACAATAGCTATACAGCTATTGTATCCAATACAGTGTTCTTAACAATTGAGTTAGATACAATTGGCAAACATCTATTGTATCCAATAGCAATGTTTCATACAAACATTGCTATTAGATACACTAGATGTTTGCCTATTGTATCCAATGCAATGTTCACACATTGCTATTGGATACACTAGCTACTTCCATGTTGTATCCAATAGCAATGTTCTTAACAATACAGTTAGATACAATAGCCAAACACCTATTGTATCCAACAGCAATGTTCACATACATTGCTATTGGATACACTAGTCAATTCCCTATTGTATCCAACAGCAATGTTCACACATTGCTATTGGATACACTAGCAAAACAGCTATTGTATCCAACACCAATGTGTGTGAACAATACAGTTAGAGACAATAAATAAACATCTATTGTATCCAACAGCAATGTTCACACACATTGCTATTGGATACACTAGTCAATTCCCTATTGTATCCAACAGCAATGTTCACCTCTTTTATTTTAAATGGTCTGTTAAATAGTTTAAACATTCATATTTTTTTTTCTTTTTCATGTATTTTTATTCATATTTATTACCTGCTCTCGATCAGGAACTTCAAAGGAACTAGAATGAGGAGCTTTTGTAGCCAAAAGGGGCTGATCCTGTATATGTAGGTGAAAATAAATTTCTGAGACAAATTATAAATAAAGATTCTTTTTTAATATATATTTTGAGATGAAGTAAAGACACTAATAATATAAATGAATAGTACAAGAAAACCTTAAATCTTGGAAGTTAGATACACTAGCTATTTTAGCTGTTGTATCAAATAGCAATGTTGACACGATGCTATTAGATACACTAGCAAATTAGGTATTGTATCCAACATCAATTTTTATAACGAGAGCTTCCCATGACCAGGTTGGGGTGTTTCCGTTACTGGTCTCTTTGCAGAAAAAACAATGGAGATGACCCCATTTATTGTACAAGGTATACAACCCCAGCCTGAATTTTTCAAAGTAGTAGGCTATGTGGTCCTGGGGGGTCTTCATTGGAAAGTATGTACCTTCTTCCTCACAATCGGAAGAATCAGAAGGATTAGTCACAGGATGCTGTGAACTAGTGGTAATATCAGGGATATTACCAGGCTCATTTTGGTTATTCTGAGCTGTATTGCCAGTTGAAGAACAAGAGGGCTTGTTTTCAGCCATTTTCTTCTTGCAGTGTTTGGTTTTTAGATGTGTTTTTTGATGTGTAAAACACAAGTGAAGTTGCAATGTATTTATAGTGAAAATTTGTAGTTGAACAGTTATTTTAATTTGTCTTTTTGCAATTTATTTGGTCAATGCATTAATTATATGTGTCATGAGCTTTCAGATACAGATAAGATCAGATGAAATTTTTCATCAATGCATCTTTTTTACTGTAATTAATAATTCTGACATATGTTCCATATAAGACATTCAGATTTTAATTTATTAGCTAGCATTTGTATCCAACAATTTTTTTTTTTTTTATTTTTTTGGGTGGGGGGCTTGGTATACTGTTAGATACAGCAGCAATGATTTGATGTATCTAATACACATTATTAAAATTCTTAGATACAATAACTATTTTATACAAGTTTTAAACTATTATATAAAATACAGTTAGATACGATAGGAAAATAACTATTTGTATCCAACACTAATGTTTTGATACATTGCTATTAGATACACTAGAAATTTAGCTATTGTATCCAATACAATGTTTATAATAACATACTTAGATATAAAAGCCCTATCATTAATGCATTGACCAATTTAATTGTGAGATGTGCCATTTTTCATTAATACTCCCTCCGTCCCATTTCAAATTGCAAATACCAGGTTGGCACGGGGATTAAGGGAAAAAGTGAAAAAGGTGATGTGTTGTGAGTGTTGATAGTTCAGTGGGAGAGAGAAAGTGGGGTAGAAAATAGTTAGTGGGTTAATGGATGTGAGTGTACAAGTGGGTTAAAACTTGCCATTTTTGAATTTTGCAATTTTAGTTGGGACACCCTTTTGGCAAGTTTTGCAATTTGAAATGGGACGGAGGGAGTATATGTTTTGACTTTAATCAACAATTCTGAGATGCATGTCATATAAGACATGCAAGCTGGCATTTTTGTATTTATTTTTGGCAGATGAGGTGGGTGGAAAAAGCGGAAATGTATTTGTCTATATGCAGTCTAATAGTTTAATGCATTAATGATATGTCTGCAAGTATGGATGAAATTATATTTAATTTTTTCTGAATTTTGTAAGTTTAACAAGACCACTGATTTTTTTGGGAATAGTTGCTTTGACATCTAAGTTTTAACCTATTATATACAACACAATTAGATACAATAGCAAAACACCTATTTGTATCCAACACTGATTGTATCTAACAACAATTTTTTGACACTTTGCTATTATATACAGTTAGATATAATAGGCAACTACCTAATGTATCCAACATCAATGTTCACATATTGCTATTAGATACACTAGTAATTTAGCTATTGTATCCAACATCAATTTTTTGACACGTTTCTATTAGATACAGTTAGATACAATAGGCAACTACCTAATGTATCCAACATCAATGTTCACATATTTCTATCAGATACACTAGTAATTTAGCTATTGTATCCAACATCAATTTTTTGACACGTTTTTATTAGATACAGTTAGATACAATAGGCAACTACCTAATGTATCCAACATCAATGTTCACATATTGCTATTAGATACACTAGTAATTTAGCTATTGTATCCAACATCAATTTTTTGACACATTTCTATTAGATACAGTTAGATACAATAGGCAACTACCTAATGTATCCAACATCAATGTTCACATATTGCTATTAGATACACTAGTAATTTAGCTATTGTATCCAACATGAATTTTTTGATTAGATATCTCACCTCTTGATTTTGCTGCATAGAAATGTCTCGAACATTGCCTATCCCAATTGTTTTATTTTTCATCTCAAATTCTTCTCTGTTTTCCAGAAATTTTGTCGTCCATTCTTTGTATGCTGGAAGATGCCTCTGAACGACATTCATACCTTGTATCTCCACACGATCAATATAAAGAAACTAGGAAATAAAAATAAAACAATGTAGGTTAGATTGAAAATAATTATCAATATCGTTCATATTAAGAAGAGGTTTGAGCAAACAGATAAATGAATTACTTACGCATAAAAATATCAACGATCCTGTAAAATTTCATGTTTCCACCCAGCTTGACCTTGCATTTTTCAAATGGTGTATGAGATACTCACACCAGTTGTATTCTTTGCATTCATCAAAACTGAGATTAGAATTTAAAATCTCTTGATTTGCATAATGGCTTGACATGGGGCAGATGAAGAGATTGCAGATCAAAACCACAAAATTCTGTTTGAAAATATAATCAGCCTCAGTGCTGTTCTCAATCTTCTTTAATATATCTGTGGGGCTGTGCTTCCAAGGGTCCTTTCCTACTTCAAACTGAGCCCTCCAGTTTCGCATTGAGCCCTCAACTTTCTCATTCTTCCTGGCTTTCTGCTTGATATTGATTGTTCTTTCCCTCCTTGGAAGCCCTAATATTTTCTCAACTTCCTCTTCAGTGATAGGAATTATTTGTCCATTTTTCAGCGTTATTATGTTATCATGTTGGTTGTAATGTTTGATAACATAATAACCTATCCTTTGAGGAAGGTTGCTGATTTTCAAGTCCAAAAGATCCTTAAATCCAGAAGATTTGACCCATTCAATTTGCTCAGGAGATAAGCTTTGAATTGCTTGAACTAAAGTCCTTGGTGTGCCTCTCATTTTTGACATAGGGTAGCTTTCAGTATTTTGAACTGGAGTTGGAACTGTGGTTTCGGTCTGAGGGTTTCTAGGACCCTGCAATTAAGATTGAAAACAGGTTAATATTATGATTTTACGTAATGTATGCACTTTCATTTTTTTTTTTCAAACAACCCAATTGGATACACGAGCCAAATAGCTATTGTATCCAACAGCAATGTCAACACACATTGTATTGGATACACTAGCAAAATGCCTATTTGTATCCAACAGCAATGTTGACACACATTGTATTGGATACACTAGATATTTAGCTATTGTATGTAATAGGTACACATAATATAGGTTAATACCTTGATTTTTACTCTTTGTAGTTTTGATGAACTTGGACCAGAACCATCTTTTTTATCTGCATCACGATTTTTTCTTTTCCTAGTAGCTTTTATAATATCTGCAAGTGATTCTTCTGCTGGGGATTTGTCAGATAAAAAATGAAAACAAGTTTTTAGTACAAGAAATAGATCTTTTTAGTTGGATACACAAATATTTTAACTATTGTATATAATTTAAAATATAGTTATAAATTTTTTACTGGCCTATATTTTTACCTTCTGCAAACCTAGGAGATTTTCTTGGTGTTGATTCCAATCCTGTTAATGTTGTTGTTGTTGTTGTTGTTGTTGGTTGCTCTGTCCTTTCTTCAGATTGTGTTGTTGGTTGTGTTGCTGGTCCTTCTGTCATGGTTTCTGTAGCTGTTGTGTTTGTTGTTGTTGTTGCTGCTGCTGCTGCTTCTATTGTTGGTATGATGATTATTGCTGTTGTCGCTTCTTCTGAAATTCATTTAAAAATGGTAAATATTTATATTTACATGTAAAGAAATCATCTTATAATCAACTTTTACAAGTATTATGACAATTTATTTGTCACCTATATTTTCTTCAGAAGAACTACTATCACTTTTATCAAGTAGAACTCTTCCAGGTGTATAGAGTCGTAACGCTTTTTGTTGTTCAATATGTTTTCTACTCTTCTAATTTTGTGCATCAATTACCCTCGTAGACTTCCTCCTTCATGGTTGTCCTACAAACATTCAATCATAATGTGATAAACATTTTGAATGGATACAATTGCCCTGGGATACACTAGCCAAATAGCTATTGTATCCAACAGCAATGTGGACACACATTGCCCTTGGATACACTAGCCAAATAGCTATTGTATCCAACAGCAATGTGGACCACATTGCCCTTGGATACACTAGTCAAATAGCTATTGTATCCAACAGCAATGTGGACCCACATTGCCCTTGGATACACTAGCCAAATAGCTATTGTATCCAACAGCAATGTGGACACACATTGCCCACTGGATACACGAGCCAAATAGCTATTGTATCCAACAGCAATGTGGACCACATTGCCCTTGGATACACTAGCCAAATAGCTATTGTATCCAACAGCAATGTGTATCCAACAGCAATGTGAACCACATTGCCCTTGGATACACTAGCCAAATAGCTATTGTATCCAACAGCAATGTGGACACACATTGCCCTTGGATACACTAGCCAAATAGCTATTGTATCCAACAGCAAATATAACTATTAAATTTGTGAACACAGTTAGATACATTATGCATTTTTTCTAGTTTGAAACCGTAATAAAAATTTCAATTAAACAGTTTCGAATCGTGAAAAATGGCTAATAATAACAGTAGAGAAATGCAATTAGAAACCTCACCTTGTTGATTTTGGTTCTCTATGTTGCTTCTATCGTTAGGAGATGCCATTTTAGTTAGTTTTTGTCGTAGAAAGAAGCTTGTGAAGAGACGAAGGTCGCCGGACAGTCAAATCGGAGAATCCTCGGTGGAAATGCCTCGGAATAGCCGGAGAATTGGGAAGGGTTTGATCGCCGAGGGTTTAGTCTCGCCTTTTCAAATTCGCCGGAGTGTGTGTGTGTGTGTGTGTGTGTTTTGTGTGTGAACGCGGTTAATGGGCGGTTTATACGCGATTTGACCTTTTTGCCCTTTGCGTGTCCTGGTAATTTCAAAATTGCCACCGCCTCTTTAATCTCTTGTCTCTAATCTGCACCGTTGGTTTATTTCTAATCCAAAGGCTATAAGTGGTTCTCATGGTTCTCATGTAATTGAGTTCTCACAGGAGCAAGACCCTATATATATATATATATATATATATATATATATATATATATATATATATATATATATATTTTAATTATGTGTGAATGGTAGAAATATTGAACTCCAACTCTTTTGGAGAGAATGAAGACTATACGCAGTAGAAAATGTGAACCATTCCATATCAGCATGCCTCACCTGAAAAAGAAAAAAAAACAACACATCGAAATTAATTAATTAAAAAAACCACACACACACACATACTCTCATCTAATAAAGAAATATCTACATGAATTTCAGTATAATATAGGCAACTTAACATAAAGTTTAATTCAAGAATATCATCATTAATTAATGTTCATATAACGAGAGAAGCTTGCAATGCAGATTTAAGAAACAAGTTCACAACTTTCAAATACTAATTATGATGCAATTTCAAAGAGGTACTCCACTAATTAAGTACTTTACAAAACATCCATTTAATGCGTCTTTCATAGAAATATTGAGACTTTTTGGAACAATCATTACGAGACGGAAAATGTATAAGGAAGAGATAGAGAGAGGGAGAGAAGAACGTTGAAAGAAGATTTTACATATCAAGAATGCATCGATGGCATATATTCAAGACTATATTTTTTAGTTTCTGTGTGCAAAGTGATAGATGTGAATATATATTGGCAATGTCTTCATCACAGAGAGATGAGAGAGAGAGAGAGAGAGAGAGAGAGAGAGAGAGAGAGAGAGAGAGAGAGAGAGAGAGAGAGAGATTACATACGATATACTAGTAGATGTAATCTTGACGACGAGCAATATGAGTATGGCATGCACGACAAACGAGTAAATGTTCTTCGGGATCAAGATCTACAAGAAAGAGTCTCCCCAATATTGTTGAAAACCTAATACTCCCTCCGTCCCAGACTAAGGTTCTTACTTTCCTTTTTGATCTGTCCAAAATTAAGGTTCTTAGCTGCTTTATTACCTAAAATGAACCATGGGACCCACTTGTCATTCTCACAACAAAAACTCCCTATCCACTTTATCTCTCATACTTTCTCTTACTTACTTTTTCATACTCATAACATTTATTTTTTCTTAATCTCTGTATAAAGTTAAACTAAGAACATTAGCCCGGGTCGGAGGGAGTAATAATGAGAGAGAAGTGATTTGTTGTTAGTTAGGCTTGCAGTTAGTAATAACCGTCTTAACAGCTAAAGGGCGGGAATGAATTCCATTGGTTCCTACATTGCAGGAGAAGTTCTAAATTACGCATCTAAAATTTCAAAAAAATAAAAGTCCGCCCATAACTATGAGTTATTTGCAGTCTGGTACCCTAGTTTTTACTCCCATCGTCCTAAGTTATACGGTATAAATGTCACAATTTCATTTCTACGAAATTTTACCATTGTATCGGCAACATATAACAAATAAAGCACATTTGTTGATTTTTTTTTTTCTTTAGGCAAAATTGCAACAAAAATCACTCAACTTTATGGCAATTGTGGTTTTTGTACTTAAACTATTTTTGGTATCACCTTTTGCACTAAACTATTTTTTGTTACACCAGAGGTCACTCCCGCTAACACCATTTGTTTTTAGCAGTTAAATTAGTCATATAACTTGCACGTGCCTCTTTTTGAAAGACAAGAATGGTATTTTTGTCAAGCGCACGTTTTGACACAAGAGAAACTGATACGTTTGTTTATGAGTGCAACTGCATTTGTTTGTAAGTATCTATATATTTATATGAGTGTCGATACATACGTTATTGAGTACCTGAATATATTTTATCAGTAATAGTACATGAACTTTATAAGTTTCGAGAAACTTTTAGAAAAGTTAGCTTTTAAACATTTTAAGTAGATTAAATCGTTATAAAAATCTATAGTTAGATTTTTAGCATATACTATAAGACATTCAATTATAGGCTGTACAAATTATTAGAGCACCACAACGGGAGGTTTATGGACTCTTTATTTTTATGAAAATGTTTTTAAATGCTTTTTGTCGTTGTGGAGCCATTTGAAAAGCTCTTTATTAAAATTGCGACTCTCCTGTGCGGCCGCCGCACGGCGTGCGACGGCGCCAGGAGTCGAGCCGCCAATTTTTATTTTTTTTTTGCAATCCCAATTTTTTTTCCTCCCAACAAAAGTAACACTTCTTATAACGAAATGCAACACTTTTTTTCTTCAATTGTAACACTTTTTTTTTCCAAAAATGTACCACAATTTTGCTTCAATAAATTAAAGATTGACAACTAAATTAGTGTAACACTTTCTATAAAGGAATGTAACACTCATTTTTTTCAAATGTAACACTTTTTTTCACCCAAAATTAACATATGATTGACAACTAAAACTAATGTTACATTTTATAAAAAATGAATGTAACATTTTTTTTCTCAATTGTAATAGTTTATATTCTTAAATGTAACATTTTATATGAAATGTAACAATATTTTATTGAGAAAGTAACAATTGGAATGCAAACCCATTTTTTTTGTTGTAAAAACTGCTGTTACATTTAACTGTTTTCGTGTTACATTTTGAAGATGAATTTGTTACTTTTATCAGAACAGAGTGTTACATCTTAGCTGAAGGAGCAGCTCAAACTTTTTATGTGTAAAAAAATATATTTTGTTTTTAAAAAAATCAAACCATATCATGACATATGTAGTTTTATTCGTCTCGTCGAGACGAACACAACGATATTTTTAAATTTTTTTTCTGAGTTATAAATCTCAAGATATAGCATTTTTAAGTTATTGGAGGTTTTTTTTAAAAAAATGACAAGTGTCGCGCTGAGAGTGGAAGAGGAGCTGGCGGGCGGGTCGAGCGGGCGGGCTGCTCCATGGTCCATGCCCGCCGCACCTTGTACAACGGATGCATTGAAGAATTTGTCTTATTAAAAAGAGTAATTAACTCATTCTAGAAATAACTCCTTTTATTAGCATTTCTTTTAATCTTCACCAATTTTTTATGTTTGGGGAAAAACTTTACCATTGTGAAAAAGCTTTAAACTTCTTATTTTTTGACTTGATAAGAATATGACTTGTAGGGGCAAAAAAAGCTACTCTTTTCGTCCCAAATACTCCACTTCTGTTGCTATTACGTAAGCATCGTTAACATTATTTACCAAATATACACCTACTCATTCTTATTAAACTGTCATTATAAAAACATTTAATTACATAGATAAATGAGTTATTGTAAGGGTAATTTTGTAACACCCCGAATTTTCTTATAATATCTGAGCATTTAATGGCATTTAATAACAATAATAAACAATAATAAATACCTTAATTTAGGGTTCACAACGGCCCCTTATTTAAACCATAAATTCAAAACAATAGCGGAAGCGTAACTTAAACTTGTCTTGGTAGGTAACAACCCTAACCACCAACGTACTTCAACTTACATCAAAATAAATGCACTTAAACTACTAAGTTAAGAATCTTCAATCCACCGTCTTCCTACGGCTGCTTTCCTTGTCTTGTCCTTCTACTTAAATCCTGAAAACAAAATTTATAGAGAAGGGATGAGTGAACGAATGCTCAGTAAGTTCACACGTGGCCTCTCCGGTTACTAAGGAGAGACGACCAGAACGAATACTTTGAATAACTTTTACAAGGATAGGTTCAATTACTTTTTAGATTCAAGACTGCAGAACAATACAGTCGTATTACTTTTAAGATTTTACTTTCAAAGGATTATGGCACTACAATCCAAAGGGATTCATTCAAGTTTCGTCAATTCCAGGGTAACGTACATTATAACCTCAATGCTAAAGGTACAATTTGTACACCTAGCTTCTCAAGCCAATAGTGTGGGTCGTAACATATATGGTATTCACACATATATGCTCGGGGTCTAGAATCATCCTTGTAATTAGACAATTCCTGAGAGAAGGCATGCAATCCCTAGTTTAAGGACGAGTCTTTTCTAACTGGACTGTCCGTCAATGTCTTTTCTAACTGGACATTGGCCACTCTAACAAGTAAGTGGTTAACTTACAAGTTAAAATGAGAACATACCAATGTACAAGTATGTGATACAAGTTTCAAACTTCGATACTTAGTAGATCAATGGGGACATCACTAAGTATAGATTCTTTCAAGGAACGTTCAATAACGCAGAGTACATTCAAATACTATCATGCCATACTGATAGCTAACTTTAGAAAAATACGGAATTCCAATAAACAGGAGTTCAAATACTGTAAGGAACGTAATCCCTTACCTGAATTGCTTTTCCTCGCAATCTCCTCTCTGTGCAAATCTACAAGGCACGGAGTAATTTACTTTAGTACTCTCAACATGGTTAACTACTTCTACTGAGTTAACTGAGAGATGTGTTTTAACTTCTTTACTTCGTTACTTCTTTTCTTACGTTTAAGTTTCTGACTTGGATTTACGAGTCAGTCCTTTAACTTTGATATAATTGCAATTAAGTCCTCTAACTTTGGGTTAATTACAATTTGGTCCCTCAACTTTGGGTTAATTACAATTTGGTCCCTCAACTTTGGTTTAATTGCAAATTAGTCCTTCAACTTTGGATTAATTGCAGATTGGTCCTTCAACTTTAATTTAATTGCAATTTAGTCCTTCCACTTTGGATTAATTGCAGGAAGGTCCCTTGACTTTGGTTTTATTCATAAAGGTCCCCCAAGTTTCTTCTTCATCACTTAGGCCCCTCTAACTTCAAAGGTTTCCTTTTTATTCCTTCTAACTTTAATTCTTTTTCAGTTTAGTCCTTTTCCGTTAGGAAACTAACTGAATTCTTCTAATCTTTTCTCTTCTTGTTAACTTTCTAACTTTCAAGGTCTTCCTAGTACTCATTCTATTTTCTCAAGTTAGTTTTCTAACTTTTTAACGATTCTCTTAAAGATTTCGTTTTCTTTTCGTTATAAACTTAACGAAAATACTAACTTTCCGTCCCAATTCTTAACATCCTTAATCAAGAATTAACACTCAATTTATATCAACATTGCCGAAAAATATATGATCCAAAAATCCATTGATTTGATCAATTTTTCCTAGTTCTTTAGCTTTTCTAAATTCCCAAACATCAATTTTTTATTCATAAACCAATAACACAATTCATGAACAACAAAAATAATTTTCCTATGATGATCAGGCCATTCGGCCGAATGAGATTAGGAAAAAAAAAAAAAAAATCCATCTTTCTATATTTTTGATAAACCCAATTAAACCTCAATTTCATATTGATTCAATCCCCAAACATTGTATAATATTCATCAATTCCAATCATGATTTAAACATCAATCTTAAAACAAAACTAACATTAAGATCATCTTTTTCGCATATCATATAGATCAAATAAATTAACCTCTTGAAGATTTTGTCATTATTTTACTAACATGCAAAACCCTAAAATTCACCTTCTTAAATCATGCATAACTTATATTCTCCTAACCCGAATTCGATGAAACAAATTTTGGAGAGTGGGATTTAGCATTACCTTGAGAATGGTTGGATTATTTCTTCAAGAACGATTCCGATCTCTCCTCCCCCCTCCTCTGACTTCTCGGCTGCCGGCTCTAGGGTTGCTAGGGTTTTGTTTTCTTTTTTTTTTTTTTTTTTTTTGAGTTTATGATAATAAAGAATTCCTAATTTGACTAACTCAAGAATTTATACTTTGGATTGATTCCTAATTGGGTTGGGTTTACTAATACAAATTTCGGGCCAATCCAAATTCTTCGGCCCACTTCTTTCAATCGCTTTATAACTCTAATTATTATTTAATTAAATTAATAAAACCGAATTAAAATAAAATAAAAAAAAAAATTCGGTTATTACATTCTTACCCCCTTAAAAGAAGTTTGTCCTCAAACTTTGACAATTCTTAATCCGAGAAGATGTCCGGGTACAATTCACGCATTTCACTTTCTTGTTCCCATGTTGCTTCTCTTTCTGAGTGATTGCTCCATTGCACTTTCACGTAGGGAACCGTACGCTTTCTTATGACCTCGTCTTTTCTGTCGACGATCTTGATTGGTCGTTCATCGTACGTCAAATCTGCCCGAACCCTTAACTGCTTGTACTCTATCACATGACTCGGATCATGAATATACTTCCTTAGCATGGAGACATGGAACACATTATGTACTCCAGCTAATATCGGCGGTAACGCCAATCGATAAGCCACTTCCCCGATCTTATCAAGAATTTCGAACGGTCCTACATATCGTGGACTTAACTTCCCCTTAATCCCAAAACGCATAACTCCCTTCGTAGGCGATATCTTTAGGAATACTCGATCCCCTGGCTGAAATTCCAGTTCTCGCCTTCTATTGTCTGCGTAATATTTCTGCCTACTCTGTGCAGTCTGTAGCCACTTCCAGATCTGTTGTACCTTATCTGCCGTGACTTGTACAAGTTCCGGTCCACTTAACCTCCTCTCGCCGACTTCGTCCCAACATGCCGGTGATCTACACTTCCTCCCATACAATTCTTCATATGGTTCCATCCCAATACTGGCATGAAAGCTATTGTTGTATGCGAATTCCACCAACGGTAAATGTTCGTCCCATGCATTGGGCCAATCTAACGAAGTAGCCCTCAGCATGTCTTCCAGTGTCTGGATAGTCCTTCCGACTGCCCATCTGTCTGTGGATGAAACGCCGTACTCATGGTCAACTCTGTTCCCAATGCTTCTTGTAGGCTGTTCCAGAATTTCGAAGTGAACCTAGCATCTCGATCAGACACGATTGTGACCGGGATTCCATGTAACCTTACTATCTCGTCGATGTACAACTTGGCCAACTTCTCCAACGAATCAGTCTTCTTGATTGCCAGAAAATGTGCTGACTTAGTCAATCGATCTACTATAACCCATATAGCATCATACTTCCCTACCGTCTTTGGCAACCCACTAACGAAATCCATAGCAATATTCTCCCACTTCCATTAAGGAATTGGTAATGATTGCAGTAACCCTGCTGGCTTCTGATGTTCACTCTTAACTTGTTGACACGTTAGACATCTATGCACATACTCTGCCACGTCATTTTTCATATTATTCCACCAATATGACTCCTTAAGATCCCTATACATTTTAGTACTCCCCGGATGTACAGAGAACTTTGAGCAATGAGTTTCTCTCAGTATTTCTCTCTTAATTTCATCATTATTTGGCACCCATTCTCTCTTTTGGTATCTCAGAATTCCATCTTCGCCCATGTGAAGATCCTTTGCTTGCCCTTTTCCGATTAGAGCTTCTCTCTCCTCGTCTAACTCTTGTGCCTCTTTAATTCTGCCCAACAATGCAGGTTGTAACGTCAGTCGAGCCAAGTATCCGCTTACTTTTACTATCAAGTTCATCTCCTTGACATCTTTCCATATGCTTACCCCCTTAGAGATCAACGTCGCCAACATTCCGTGATTCTTCCTACTCAAGGCATCTGCCACCTTGTTGGCTTTCCCAGGATGATATAATATTTCACAGTCGTAATCCTTGAGAAGTTCTAGCCACCTCCGTTGTCTCATATTCAATTCCTTCTGCGTGAAGATATACTTAAGGCTCTTGTGATCCGTAAAAATCTGGCATTTCACGCCATACAGATAATGTCTCCAAATTTTCAATGCAAACACTACTGCTGCTAACTCCAGATCATGGGTCGGGTAATTCCTTTCATGCACTTTCAACTGCCTAGATGCATAAGCTATCACCTTCTCATTTTGCATCAGTACACAGCCTAGTCCTTTCAACGACGCATCACTGTAGATAACAAAACCTTCCGTCCCTGTCGGTAGTGTTAATACTGGTGCAGATACTAGTCTATTATTAAATTCTTGAAAACTTCGCTCACATTCTTCTGACCAAACAAACTTAGCTGCCTTATGTGTCAGCTTCGTCAATGGTCCTGATAACTTCGAAAATCCCTCTACGAACCTTCTATAGTAACCAGCTAAACCCAAGAAACTTCTTATTTCGGTTACCGTAGTCGGCCTTTCCCAATCCATTATTGCTTCTACCTTCGTCGGGTCCACAGAAATTCCTTCTTTCGACACTACGTGCCCCAAAAATGCTACTTTCTCCAAACAGAATTCACATTTCTTAAATTTCGCGTACAATTTCTGCCTTCTCAAAATTTCTAGTACCATCCTCAAATGTTCGGCATGTTCCTCCCTTGTCTTTGAGTACACCAAAATATCATCAATGAATACTATCACACATTTATCTAAGTACTCCTGAAATATTCTATTCATCAACTCCATGAATGCAGCTGGTGCGTTCGTTAACCCAAATGGCATCACGACAAACTCATAATGCCCATACCTTATCCTAAACGATGTCTACGCCACGTCCACATCCTTGACTCTTAGCTGATGGTATCCGGATCTAAGATCAATCTTTGAAAAGTAACATGCTCCCCTCAATTGATCAAACAAATCATCAATTCTCGGCAGCGGGTATTGGTTCCTAACCGTCACTTTATTCAATTCTCTATAGTCAATACACAGTCTCATAGATCCATCTTTCTTCTTCACAAATAGTACCGGTGCACCCCATGGTGATACACTCGGTCTAATCAACCCCTTGTCCAACAATTCTTGTAACTGCTCCTTTAGTTCTTTCAACTTGGTTGGAGCCATCCTATACGGTGCTCTCGAAATAGGTGTGGTTTCTGGTACTAAGTCAATGGAAAACTCTACTTCCCTCACTGGTGGTATACCAGGTAAATCCTCAGGAAATACATCTTGAAATTCATTCACTACTTCAAGTGACTCTAAGGTTACTCCCTTTTCTTCTGTTTCACCTATGTGTGCCAGGAATCCTACACATCCTTTTCTCAACATTTTACGGGCCTTCATCACCTACATTAAGCCTATCCTCTTCCTCGGCCTTGAACCCACAAATCTGTATCCTTTACCTTCTTCTCCTAGGAACGTCACTATTTTCTCTTGACAATCCACTTTAGATTGATGCAAAGCCAACCAATCCATTCCCAGTATTATGTCGAATTCTGACATATCTAGTTCAATGAGGTCGATACTTACGCTCGTGCCTCCTATCCCTAAAGTGCAGTTTCTATAAGAGGTAGTAATGGGGATAGCGTCTTTAGTAGGTGTATCTATTACTAAAGGTGTCTCTAAATTCTCTGGGTGTAGTTTTAACTTCTTTGCCACAACATTACTAACTACTGAATGAGTAGCGCCAGTATCTACTAATACAAAAACATCACGAGAATTTAACTGCATCGTACCTGCCACAAGATCGGTATTAACTCCAGCTGCTTTTGCGGTCATGGTGTACATCCTACCACGGCCTCCACCGTTTCCTCCTCCGTTGTCCTTATTTCCTGCAGCTGGTTCATCTTTCTTAGGTTCTGGGCACTTCCACTTCGGGTGTCCCACCTTCTTACAGTTGTAGCACTGCCGCTCCTTATACCAGCAAACCTCTGTCTTGTGAGCTCCATCACAAATGGTACATTTATCATAACTGGTGAAACCTTGGCCCTTGCCCTTATTCCACTCACGCCTGTTGTCATTAGAGTTCCGACCATTTCCACCATGGCCGTTGTTGGATTGTCTATTCCCATGACTGCCCTTATCGCGACCGTCATCTACCGCTTTCCTCTTATTGTTGTTGTGGTCCTTACCACCCTTGTTTCCTTCTGACTTTTCAGCCACTGTTTTGCCTTTCTCTTCTCGTCGGTTACGATAGTTATCCGACTCCCTCTCCACTATCTTAGCCCTGTCCAGCACCGCTGAATACGTAGGCAGAGCTAACGGTGTGATTCTGTACCGAACTCTATCACTCAATCCCGCTTCAAACTTTCTTGCTTTCTGTTCTTCAGTATCGAAGAATCTTGGTGCAAATTCTAGCAGATCGGTGAACTTCTCACCATACTCAGCCACAGTCATACTCCCTTGTACTAGAGTCAGGAATTCCGCTATCTTAGCGTTCCTTGTGCTTGCAAGATAATACTTTTCGTTGAAAATAGCCTTAAATCGGGTCCAAGTAAAGGCTGCATCACCACGAGCCACAGCAGCTCGCTTTTCCGCCTCCCACCACGTCTGAGCCTTCCCTTTCAACATAAAGGTCGCAAATACTACCTTCTTCTCCTCAGTGCAGTTCAGGGTCTCGAATATTCTTTCTGTGCTCTTAATCCAATCCTCGGGCTTCTCCTTAGCTGTGTCCGAGAATGAGTCTGGATTCCTCCTTTGAAATAACTCCAGCGGGTCACGTAATGGAGCTTGTGGTGGTGGTTGAGCAATCCCAGCAACAGTCTGACCTATCCCAGCTAGTGTCTGTGATAGCGTCTGTAAAAGGTTTACCAGGGCCGGGTCCAACTGCCCGCCTGCATTACCGGTGTTGTCATTTCCCTCACCGTTCCTGTTGTTTCCACTTCTGGTATTCATCTACAAATTTTTACTTTTACTTTAGAACAAGTTCGTGCTCTAGCAATATTCATCACTACACAATATGTGAGGTGTTCATAGTATACTTAACATTATTATTCTTTCACTAACGGTCACTTGTTAGTTTTCATCTTGTGCGTAGGTCTCTGGTACTAGACCATTATGTGGTTAGTTTACTTAACCTTTCTTCTCCGGTTCAGGAGTTTTCATACTTCATAATTTACAACCGTTTTACTTGGTTGATTATTATTTCTTTATTTCACTAGTTTTTATTACTTAACTAGCTTTAACTTATTCCAATGATCGTCTTACTTCGTACCATGGTTACGGAGATTATTTCAAATCACTCCGAAGTTTTCCCTTGTCTTTTCTCGACAAGTTAACTTTTGTCTACATAACAATAGTTAATTCAAAATTTTGGGTATTTAAATTAAATAACTAACTTTATTCAACTAAGGTGTGAGATTTAAACATCTCAAAATACACCCAAAATTCAACTTAACATAAGGAAAATTCTAACTGCATTACTCCACTAATAATAAAATAAAAGAATCTATTCTTATAACTATCTGTCATTAATTGCATCAATTCCCACAGTGCGCGTGTTCTGCTGCAAGTTGGTCATATTTCTCTTGCAATTCTAACTTCTCAGCCCAAATCTGATAGCCTGAAGCCCTAAGCTCTTCCTCAAGTAAGATCTTATTCAAGTCAAGTACTAAGTTCTCCCATTAGTCCTAACTTTCAGTTTTCTCCCATAAGACCTAAAGCCATTGCTCTGATACCAACTGTAACACCCCGAATTTTCATATAATATTTGAGCATTTAATGGCATTTAATAACAATAATAAACAATAATAAATACCTTAATTTAGGGTTCACAACGGCCCCTTATTTAAACCATAAATTCAAAACAATAGCGGAAGCGTAACTTAAACTTGTCTTGGTAGGTAACAACCCTAACCACCAACGTACTTCAACTTACATCAAAATAAATGCACTTAAACTACTAAGTTAAGAATCTTCAATCCACCGTCTTCCTACGGCTGCTTTCCTTGTCTTGTCCTTCTACTTAAATCCTGAAAACAAAATTTATAGAGAAGGGATGAGTGAACGAATGCTCAGTAAGTTCACACGTGGCTTCTCTGGTTACTAAGGAGAGACGACCAGAACGAATACTTTGAATAACTTTTACAAGGATAGGTTCAATTACTTTTTAGATTCAAGACTGCAGAACAATACAGTCGTATTACTTTTAAGATTTTACTTTCAAAGGATTATGGCACTACAATCCAAAGGGATTCATTCAAGTTCCGTCAATTCCAGGGTAACGTACATTATAACCTCAATGCCGAAGGTACAATTTGTACACCTAGCTTCTCAAGCCAATAGTGTGGGTCGTAACATATATGGTATCCACACATATATGCTCGGGGTCTAGAATCATCCTTGTAATCAGACAATTCCTGAGAGAAGGCATGTGATCACTCATGCAATCCCTAGTTTAAGGACGAGTCTTTTCTAACTGGACTGTCCGTCAATGTCTTTTCTAACTGGACATTGGCCACTCTAACAAGTAAGTGGTTAACTTACAAGTTAAAATGAGAACATACCAATGTACAAGTATGTGATACAAGTTTCAAACTTCGATACTTAGTAGATCAATGGGGACATCACTAAGTATAGATTCTTTCAAGGAACGTTCAATAACGCAGAGTACATTCAAATACTATCATGCCATACTGATAGCTAACTTTAGAAAAATACGGAATTCCAATAAACAGGAGTTCAAATACTGTAAGGAACGTAATCCCTTACCTGAATTGCTTTTCCTCGCAATCTCCTCTCTGTGCAAATCTACAAGGCACGGAGTAATTTACTTTAGTACTCTCAACATGGTTAACTACTTCTACTGAGTTAACTGAGAGATGCGTTTTAACTTCGTTACTTCTTTTCTTACGTTTAAGTTTCTGACTTGGATTTACGAGTCAGTCCTTTAACTTTGATATAATTGCAATTAAGTCCTCTACCTTTGGGTTAATTACAATTTGGTCCCTCAACTTTGGGTTAATTACAATTTGGTCCCTCAACTTTGGTTTAATTGCAAATTAGTCCTTCAACTTTGGATTAATTGCAGATTGGTCCTTCAACTTTAATTTAATTGCAATTTAGTCCTTCCACTTTGGATTAATTGCAGGAAGGTCCCTTGACTTTGGTTTTATTCATAAAGGTCCCCCAAGTTTCTTCTTCATCACTTAGGCCCCTCTAACTTCAAAGGTTTCCTTTTTATTCCTTCTAACTTTAATTCTTTTTCAGTTTAGTCCTTTTCCGTTAGGAAACTAACTGAATTCTTCTAATCTTTTCTCTTCTTGTTAACTTTCTAACTTTCAAGGTCTTCCTAGTACTCATTCTATTTTCTCAAGTTAGTTTTCTAACTTTTTAACGATTCTCTTAAAGATTTCGTTTTCTTTTCGTTATAAACTTAACGAAAATACTAACTTTCCGTCCCAATTCTTAACATCCTTAATCAAGAATTAACACCCAATTTATATCAACATTGCCGAAAAATATATGATCCAAAAATCCATTGATTTGATCAATTTTTCCTAGTTCTTTAGCTTTTCTAAATTCCCAAACATCAATTTTTTATTCATAAACCAATAACACAATTCATGAACAACAAAAATAATTTTCCTATGATGATCAGGCCATTCGGCCGAATGAGATTAGGAAAAAAAAAAAAATCCATCTTTCTATATTTTTGATAAACCCAATTAAACCTCAATTTCATATTGATTCAATCCCCAAACATTGTATAATATTCATCAATTTCAATCATGATTTAAACATCAATCTTAAAACAAAACTAACATTAAGATCATCTTTTTCGCATATCATATAGATCAAATAAATTAACCTCTTGAAGATTTTGTCATTATTTTACTAACATGCAAAACCCTAAAATTCACCTTCTTAAATCATGCATAACTTATATTCTCCTAACCCGAATTCGATGAAACAAATTTTGGAGAGTGGGATTTAGCATTACCTTGAGAATGGTTGGATTATTTCTTCAAGAACGATTCCGATCCCTCCTCCCCCCTCCTCTGACTTCTCGGCTGCCGGCTCTAGGGTTGCTAGGGTTTTGTTTTCTTTTTTTTTTTTTTTTTTTTTGAGTTTATGATAATAAAGAATTCCTAATTTGACTAACTCAAGAATTTATACTTTGGATTGATTCCTAATTGGGTTGGGTTTACTAATACAAATTTCGGGCCAATCCAAATTCTTCGGCCCACTTCTTTCAATCGCTTTATAACTCTAATTATTATTTAATTAAATTAATAAAACCGAATTAAAATAAAATAAATAAAAAATATTCGGTTATTACAAATTTAATCTATTCTTCATGAATGAATGTATAATATCAGGGGTACAAAAAAGTCACAAAATCTTAGATGTAATAATCTTATTGGTGTTTTTAATTAGAGTGTAGCGGGTCCACTATCGATGCAACCAATCAAATATCACCAACTCATGTTACGAGTAAAATTTTGTGACTTTATTTTATGCCCCTAATATTACTCTGAATTAATTACATTTTAAAAATATATGTATACAAGTGTAAACTATAAGTATTTTGGGACGGATGAAGTAATTGAAAAAAGAGTAAAGAACTGTGAATGCTCTAACAATCGTTACCTATCAAATCTGCAATTCTATATGTTTCACTACATAAACCTAAAACTAGCTTATCCCAGTACTAAACTTATCCACTTGAAAATAACAACAAATAAAATCAAATCTGCAATTCCATAACGCAAACAACTCATCTCTTGCATTCATCAAAATCTTCCGTTCCATGCACCAGTTCTACACAGACTAAACGAAAAAAAAAAAAAAAAAATTACCTTTATAATCATATATCTATATCTATATATATATATATATATATATATATATATATATATATATATAATTAAAATAAAAATAAAAATAAAAATACTTGATTTACATACATATAAAATATCAGGGTAGTCGTCTGGTACCACATGCCTGTATTCATGTGCCTCCCAATGATCAAGTTTGTCCCTGTTAAGATGATTATTATTTTTAATACAAAACTATTTTTAATAGAAAATAAGTGAGCAAAATTAACAACAACATAATCTCTGTGAAAATCTCTAGGAATATTGCAAAAAATTAATAATTGGATTATTGTAAAATAGTCAAAAAAAAACTAACACCATCAAGCGGTATCTGCCTTTCTCGTTCAATGGATGATTCTGATCGTTCCATATTCTATCCTTAACCTACATATATATAATGCACATATCGATTAATATAAAATCTGAAGGAAATCCGAAGAAAAAAAGAAGTGAGATTTATTACGTACAATTTTGACGCCCAATTTATCCTCACATTTGACACATCGTACATCAATGAGTGTTTTATTTTCCTCCCATTGATGCTCCGTGCCATCCTCATACACGTTTACGCTGTAAAATGTAAAAATAATTAGGTTGTTAATTTATTTTATACTCATTCCGTCTCAAAATAATTTTCTCGTTTTTTTTTTCTTTTTTTTTTGCGTTCTATGAAATACATTGAGAAATAATTATAAGTTAATTTAATTATATTAATGGAAATCTAAAACTTATAGTAATTGATACAATATCATCAATACTATCAATAACAAGTTTTAGAGTTTCATTAGAGTAATTAAAGATAACTAAAATTATTGCTCAAACTTCATTCATAGAGACGGCAAAATAAAAAAATTATATTGGAACGGAAGGAGTATAAATTAATTATAAGTGCATAGTAAAAATATTGAACTCCAACTCTTTGGGAGAGATTTGAATAAGGGGCAACTCCCATTTAGTCCCTCATTAGAATCTAAATTACCACCTAGTCCAAGGTATTTTCAATATTACCACCTAGTCCAAGGGATATTAAAAGGGCATGAATGCCCTTACTAAATGACTGGAAATTACATGATTACCCCTCCCTCCTCAACCTTTCACCTTCTCACCGGTCAACAACTTTGACCGACCGGCCACCACCTCCGGCCGACCACCACCTCCGGCAACCTTTTTCCGGCCACCTTTTCCGGCCACCTTTTTCCGGCCACCTTTTCCGGCACCTTTTCCGGCAATATTTTCCGGCGACCATTTCCGGCCACCTTTTTCCGGCAACTTTTCCGGCGACCATTTCCGGCCACCGTCTCCAGCGACCTTTTCCGGCCAAAAATTTCGTCCACCATTTCCGGCCACCGTCTCCGGCGACCATTTTTCGGCCACCATTTTTCCGACCACCGTTTTCCGGCAACCACCTCCGTCCACCGTTTTCCGGTGACCACCTCCGACCACCATTTTCCAGCGACCATATTCCGGCCACCATTTCCGGCGACCACCTCCGGCCAACATTTTCCGGCCACCATTTCCGGCGACCAAACAACCGTGAACTAATCAGTAAGTTCACAGTTGTCAACAAAACTACTAAGAACACAATCGAATCCGGCGACCAAACAACTGTGAACTAATCAGTAAGTTCACAGTTGTTTAAGAACAAGTTCACAATTGTTCTAAAACAAGTTTACAGTTATTCCAAGAACAAATTCAAACATTAAAAAAAAAAAACTAATCAGTAAGTTCACAGTTGTCAACCAAACTACTAAGAACACGATCCACTCCGGCAACCACCAACTCCGGCGACCAAACAACTGTGAACTAATCAGTAAGTTCACAGTTGTCAACTAAACTACTAAGAAAACGATCGACTCTAAGTTTACAGTTGTTCCAGAACAAGTTTACAGTTATTCCACGAACAAATTCACATTTTTTTTTAAAAAAAATATGTTTTTTCAAGAACAAGTTCACAATTGTAAGTTCGCAATTGTAAGTTCACAATTGTAAGTTCGCACTTGTTCCAAAAACAAGTTCACACTTGTTCCAAGAACAGGTTCACAGATGTTCTAACAACAAGTAAGTTCACAGTTGTCAACTAAACTACTAAGAACACGATTGACTCCGCAACCAAACAACTGTGAACTAATGAGTAAGTTCACAGTTGTCAAATAAACTACTACGAACACGATCGACTCCGGCAACCACCAACTCCGGCAACCACCAACTCCGTCGACCAAACAACTGTGAATTTATCAGTAAGTTCACAGTTGTTCAGGTACAGATTTCAATAGCAAAGTTCATAGTTTTTTTAAAAACAAGTTTAAAGTTGTTCTAAGAACAAATTTCAAGAACATGTTCACAGTTGTTCCAAGAAAAAGTTCACATTTTTTTCAAAAACAAGTTCGCAGTTGTTCCAAAACAGGATCCATGAACATGTTTACACTTATTCCAAGAACCATTCACAGTTGTTCCAAGAATAAGTTCTAGGAACAAGTTTACAATTGTTCCAAGATTAAATTTCAAAAACAAATTCACAGTTATTCCAAATAAACAAATGTGAACTTAACAAACCAAATCAAAACAACTTCATAGTTGTTCAAAAAATAAATGTGAACTGAGCAAACCATATCTTTTGAACAAAATTTATACTACAACATTTTGAACAAAGTTAAACCATATGTAAACACAAGTTAAAAAACAAATTTACATTTGTTACACTCTCATTTCCCAAACAACAAAAAAGAAAATACAAACAAAATACAAACAAAAACAAACAAACCGAAGTTGAGGGATTTCGCCGCAGACAAGCCTGGGTGTTTACAGACGGTAGGATCATATATATGAGTCCAAAAGTGTAATTTTCGAGTAGCTTTGACAACTTGTAGTAATACGGTCATAGCTCTTTCTAGCGAATAGCAAAATTGTAACCGTTTGACTTTATATTTTGACTAATCTTATAAAGAAGTCCACCTAACCTACTAATCTTGGCTATTGGACCGTGAAGTGGGGCTGGAGAAAAACATTTTTTCTCCCAAAATAAGAATATAATATTTATCATTTTTGTAGTTTGTATAATAGTGTTTGCCTATTACTACTGTTGACTAACTTGACTTCCTTTACTTAGCCATTGAGGAAACCGACCTATCTATTACTTACAATAACTTTTGTATATAATAAGGGAAAACTTACTTTACCATTCAATATACAAAACATTGGCGGGGGAGGGCGTTGCCGGAGGTGGGAAAGGGAGGGGTCAACTGCGTTGTGAGATCTATTCCAGATCTGGTCGGAATTGGACACCGCCGGTTATTACCTCCAGGGACCATCGGCAAGGCTCAATTTCCCAGAATTATTGGTTGTCAAAGCCGCCGGCGTCGTTAGCAGCGGCTTGCATGAGCCCGAGTTGTCGGTTGCTACAATACGGAAGAAATCGATTGAGGTCGGCGCACGAGTCGATGCATTAGAGACTTGGAGGTGCGCCGGAGATGATGGATTGGAGAGAGAAACTGACGGTGTGTGTGAATGCGTGCGTGTGTGCGTGTTTAATGAGAGGAAGGGGAAGGGTGGGTTGGCCGGAGACGATGGAGGGAGGTGGTCGGAGGTTGGGGGAAGGGATAGGTCGCCGGAGATTGGGAAGGGAGAGGCCGCCGGAGACTGGAAGGTGTCAGGTCGCCGGTAATGGGAGGAAGGCGATCGGTGATTTGGGGAGTAGAGAGAGGTAGCGACGTGTTTGTGAAAGAGGAGGGGGTAGGGTTTTATTTATATGTGGGTATTTTCGGGATTTAATAACTTTGAGGGGACTAGGTGGTAAAAGGAAATATTAGCCTGGACTAAATGGTAGATGGAAATATTGGGTTGGACTAGGTGGTAGTTAGGCTTAGGATGAGGGACTAGACGGTAGTTTTCTCTTTGAATAATGGTAAAATCTTAGGTGAATGAAGATCGATCTTACGCATTAAAAATATTGAGCCAATGCGTATCATCCCGGCTCAACTGGAAAAATAAAACACAATGAAAAGTATGTCAAATTAAAGCCTATCCACATACATATAAGTAATAAACACATTTTCATGTAATATATACATGAATCGTATATAATATAGGCAAATTAACATAAAATTAAATCCTGTTTTAAAATAGAGAAAAAAAAAACATAAAATTTTATTCAAGATCAATATCATCATCAATGTTCATATATAACAAGAAGATTGCAACGAAGATTGAAGCATCAAGTTCACAACTTTCAAACAACAGCAAAGTTTTTTATCCGATTCAGTTTTTTTTTTTTTTTTTTTTTGGGTTGTCCAAAGTAATTATTCTAAAAAAGGTCATTATAATGCAATTTTAAAGAAGTATATATAGTAGTAATTAATTTATAAAGCATCCATTTATGCTGTCTTTCATAGAGATATTGAGACTTGTTTATTGGAACAATCCTGTCGGGAAAGAGAGGGAGGGAGATGAATCTTGAAAGAAGATTTTTTATACTCCCTCCGTCCCAAAATGACTATTCAAACTTTTTAAGGATATGAACACTTGCTTCACTAGCCATGTTTTGATTGTGCACTTTTAAAGCTTAGATTGGGACAATGAAACATGGCAAATAAGAAGATCATTTTGAGACGGAGGGTGTATACATCATAATTCCAATTCAAGCTTTCCCCGTTCACATATGAATGCACACAGTCACATAGAGAGGGAGGGAGATATACATATACATATACATATACATATACATATATATATATATATATATATATATATATATATATATAAATAGAGAGAGAGAGAGAGGTAGAGAGAGAGAGAGAGGGGGGAGAGAGAGAGAGAGAGATAGAGAGAGAGAGAGAGAGATTACATACAATAAAAGAAAACAAGTAATCTTGATGACGAGCAATATGAGTGTGGCATGCGCGACAAACGAGTAAATGTTCTTCGAGATCCAGATCGAGGAGAAAGAGTCTCCCCATTGTTGAACACTTAAGCTCTGAAAACACTTTTGGGAAAATGAATTGGATTATTGATCGAATGCAGGGAAGAAAGCAAAATGTTCTCGAGAGAAATGGTATGTGTTCTTAATTTTGAGGCTTTTTTTTTTAATTTCTTGATTGTACTGTACTATAGTAGAGTAGTACGGAGAGAGAAGTTATTAGTTGTTAGTTAGAGTTGGAGTTATTTAACCGTCATAACAACTAAAGGGCGGGAATGAATCCCATTGGTTCCTACTTTTCAGGAGAGGTTCTAACTTACGCATGCAATGTCATCTAACGAAATGAATTAAGGCGCATTCTTGATTAGTTAATTTGGTGGACTTAAAAAGCCCTTAACTACGAGTTATTTGCAGATTGGTACCCTAATTTACGTCCTTCGTTTTATGATTCTTACTTCCTTTGTTCCGGAATAAATATCACTTTTTTTTACGTTAGTAAGAAAGAAGTTTGAGCAATAAGTTTGGGTTAATTTAATTATTCAGATAATTTTTTTTTTGAAAGTGCATGTTATTCCAGGTGTATTTTTGGATCCCGGTGACAACCAACCTTTTAGGCAACTGCAGGGGTTAACAAAACCAACAATAGTTAATGGAAACTAACTATCATTAATAGAAACTAACTATCATTAATGGAAACTAACTATCGTTAACGTTATTCAAACTAAAGTTTGTTACCAAAAATTAACATCAGTTAACAACTTAGGTCATATTTGCTATTAAATTAATAATTTGAATGTCACATTTGTTATCTTGAAAGTTTGAGGGTCAAATTTATGATGCCCATAAAGCACGATGGTTGAAAATATAGTTAACTCTTGAAAGATAATTAGCCAGATTTTGATTCTTCTAATAGCTTAACACCAGTCTCGTATCTATTATTTCACAAATCAGGAAATTGACAAGGTGAATGATAAATTGTCTTCCGTCCCAAAATGACTTTTTTCACTTTTTTGTTTTTGTTTATTTGACGCAGAACGGAAGCAATGTTCGTGAATTAGCAAGCGCTAATCACAAGAGTTTACAAGCAATAAACCCTTAGAAAGATAAAGTCGGAATCCACCGAAAATAAGAGAAGAACTCTTTGAATAAAATTCATAAAACTGACGACTACAGAATAATAAAAGTGTTTAAATACCCCTAGGGCAACCAAAAACGAAAAACCCTAAACAAACGAAATAAGGAAATAAAAATCCGAAAATAAAACAACGGTTTTAAAACTTAAAATGCTGTTTTCGGGCCCTAAACGAAGTTGGATGCCCAAAAAGCATTGTACATCATGGCAAAGCGATGAGTCTTGTTCGTGGCGAAATTTTCTTTCTGAAAAGTACTCATAATAGTCATTCTGAGCCCGGACGAACAAACCGCAAAATCCTGCCGAGAACCTTCCTACATCATTATTTGAATAAATTTTGAACATCATTATTCTTCAGACAATATAAGCTATTAACACATCCAAAGTTGATCGAAGTATTGCTCCCCACTTACCCTTTTCCTCCCCTTTCCCCTCATCTTCGTGCTTCTTCGTTTCCTTCTTCCTCTTCTCCATTTTCTCTTTTATCTTCTCCCTTATTTTTTTGTCGTAATCATTGTTCATCTCTGTGTTTATCAACACCTTCCCTATGAAGGAATTCTCGCATTCTTACAATCACATTTAATTGGTTTTGAACTCGAACTCGAACTTGAACTTGATTTTGAAATCAATTGGATATTGATGGATGATAATTAAAGTTAGATACAAGTCTTATGTATTTATATGCACATTCCTAATTAAATGGTTCATGGGAAACACAACAGGAATGCACCCACTTGCCTATATACTAATTAAAGATATGTAAAAAAAAAAAAAACGTGTCTTGAGATAGTGGGACTAACATGTACATGGTTGGGATGGGTATTTTACGAAATAGGAGTCAAAAAATTGAAGCTATGCTACCATCATTTGGTCCATTTCTATTGACCAGCAAATTACCATGTGAGCTAAGTTAATTTCTACACGGTCTGCCGAACTACCTAGTCAATTCTCAAAATATTCCTTTTTAAATACTCTCTCCGTCACAAAATAATTGTCGTATTTTAGTCTCTTTCACATATATTTTCTTTTTTTGTTGAACAAACAATAAATCCAATAACATTAATAATAGGAACATAAAACGGCACCCCACAAAAGCCGGAGGCTCACCCCAAGTATCCATAGTAGATCCATTTCTTAATCTACAACAATGACAATTCCAATCTAAAAATTGAGATGTGCAGATTCTACACAAAGTATAACTTGGACACTGCCTCGATTCGGCATTTAAGAAATTCCCTATTTGGTAATATATATTGCGTTGAGTACTTGACATAGAGAATCCAGGTTGACGAGCAAACGTCCACCAATCATCCCAAAATCCCCGAAACATCCTTGTGCGGCAAGAATAACAGCATCCTTTTTGTTTTGAGATGATGCAAAATTCGGCATTGTAGATTGCATTGCAATTGTAAGATACAATCTTTTTTATTAATCAATGCCTTAAAGCTATTACATAATGTCATGAATGCTACAACTTAGCCTATAGACAGACTAACACAAATCTCTCTAACGGGATTCGAACTAATGACCTCCGCATAAGAAGCTAACACCAGATTCCGCTTGAGCAAGAGCTCTTTGGCGCAATTGTAAGATACAAAAACAAATAAACAAGCCAACAAACAAACAAAACATAGACTCTCAACAGTTGAGAGAAATCAATGACTCCCACGAATGGAGTTTTTAGCCATTTTGGGTCGCGTACTATTTGGGGGTAGTCAATGTGGCATGCGCACTTTATAAATGTCAAACATGTCCTGCGTACTAAAGTTTCGTTTTCAATTTGACCTATTTTTCTAACGCCAGTTAAAATTTAACGACACAGTCAATGAAAGTTAACGTACTGATTAGTTTGAAGTTGATTTTCATTTTAAGGGCTTCATTGAGAATTCTATAAGTAAAAGGGTTGTGAACAAAAAAATTAAAACATTAATATTAAAGCTTAAAATAAATATATATTTTAATTATTTTAATTATTTTAGCATTAACTATTATTTATTTTGTTAAATCAATGTTCACTATTTTTTTAATATCCATTTTCCCTTTTATTACCTTTTGATTTTTTTGTTTCTTTCGGTAATCATTTTCCCTTTAATTACCTTTTTTTTCTTTTTTCAAATACTATCAGTTAACAACACCGCCCCCAAACATCACCACCTCCGTCGAACATCCATCACCGCAGCCATTACCACCACTACTGCGACCACCGTCCATTATCAACACCACCATCAAAATACCACCACTCCACACAACTCGCCACAACAACACCACCATTACAAACATTCCATGCTACTGCTACTATACCACCACCAAAGAAAAGTTCCAGCCTCCTTCCACACAACCACGAGTATTTCACCCTCCAGCAACAACCATCAGTGATTGAACAATTCCATCACAAATTCCACCAAAATAATTTAAGAAATCAGATCTGGGTATAAGTCAAAATGAAAAATAAAATAAAATAAAATCAGAATCATTTGTAATTCTAGATCTGGGCAAAAAAAAAAAGAAAAAAAAACGACCGAAAGAAAATCTTCAAATTGCATTAAATGAGGAGGAGGTTGGGGCTCGGATTATGAAACGTCAGTTGAAAATGGCCTAGCTGCGACGGCGGCGGCAGAAAGAAGGTGGGCTGAGTAGAGATGATGTGGTGTGACGGAGTGTGGTGGTTGAGTTATGGATCGGTAGACTCGAGAGGTAGGAGATCGGAGATCGGAATATTAGGGGGGAAGGATTGTCCATATCTGCGTAAGGTGGTGTTGGTCCCAGAAGGGCAACAAGGGTATGAAAAATGCTAGAGGGGGGGGGGTTGAATAGCGTTTTAAAATTCTTTTCAAACCTTTTTGCACAACAATGGCTAATGCGCACAGGTCTTATTTTGACTAAGTATAGCGCGTAACAAGAGTGTGAAATGCACAGCGGAAACTTAAAGCAATCACTTATGCGCAGGGAGAATGCGCAGAAGTATAAATACGCACGCACTAAGTTTAGCTTAAAGATTGGCGCAAAATGGAACTAAGGCAATAAGCATACAAACACAATTCTATCGAAGCAAGACAATCTACAAAGATCAAACAAAACAATATATAAGTAAAGCTTAAATGTAGAAAGAAAAGCACATTAAATAAACACGCTATTTGGAGAGGTTCGATCGGGAAAAGATCTACGTCCTCTACCAAGATGGTTAGTCTTGGATTTCTAATTAAGATCTTATTATATGAGAGAGTTTACAAGAAACAAAGATGTAGAACAAAACTTTCTCAAAGATCTATAATCTATGAAAGAACAAAATCCTAGACAATAACCGGTGTTTCTCTAGAAGTATGATCGATGAGATCGGAACTTCAAGAGGTGTGTGTGTGAATCAGAAATCTGGGCTCTTTGAATCTATGAGATGGAGAGCACAAGAAATTCTGGTGATACAAAGGCTGTTTAGGATCTGGGCTTGGATGAGTATGAAGGTATGAAGGTTGATCTTGAAAATTCTGGAAATGAGCAAGCAATCTTCAAATCTTTCTCTTTGAAAGCAAAAGCACAAGCAGCTTGGAAAATGAGGAAGAGCTGGCTATTTATAGTGAATCTCCAAGAACTAGCCGTTGGGGAGCTTCAGCAAGGACGATGTGTTCACAATGTGATTGGTGCGCAGCTGTCCTTTATAGCCGTTGGAGACAGCAAGTTGACAGCTTTCAGATATCTTCTAGAAGGGTGACAGCTGTCTTCAATTTGAATTTTCAAACTGAGGCGCGTCTCTCCATCAACTTGTATGCTGAGTGTGCACGTTGTCAATTGTCCACATCAGCACTTTGACTCATACCAAAAAGCATAGCTTTACCTAACGCTTTCCAATCTATACAAAGGTGAGGTCAAGAAATAAGAGATTTGACTAAGGTATATCTGCGCTGCGCATGAAAATCATGCACATAGGTATGCGCAGATGGTGCTGCGCATGAAGGTCATGCGCATCACACTTAGACATTTGCTCATGAGACCTCAAATCCAAAGCTTCAGCCCTAAACACTAAGCCTAGTCTATAAAGAGGACTTAACTAAAATTGAAGTTACAAAACTTCTTACATAGGGTCCTAAAGTCCTTAAATAAACGTAGGTGATGGTATCAATCAATTCTAACATATATAGGAGGGTTAAATAATAAGCATACCCAACAATCTCCCCCTAAATGATTGATGCCATTACCTACTATAACAAAGGCAATTCATTGTACTTGATAATAACATGTCCATAGAAATGAAAAATGGTAAATCATGTCTCAAGTCAATGTACACACTAGCCAATGTCATAGATTTCTAGTCTATCCAAACGAATAACATACAATATGGGAAAGACAGAAATATCATTCAGAGCATACAAAAAATATAATGAGTTTAAGTTTGAGTATGCATTTAAACTGAATGTTTAAACATTATGCAATAAAATATGAGCAGATATGAGTATGCGCATGATGTAGGGTTTAAATAAAACATTCATTTCTCCACAAACGAAAAGTTTGAATTGAACAAAGTTTTGTGAAAACCAATGATACATTCTTCTCATTAAAACTTGAAAGATTTGAGTTACAGGTACAAGTTTTACATGGAAGAAAAATCAAAAGCAAAAAGAATGTGCGCATCGAAAACTAATATTTGCGCAACAAAAAAATCACACTTCTAGTCTATGTTGATCCTAGAAACTGCTTCTCTAAGCTCGTTCTGCAGACTGGTAATCTTGTCCATTATCTCAATCTTGAGAGCTTGGAACTTTGCGTTGTATTCCACAGCTTGATTAACATATGTCTTCATGCCGGAGCGCATCAGATCATTGTCTTTCTTAAGGTCTTCAGAGACTCTGTTGAAAGTATTCTCAAGGGAACCAAATTGGTTAGTTAGAGATTGCTGAGCAGACGCAATAGAGTCCAGAATCTCTTTCTGCGCATCCGCAAGATTTTTGGTCAACTCAACTTGAACCATATTTGGCTTGCTTGCATATCCAGCATAGCTTGGTTCATTGCGCCATTGAATGTATCACTGAATTGAACTAAGCAGTGAGTGACATGAGATTTAAGCGCATCAAAAGAGGCGGGTGAGGAGCTGGATTCACCAGGCGCAAAGTTATCAATAGTGTTTATAACTTTGGCTGTTTCAATCTGAATTGCCTCTGAGAGAGTATTTTCCAAAGTTTTCAGAGCTTCAGACACCATGCATAGAGGGAATCTTTGAGAGCGCAGTGGTAATAATACCAAAGTCATGCTCTAAGTCATGGCGGAGCGCTTCATAAAGTTGAGGCATATGCGCAGCTCCAGAACTGGTTGCCGGCGCATCAGCAGCAGCAGAACCAGTTGCCTTTGTTGAACTCTCCCCCTTAATGGCACAATCAGTAGCTTGAAGTAAACTGGCTTGCGCATCAGCCTTGCAGACTGCGCATCCAGCTGTTCTTAAATTTTGGCTTGCGCAGTGACCATCTGGAAATGCTGGGTTTGCGCAGCAAATTGATTTGCCTGGATAGTTTGAAGCATGGCCAAGATTTGGCGCATGTCAGTTGCTGAACTGGAAGGATCTGAGGGAGCAGTAACTGGAGGCACTTCATGAAAGATTGGAGAAGTGTGAGAAGCCCTAGTAGGTTGAACTGGAATTGTAGCAGCAGCAGGAGTCTCTTGCGCATGAACTGGAGAGTGATGCGCAGGAATGGGAGAATGATGGACGTCATAATATTTAGTACTTGAGTCTTCACCATCTTCAACAATAGGCGCATCAGGGTCCACAGTGGGATCGGGCGTATCATAAGCAAAGCCTTCACCACCAATGAAAATGGTTGAGGCTTGCTGCGCAACATTCCGTTGCGCAATGGATTCCAGCCTTGCTTTCCTGGCAATTTCACGCGCATTTAAGTTGATGCACGGAGAATCAGATCCATCATCAGATAAGTCCATCACGGGACGCTTGGAAGCAATCTTCTTCACACGGTGCTTTGGCGTAGACTGTTCCTTGGGAGTGCTCTTCTTAGCAGATAGAGGAATGTTATCCTCAGAAGAAGTATTCGTGCGCATCTCCTTGGCTTTCTCCCCCTGAGATGGTGCAGCCTTTGAAGTTCCAGTGGATTTGGAAGGGCTTAAGAGAGGGTCATTGAAAGCACCTTCAAATTCATCTTTTTGGGGCGCACTAGGAGGACGCGCAGCATCATTATCTACTTGGATGTCTTCATCAGACTCATCCAGTAGGGTTCTAGAGACCTTTTCCTTCTTTTTCTTTTCCTTCTTCTTCTCCTCAGGCGCAACAGCCTTTGCTTTCCTTTTCTCATCCTTCTTTTCAGGCGCATGAGCTTTAGCTTTCTTGGATTTCTTGGGAGGCTCTGGATCAGAAGTAGCCTTGCGCTTTGTAGCAGGCGCAGAAGGCTCTTTGATTGATATACCAGGCACAACAGTTGATTTGTTGGCCTTCTTCTTCTTGCGCTTAGGCTCATCAGCAGCCAAACCCTTGCCTTTTTCTTTGTCACCCACTTTGCTTGTGACTGGCTCAAAGAATGATTCTTCCTCAGATTCTGATTCAGTTGCAGAAGCCTCATATACATCGCTACTAGAGACAGGAGGGGACTCTTGATCGTCAGGGTGAATATCTTCAAACACCTCAATGGGGTCCGTAGCCCAGTACATGCAGTAATCATAATTGTTGACTTCACGGCAAAAATTCATAAGGAAGACGCGAGAATAAGTGCGCGTGGAAGTCAAATCAACTTTAATAGAGGAGTCTTCATCCACCAATTTGCTCACAGAAGGGAAACGCATGAAGATTGCAGTTAGAATTCTGCAATGTGTTTTGTACTTTGGAGGTCTCTTGGGATCAGCAGCCTTCTTCTTATATACGCGCACCCAACGTACTAATTCCTCAAAAATGATTTCAGCCCAACTCAAACGCTTCTTCTTGTAGATGGCAGCGCAGCACATCCACTGCTTGCTGATAAAAGTAGATTTGTTTCCATTCTTGCAGTTGATTGTGTCCCCAATCAAAGTGCAGAGGTGGAACATTAATTCTCCAAACTCTTTCCTATCATGGTTGTTGTATTGGCCAACCAGAGTAGGAATCTTAATCATCTTCTCAGCTACTTTATCCTGCACATCCTGAGGTAGCTTCTTCTTGTTGCACGCAGAAAGACCCATTGTCTGCCTGATATGCGCATAGTTGATGGTCAAAGAAATCCCACGGATAGAGCTTTTGAGGCAGGGGCTATGATGTCGTCGTATACGCGATCAAATTCTTCTGCGTTGCTGAAGAATTCGTCTATGTAGGATAGAAGGATGAAAGCCTGGCCCTTAGTGAATAGGGGCAGGATGCCAGACTTGTCCATGATCTCCATCATGTAGCGTCCAAGCGCATCATGCTTAAGATCTTCAGCATCAATTTCCCAACCGGGAATAAAATAGTTTAAGTTCTGCGCAAAGCAAAATTTAAGAATTAGGTTTGGACATGCGCATGGAGAGAAGCGCATGCACATGAGCGATATGCGCAGCGCATGAACTAGACTCCATACTTAGAAGAAAATATGAATTAAATAAAGGGTAAAATGTCAAAAAAAACACAAAATTTAAACTACACACCTAAAATTGGCGCGAAAAGCAGAAACAAAACAAAAAAAAACAACCCAAGGCACATCATAGGACTATTCATCAAGAACATTAAGAACATGTATTGAATACACGAAGAACATAAAAATGTCAAAGTGCTCCAAAATGCATAATAAGCATATCAAAACGTTCGTAATGAAAAATCACACACAAACAAGTAAACCACAACAACAATGACAAGAACATGCATCCAAGATCTGAGAAAAACAAAATAGAATTTGAAAAGCCCAAAAACTTGAAAAAACACAGAAATCATATCAAATGATCATTGATCGTAAAACAAATTACATAAATGAATAGATACAAGTAAAACGAGCACATAGCATCAAATAATTTGAAAAACGAGCAACGGATCATAGAGAAATCAGAAAGGGGAAATTCAGACCTCCGAGCATGATAATGGCGGAAAACTAAAAAGCTTGAGTTTAGATTCATACCATTTGGGGATCCTCTTGTTTCTTTGAAGATGAAGATGATTTGGGAGCCATGAGTATATATAGAAAGATTGTACGAAAATAGAGAAGAAAAGTGATGAGTGCAGAGAGAGAAAAATGTCAGAGAGTAGAGAGAAAAGGGTGAGGCGGTTGAGTGAGGAAGAAATTTTGAAAGAGTGAAGTGAGGAAGAAGGCGGCGGTTCAGAAGGTTATAGCTAAAAGGTGGAGGTGACGTCATGGCGCGCTGACAAGAGAGTTGGTGTGTCAGGCGAGTGAAGCGCACGCGCAGGAGAGACGCACGCGCAGGTGACGTGGACCAATAAGGAGCGCGCGTGAGAAGTCCTATCCGCGCGCGTGTGTCAGGCATTAATGGTCACGAAGAGACTCTTCCACTTTTGTCATAAGTAGCACACACAAAGCATTAATGGCGCGTCACTCAATGCTTTTGCATTAAATGAGGTGGGACATGCGCAGGGGTAGAAAAGTAATTTCCTAAAAAAATTTAAAAAGAAATGACGAGAGAAAATACATAATTACGCAAGTACCCTTGCAAATTATGTGCTGACTCAGCAAGTCAAGGACCTAGGTGTAACCATTGAAGAGAAAACTTGCCTGAGGTCAACGTGGCATGTGCATGAAGTATATGCGCAGTACTTATAATGCGTAGAGATTCTTAGAAATCTCATAAATGATTTGCCTTGTGCGTATCATCATGTGCGCATGCGATAGGCGTGCGCATTAGGCATCTAGCTTCGAATATTTCAAGAAAGCATAAAATTATTAGTATTGACAAACCATATGGACAAGATTTAGCTGAGTTCAAGCATACCCATTTCACCTCTCAAAAATATGAACCTTTTAGCATCAAGTGCTTTTGTAAGAATATCCGCGATTTGATAGTCGGTTCCCACGTGTTCCAAATGAATGTTTCCTTTCTCCACATGGTCTTTGAGGAAGTGATACTTGATGTCAATATGTTTGGTCTTTGAATGTATGACAGGATTTTCTGAAACCGCAATGGTTGATGTATTGTCGCAGTAGATGGGACAATTTTCCTCTTTGATGTCATAGTCCACCAATTGCTGCTTCATCCATAGAATCTGGCAGCAACAACTTCCGGCAGCAATATATTCTACTTCTGTAGTTGAGACAGAGACTGCATCTTATTTCTTACTAGCCCATGACACAAGTCGATATCCAAAGAAATGACAAGTGCCGCTTGTGTTTTTCCTGTCTATTGTGCACGCTGCATAATCCGCATCTGAATAACCTACAAGTTTAAAATTCGAATCTTTGGTGTACCAAAGTCCAAGGTTAACAGTGCCGGAGAGATATCGTATAATACGTTTTACAGCAATTAAGTGCGCTTCTCTAGGATCGGATTGATAACGCGCACAGACACAAACACTAAACATAATATCTGGCCTACTTGCAGTAAGATAAAGGAGAGAGCCAATCATACCTCGATATAAAGTTTGATCAACTTTTTTACCTTTCAAGTCTTTGTCGAGTTTGTTGCCAGTAGCCATTGGAGTATCATATGGTTTAGCATTTCTAGTCCAAATTTCTTGATTAGATCCCTTGTATACTTTGCTTGGTTGATAAATATGCCTTCATCCATTTGTTTGATTTGAAGCCCGAGGAAGAAAGTGAGTTCTCCCATCATGCTCATCTCAAACTTGCTCTTCATTAGTTTCTCAAAGCGCTTGCACAACAATTTATTAGTAGAACCAAAAATAATATCATCGATATAAATTTGAACAAGTAGTTTATGATCATTATGTTTGGCAATGAAAAGAGTAGTATCGATTTTACCGCGTGTGAAGCCTTTCTCAATGAGAAACTTGGATAGAGTATCATACCATGCTCTTGGTGCTTGCTTTAGCCCATACAAAGCTTTCTGGAGTTTGTAGACATGATTTGGGAATTGAGAATCTTCAAACCCAGATGGTTGAGCTACATAGACTTGTTCTTGGAGTTCACCATTTAGAAACGCGCTCTTAACATCCATTTGATATAGCTTGAAGTCCTTGTGAGCAGCGTAAGCTAGGAAAATTCTGATAGCTTCAAGTCTTGCTACGGGCGTGAATGTTTCATCGTAATCAATTCCTTCTTCTTGCCTATAGCCTTGCGCAACCAGCCTTGCTTTGTTTCTTGTGATGGTTCCATTCTCACCCATCTTGTTTCTGAACACCCATTTCGTACCAATCACTCCTTGATCATTTGGTCTTGGAACAAGAGTCCAGACTTTACATCGTTCAAATTGGTTGAGTTCTTCTTGCATTGCAACAACCCAACTTGGATCTTGGAGCGCTTCATCAGCCTTCTTAGGTTCAACTTGAGAGATGAATGCATTATAAGCATTAAAGTTTGTAGCTCTCCTTGTATGAACTCCAACATGAAGATCACCAATGATGTTAGTGATTGGGTGATCTCTAACTTCACGAATTTCAGGAGGCAAGTTAGGTTGAGTTGTAGTAACTTGAAGGTCTTCAATTGGTACTTCTTCACCAGCATCAAAATCATCAAAATTTGGGGGTTGAACTGGTTGAGAATTGAAAGTGGGATTGACACCAGATGCAGCATTAGATTGGGGCGCATGAGAGGACACATCAGACGCATGGTAAGGTGCAACTGAAGATTCTCTTGGTGCGCTATTGACATAGCTTTGTGCAACTGATGGTGATGGATTTCCTTAAGTTGATAGATTCTGATTTTGAGTAGGCGCAACATAAATAGGAGCACCTGTTTCATTAAGCTCAATAGAATCATCAGCAACATTTGGAGCCAAATGTGGCTCAAGGAGAAAATGTTCATCAAATGTAACATGTACAGATTCAACTATCACTAATGTAGATCTATTAAAAACGCGAAAAGCTTTAGAATGTTTAGCATACCCAACAAAAATACCTTCGTCAGCTTTGGCATCGAATTTACCTCTATGTTCATTTCCGTTGTAGAGGATATAGCATTTGCAGCCAAAGATCTTGAAGAAAGCAATGTTGGGAGTTTTACCACGTCAAAGTTCATAAGGGGTCTTGTTATGGCGCTTGTTGATGAGGGAATGATTTTGAGTAAAGCATGCTGTGTTGATAGCTTCCTCCCAGAAATACTTAGGCAATTTAGCTTCTGCTATCATCATCTTCCCTGCTTCTATCAACGTTCTATTATTTCTTTCCACAACTCCATTTTGTTGAGGAACTCCAGCGGTTGAGAAGTTGTGATCTATCCCATGATCGTCGCAATATCGAGAAACACCATTGTTCTTGAATTCTGTTCCATTGTCGGATCGAACGCTAACGATGTCATCTTCTTTTTGGGTTTGGAGCAGTCTAAATAATGAGGTGAGAATATCATAACATTCGTCTTTAGTAATCATCATCTCCACCCATGTGTATCTTGAGAAATCATCCACCACAACTAAGGCATACTTGTTTCTTCTTATGCTTGCAGTGGTAACTGGTCCAAAGAGATCAATGTGCAGCAGTTGCAAACATCTAGAAGTTGAGGGATTTATCTTGCTGGAGAAAGATTGCTTTGATTGTTTGCCAAGTTGACATGCAGCGCATTTGTTGTTATGATGATCAGCAACCTTGGGAAGTCCTTTGACAAGATTGTCCCTGCTGAGTTTTGATAGACATTTGAAGTTCAAGTGACTCATGCGCTTTTGCCATAGCCAACTATTTTCGCTCGCATTTTTTGCTACAAAACAAAGATTAGTACTAGAGTTCATACTATGGAAATCAATAATGTAAATATTTGTCTTACGATATCCCGTGAGTAAGATAGCTCCAGTTTTGCCATTTTTGATAAGACATTGCGTTGAAGTGAAATGGCATTCTAATCCTTTGTCACAAAATTGAGATATGGATAATAAGTTGTGCTTGAGTCCTTCGACGAGAGAGACTCTTTCTATGCACACTTTGTCTTTCTTGAGCTTTCCATATGCAACAACTTGACCTTTGTTATTATCACCAAATGTTACTGAGGGACCTCTTTCTTCATGGACATCTTCTAATAAGGATTCATATCCATTCATGTGTCTTGAACACCCACTGTCAAGAATCCATTCATTCGTTCTAGCTTTAGAAGATCCAGCCATGAAGCAAAGAACCTGAAATATAGACATTTAAAGCAGGTCCCTTTTATTCCTTTTTGGGTCCTAGAGTTAGTAACTTTTGACGACCCACTCTTGCTTGACCTTGGGATTTTTACGTCCTTTGGCATTGGGAGTGAATCTCAAAAGGCATTCCATGGCCTTGTGTCCAAAACAATCACAAATGGAACAATGTTGAAAGCCACTAATCACATGAGTTTTTACAAACTCTTTACTTTTCTTAAGGATAGCACTCTTCTTTGGGTCAGATGAGCCAGCCTTAACAAAATCTTTCTTTTGAAATTTTGGAGCGCGTTTTCTAGGAGTGCACATAGGGCTAGGATGCGCATGGCGGTGAGGCACATGGCTCCTAGGCGCATAATGCGCACTAGTAGAAGGAGCGCTCTTAGTTTCAAGAATGATTTTGCTAGGAGCTGATTCATCTGTAGCTATATCTTTTTCTTTAGCTTTCCCAAATTGCTTCGTTGGGTAGACATAATGGAATGTTTGTCTTTTGACTTTTTCCTGTCCTTTACCCATTGAATTAAAGTGTTTTTCCTTGGAAATTTCAAAAGTTTACTGTTTTGTAAATTCACTATCTCTTTCATCACAGACATCACACTTAAAGTTGTCACTAGTTGATGAGAATCCCAAGCCACTTTTATCACCACTGGCTTTTTGGAACTCAAAAATATTGTCCATAGTGACACGAGAGTTGGACCACTTATTTTTAATCTTTTTGAGATCGGTAATTTGAGCGACCAATTCATCGTTTTGAACTTTAAGAAGTGAGTTCTGTTCTGTTAGAAAAGTGATTTTAACAGTAAGATGAGTCATGCTCTTTATCTGCTCCTTAAGGAGGGTGAGTTCAGATTTTAGAACAGTTTTCTCGGTCTTAAGCTGGGAAATTTCATCACATGATAGTGCTAAAGCTTCCTTAATATTATCAAATCTATTGATTACCTTTTCAGTCTTTTTGAATAACTTTTCTTGTTCAGCAACAATTTCATAATCGTTGATTTTAGGAATTGGTGCAGCTGGTTCAACTTGTGGTCTGATGTAAGTTCCCTTTCTTAGCTTGTTCCTTGCACTTAGATCACATCGGGCAAACAATAATCCACCATCGCTTTGAGCCGGAGTGAGACGTCCTTGTTCAATTAGCTCAATGAGCCGGAGTGACTAGCATATTTCTTGATTGGTTTGTTTAAGATTTTTATATCGGGAACATTCTTTGAGAAGTCATCGGAGTCATAGTCATTAATTTCACCATCATCTTCATCTTTTGTAACAAAACAAACGAGTCCATCATCGGAGTCTTCATCGCTCTCATCGTAGTCTGTTTCAATCCACGTGTTGTGCTCATTTGCTGGTGCTTCTTCCTCAGCAACCATTTCCTTATGACGAGTGAACTTGGGAGTGAATTTAGGAGTATGGCTGCTCTTCTTTTGCATATACTCGAACTTGGGAATTGGGCAGCTCGATGCAAAGTGTCCGGGTTTCCTGCAATTAAAACAAACAAGGTCTTCTTTTCTTTTAGAATCATTGCTCCTTATGAACTTTGTAGGAGCTTTGCTGGTAGATCCTTGATATTTGCTAGTTGAGCCGGGCTTGGTGAATTTTCTGAACTTCTGGAATCTATTCACAAATAAAGTGAAGTCTTCATCGTCCATGTCCAATAGCTCAGAAGTAGAAATTTGGGGATCGGAACTTTTCTCTTTCTGAATAGGCGCAGGCGCAGGAGGTTGGGCTTCCTCTCTATGCGCCACCATTGCAACAGATTTTGATTTTCCTTCAGTTTCACTAATTCGCTGAAGTTTGAGCTCATAAACTTTAAGATTAGCATAAAGGTTCCTTAAAGTCCAATCATCCAAAGTTCCAGCGTCTTCAAGAGCGCTAGATTTATGTAGGTATCTTGATCCAAAAGCTTAAAGAAAATTGACATTTAAATCTTTGTTTGAAAACTTCATGCCAAGTGAAATACATAGATTGATAATTTCACAAAAGAGTTCATAAGTTTGTCTTAAGGTTTCTCCGGGGAGTTGAGAGAAATTGTTGAATCTCTTTTGTACTTCGTATCTCTTGTTCTCCTTGCAAACGGTATCTCCTTCTATATGCTCTTCAATGGCATCCCATAGCTCATTAGCAGTAGCTCAATGCATGACTTGTTGTTTCATAGCCGTGCTTAGAGTGCTTAGGAGAATGTTTCTTGCTTTTCCGTCATTTGCAACTCTTCTTGTTTCTTCCTCAGTCCATTCTTCCTTCGGTTTAAGAACTGTAGGTTGAGCAGTGTTGGTGCGTGGATTTGGATTCGCTTTAACCGGAATGTAAGGTCCATAAACTACGGTGTCATGGAGCCTTTCGTCGATTGAGTTGAGATGGGTCAATATGCTGAATTTCCACACGTCAAAATGATCTTCATCAAAGACCGGAACGTGAGCGTAGTTTGCAGTTGCCATAGGTTTTGAGTTTGCCATTTAGAATCGGCACCCAAGCTGTTAAGCTTGAAAAACAAAAGTGTTTTATAAAGGTGTTTGCTCTGATACCACTTGTTGGTCCCAGAAGGGCAACAAGGGTATGAAAAATGCTAGAGGGGGGGTGAATAGCGTTTTAAAATTCTTTTCAAACCCTTTTGCAAAACAATGGCTAATGCGCACAGGTCTTATTTTTGCTAAGTATAGCGCGCAACAAGAGTGTGAAATGCACAGCGGAAACTTAAAGCAATCACTTATGCGCAGGGAGAATGCGCAGAAGTGTAAATACGCACGCACTAAGTTTAGCTTAAAGATTAGCGCAAAATGGAACTAAGGCAATAAGCATACAAAAACAATTCTATCGAAGCAAGACAATCTACAAAGATCAAACAAAACACTATATAAGTAAAGCTTAAATGTAGAAAGAAAAGCACAATAAATAAACACGCTATTTGGAGAGGTTCGATCGGGAAAAGATCTACGTCCTCTACCAAGATGGTTAGTCTTGATTTCTAATGAAGATCTTATTATATGAGAGAGTTTACAAGATACAAAGATGTAGAACAAAACTTTCTCAAAGATCTATAATTTTTGAAAGAACAAAATCCTAGACAATAACCGGTGTTTCTCTAGAAGTATGATCGATGAGATCGGAACTTCAAGAGGTGTGTGTGAATAAGAAATCTGGGCTCTTTGAATCTATGAGATGGAGAGCACAAGAAATTCTGGTGATACAAAGGCTGTTTAGGATCTGGGCTTGGATGAGTATGTATGTATGAAGGTTGATCTTGGGAATTCTGGAAATGAGCAAGCAATTTTCAAATCTTCAAATCTTTCTCTTTGAAAGCAAAAGCACAAGCAGCTTAGAAAATGAGGAAGAGCTGGCTATTTATAGTGGAGCTCCAAGAACTAGCCGTTGGGGAGCTTCAGCAAGGACGATGTGCTGTCACAATGTGATTGGTGCGCAGGTGTCCTTTATAGCCATTGGAGACAGCAAGTTGATAGCTTTCAGATATCTTTTAGAAGGGTGACAGCTGTCTTCAATTTGAATTTTCAAACTGAGGCGCGTCTCTCCATCAACTTGTATGCTGAGTGTGCACGTTGTCGATTGTCCACATCAGCACTTTGACTCATACCAAAAAGCGTAGCGTTACCTAACGCTTTCCAAGCTATACAAAGGTGAGGTCAAGAAATAAGAGATTTGACTAAGGTATATCTGCGCTGCGCATGAAAATCATGCACATAGGTATGCGCAGATGGTTCTGCGCATGAAGGTCATGCGCATCACACTTCGACATTTGCTCATGAGACCTTAAATCCAAAGCTTCAGCCCTAAACACTAAGCCTAGTCTATAAAGAGGACTTAACTAAAATTGAAGTTACAAAACTTCTTACATAGGGTCCTAAAGTCCTTAAAATAAACGTAGGTGATGGTATCAATCAATTCTAACATATATAGGAGGGTTAAATAATAAGCATACCCAACAGGTGGGGTAGGGAAGGGTGGCGTGATGGAGGACAGAGGGAGGAGGCGGGGAAGATGATGACTGAGAATTGGGGAAGTGGGTGAGTGCTATTAGGTTAAGGTAAATTGTTTGTATATACATTTCAATCCTCTCATATTTATAAATAACATTTTAAGGGTGATTCAATTTGACCTATTAATGTTTCAATTTTTTTGTTCACAACCCTTTTACTTATAGAATTCTCAATGAAACCCTTAAAATGAAAATCAACTTCAAACTAACTAGTACGTTAACTTTCATTGATTGTGTCGTTAAATTTTAACTGGCGTTAGAAAAATAGGTCAAATTGAAAAGGAAACTTTAGTACGCAGGACACATTTGACGTTTATAAAATGCGCATGCCACATTGACTACCCCCAAATAGTACGCGACCCAAAATGGCTAAAAACTCCCCATGAATGAGAGAAATCAACCGCTCTCGCAGAGGAGAGAAGTTTATTATACGACAAATAAATTAAAATCTACAAAATTATTTATTAAACATAATAGAAATCAACAACACAATTATTTGCAATTTCAACACGTTGAAATTACAAAAAATTGTGTTGTTCAATGTTTGTACCTTGAATCAGAGATAAGAGAAGAGGTATTGATGAATAGGGATAAAAGGGATCAGGTGGCTGAAAATTGAAGAAGGATGGTCAGAAATTGTATTGGAGAGATAGATTGTTGAAGAAGACGAGAGAGAGAATGGTTTTGGTAATAAATTTATGTTACAAAGACTCAACTACCTTTAAAATAACTCAATTTACTAGATGATTAAATGTTTATACAATGATACTTTACAATCAGTAATAAGGGTAAAATTGACAAAAATGAGAAAAGATACCTAGATAATAGTATAGTGACAAAGACTTTGAAACAAATTTTTACTCTTAAATAGACAATTATTTTGAAACGGCGAGAGTATTTTCCAAAATGCACAATTTGAAAGCTATTGCTCAAATTGACAAATTTTTCATGACTCGAAGATATTAATTTAAGATAACTATAAATGCTAAAATTATATATATATATATATATATATATATATAGGTACGTGCTCAAATGAGAACCTAAAATCGTGAGAACCGTGAGAACCAATCATAACCATTAGATTAGAAAAAAAAATCAAGGGTCCATATGTTAGATACAATTGATACACTCAGATTCATTACAAAAAAATCGATATTACACTTGGATACAATAGGTTAATAAGTATTGTATCTAAGTGTTGCACTTGGATATACTATGTTAAAAACTAATGTATCCAATTGTTTTTCGAAAATTAACTAATGTATCCAAGTGTATCCAATGTATCTAACATCTGGACCCTTGATTTTTTTTCTAATCTAATGGTTATGATTGATTCTCACAGTTCTCATCTAAAATGGTTCTCACAGGAGCGCGACCATATATATATATATATATATATATATATATATATATGGGAGTTGCTAGGATACCCCCTTTAGGGCATCCTAACAAGTGACCCTTTTTTCTTAGACCAAAATAACCTTCTATCTTATACATAAAGTAATTTAATAGTGAGGGCCCAAAAGTAAATTTAATAGTTTCCATTAATAATACCTGTTTGAACCAAATTTAAATTTTCACTCTTTTCCCCCATTTTAAAGCCACTAGTGAATAACCCGTCGAAATTCGACGTGAATGATAAGGCTAATTTGTTAAGAAAAACTGATGCAAGTTATGTTCATACTGAGAGAGAGAAACGATTGATATCAATCTTTGACCCATAAAAATTTTATTTTCGTTGTGATGGGTACCAAAGAAGAGATGCATCTCATAACTGGTCTTCACACAGTTGCCAATATACATTGCGCTGATTGCCGCCAGCTCTTGGACTGGAAATACGAACAATTATAATGGAAGTGTTTTATTTAATGGGACCCACATTCACACTTATAACAACTTTCTGGTCTACTTGACTGAACTTTGACCACATGAACAGTAAAAGTGCACATTGAGCTGGGACGGAGGTAGTATAAAATATCTCATTGTTCATGCATTTCATCTGCGAGAATAAATCTGGCAATCATTATTAGGCAAGCTTTAGGGATAATGGTATCACTCTGATCTACTACCATTGTACCGAAATTAATGTCTATAATCGTTCATGATTAGGAGCAATTCCAGACATGTACATTTTATAAATTTTGACAAATGACCTGCGCATAAAACATTTACCTTAAAATTAACTCGAGCTGTTAATAATGAAAACGAAAAGAGGGCTCAAACTAAGTACAGATGATAACCAGCTTTCAAACAACTTTAACTAGGTTCCTTTCTACCAGCAAACACACCAAGATCCATGTACAGTGATAATACAAAGTGAAGCCACAAATTTCTAAAGTATCTGTACAATGGTTAAGAGCAACTAAATGAAATCCCAGTCACAGATGATTAAACATTTTAGCAGCATTATCCCAAAATCTAAAACGTTCAAAGTTTAGCATCAGAAACAGAAGGATAACAACGTGATTATGGATAGAGAAAGAGGACGGACCTTAGTATTTGTCTCAACGGATGTCCAGCTGTTGAAGGCGAAGAGAGAGATGACCAGGAAGCCGATTTCCAAGGAACCAAGCTAGGTAATGACATCCAGGCTCGAGCACAACATCAAACTTCCCAAAAGTATCCTTAATAGCAACAGTAGATTGATCTACTTTTACACAACATTATAAACCCCCCATTAGCTACACAGGAAATTAAGTTAATCCATAAAGTCATACAAACTTCCCCGTAAATCTTTGAGTCTGGAAAAAAAATTATCTTTGATATTAGAAAGAAAATCTGGAATGAGTTACATATAGAAGCTGAGTGAATGTTGAAAGAGCAAAGAGCTGACAGGAAAGTTGCTCTTCCAAACTTGAAAACATTGTACATGCATATGCGAACATGAGGGGTAGGGATGGCCAAAACCGGTTCCGGTTCGCCATATATGTGACCCTGAACCGGCCCGCGCTTACCCCGGTTCCGATTTTGGTTGGCACAATCCGGTTCCGGTTAGGCTCCGGTTCCGGTACGGTTCCGGTCCCCCCCCCTTTAAAATTATTGAAAAACAAGGGATTTTTGGTACGGTTCCGGTCCGGTTCACCATTTATGTGACCCTGAACCAGCCTGGATGACTTGCGGTTCTGGTTTGTTCGGTTTCCTCCCCGGTTTGCTCCGGTTCCGAGCATTTCCGGTCCGATTCCGGTCCGGTTTTACGGTTCCGGTCCGATTCCGGTCCGATTTGGCCATCCCTAATGAGGGGTAGGCAGTTTGCCTTCATGATGCTCCATCAAGACGGCTGCAAAATTTAAATTTTAAACTTCTGAATTACCTTGATTTCAAACATAAGCTTTTAGGATGTTGAATTAAATTTAAAACTCCTGTGGCACAATTTTTTTTCTTTTTTAAAAAAAGTATTGGCAAGATCAATTGCTACTCAATTTTTACATTAACTTTCTCAGAATTATGGTTTAGTTTCATAGAGCAATATACTAATTGTGATGCAAACATCTTGCACAATTATTTTTTTTTGTTTTTTTTAGAACAAAACATTAGAATAGTTGAAAGTGCAAAAGATAAATTATGGTATCCCAGTTAGGGATGGCAATTTGACCGAACCCGATCCGAACCCGAAGGCGATCCGCCCCGAAAAAGTAGGGTCCGGGTTGTAATTTTCATGACCCGAGCGGGTTAGGGTCGGGTTCGGGTTTTGATATTGACCCGCCGTGACCCGACCCGACCCGCACCCTCATGTACAAAGTAAAAATATTATGTTAGTTAATCATATCATATGTTGTTTAATTTATTTTTATAGTTGTTTTTTAGTGAGGTTTGATGATTTTAAACTAATTTCTATAACTAATTAAAATTTAAGCTTACACATAGATTGAGCCCAAGCAAATATGAGCTAAAAAAATTATAATTTTGTACGCTTCGGGTCGGGTAGGGTCGGGTTCGGGTTTGCTTGTCTTCGGGTCGGGTCGGGTTCGGGTCACACCTTTTGCCGTTACGGTCGGGTTCGGTTTTGATGAAACCCGCCCCGAACCCGACCCGTTGCCATCCCTAATCCCAGTTATGCATATTAGAAAAAGTACAGACCCACTCTACTAACCTGTCCTCCACGACTTTACTTGTAGGGTCAGTAGGCCGTCGTCCAGTCATGACTTATAAAATTATAAACCCCATATGAGAAAACATGAGACTTCTCATACAGCTCTCCATTTAACTGGCCAACCTTTTCCTGCAGTGACAAAAAAAAAAAAAAAAATTGAATCCGATGAAGGAGATTCAGAATCCAAACAGCTTTTGGCACACATTGCCTACAACTTACTCAAAGTATGAATGCTTATAAATTTAGGATTACCTCATAATTTGTGAAAAACTTCTTTATAGACCACATAAGTGGTCACATCGCTCGTTTCACTATCCTTTTCACAAATAAGAACTTTGAGGCCCTTTTTGCTTGTAACTCTCGAGATGCCACATACAACTGTCCGTGACTGAATACAGGTCGAGGAAGGTAAAGCCCAACATGAGAAAGGGACTGTCCCTGACTCTTATTTATAGTCATAGCGAAGCAAACATTCAATGGGAACTGCCTACGTTGGAATTTGACAGGGAATTTTGTCAAATCTGATGGGCTCAAGCTCATTCTAGACACAAACACCTTCATGCTAGGATTCTTTCCAGAAAGCATTCTTGCTTCAACTATATGTTTTCCTAGATTTGTAACTATCATTCTCTTTCCGTTGTATAATTTTGAGGCTTGATCAATGTTTCTGAGTAGCATGACTATACACCCAACTTTTAAACGTATTGAATGGTTTGGCAATCCCGAGCACTTAATTGTATTAAGAAACTCAACATAAAATACATCCTCATGTCCATCAATATCTCCGTCCTCCTTGCTGATGCTATCTGAACTCATATACAACATTTCTTCACCGGGCAGCAGTGACATCACATAATCATTGATAGTATCTACTATCTCATTAGTTGGTGCCAAAATTGCTCTATGTACGGTATGATTGAAAATTATTGTGGAAGACAAGCTGACCAATAGCAAAATTCCACGTGGCTTTCCATGTCATAATGCCACGTGGAATTTTGTGAAGACTTAGAATTCTTCTGCTTTCATATATAGTATAGATTACACGGGTTGATTCTTTAATGAAGCAGTACCTTCAGAAACAAAACAAAAAAATGTGAGGTGGTCTCCCATGAGAACAAGGAGATCCGTCTCATGCATGAGACGGGTCGACCCATGACCCATGGGGCATGACCCGCCACGTGGCAGCCTCCCAGAGTTTAATTTTTTTTATTATTTTTTTTTTAGTTTTTATATTATTTTTTCGGATTTTTAGCCGTTCACCAAAAGTAATAGTTACCATAACATAATGTAATGATTGTATACATATAAAGTAACATTGTTCATAAGATAACGTAACACCTATTTTACAAAAACAAAAGCATGTTTTACCCATTTTTTCAAATGTAATACTAACTATAATTACATGTAACCCAAACAATATCTAAATGTAATTATCATTTATACTGAAATGTAATAATGCTTTTGCAAAAATGTAAAATATTGTGTATTTTGATTTATTTTTTTTGAAAGAAAGTAACATTTGAAAAGTAACAACTCATATATGAATGTAATTGTTTGTACAAGTAAATTTAACACTTTAATAAAAGTAACATATTTCTATAGATAATGTAATACTTTTACATGTAACACTAATCAAGTGTTTTTAGCTCTAAAAATGTAAATGGTTGAATTATTACTTTTTCTATACATATGTGTTACAATTATGTATAAACATTATTACATATAAGTAACACGTTCGTTACATTTTAGTTGTAATAAGTATTACTTTTGGCAAACGAAGAAAACATAGAAAAAAAACACTGTTACTTTTCTGTATATATGTATTACTTTTATGTATACAAACTGTTACTTTATATGAATACAGTCATTACATTAAGTTATAGTAACTATTACTTTTGACAAACCCAAAAAAACCAAAAAAAATATAAAAATTTAAAAAAAGCAAAAAAAAAATAAATTGGGCCTATGAGAGGTTGCCACGTGGCAGTTTCGACCCCTGGGTCCTGGAGCCGGTTCGTGGGTCGGGCGGGTCAAAAACCGACCCGTCTCATGGATGAGACGGATCATGCATGTGTGCACACAAGTTTTTGTCAAAAAATAATAATAGAGATTTATCTATTAGTTTTATTAATTATTAGAGACAGATTGAATTATTTAGTGACCAACTTTTAAGTGTAAATTGTAATATATGCGTCCTACTCACTCCGTCTCAAAATGAATTTTCAAAAAGTTTTCAACAAAACTAATATATTTTTTTTTTTTGAAATTCATTTTGGGACGGATATAGTATTAAAACTGTTTGTGCTTTTATGGTAAAACACATAAAGCAACATGACAGGTTTAACAAGTCAAGTTTAGTTATTGTGATATCAAAATGAACACTGAATACTAAACTTGACTACATTAATTCCTCCTTCCAGTGACTTAAGAAATCCAACAAATTTCATTGTTGTAAAACACATAAAGCAACACTAATAAAGGAATTGAGTTGAAAAATGTCATTACAAAACTGAAGTACATGCATCTCCTCTTCCCCTCGTCCAAAAAGAAAATACATAATACTTGACTTCTTCATGTTGTAAAACTACAGAACTTTCTTGCTTTTCTATAACTACAAATTACATTTCCATCCCTTTTGCAGCCTTCAAATTCAAAAGACGAAACAACAGTTAGTAAAGTATTTGGCAAAATTTTTGTCAATAAAACTAATTAATCATCGAAGTGCTTACTTGTTAGGTGATTGAGTTGAATTTTGATTGATGATCTTCCCTTTGTTTGGACAATTTCTCGAATCATGACCGGTACCACCACAATTTAGAACATGGCAACGCCTTGTTTTCTTTGCAGCTTCAACGCCTCCGGTAAGTCGTTTATTCTTTGGGCGTCCTTTAGTTTTGGATCCATCTAGATTTCTTATGTAGACGTCATCTGAAGTCCCATCTGGAGGATCACTTCCCAAGGAAATCTCACAATCATCTTCATTTGTTGGCATGCTTTTAACTACACTGATCATTCTTTGTAGTTCTTTGTCTACCCATTCGGCACGTTCTTTCGTCTTCGATGGTTCTAGTTGAAGTATTGTGACATTAGAATGAAATCCCTGTGATAGATGTTCTCCACCGGTGCTCAAGTGATGACCATATTGTAGTACTAGCGAGCTTTCACGTCTCCAACGATTAGCCAAGTATTTTTCCGGAATAGAAAAATGGTTATTTGCAACAAGTAGACGTATGGCATGTCTACATAAGATTCCCGAGAATTCAAACTCCTTGCACGTACAAAATACTTCTTCAGTTGATGGCATCCAACTGACCAACCATCCACCTTCTTTCTTTGAACAATGTCTTACAATGTAAATTCCACTGTTAATCTCAATAACTGCATACTTTGTGGACAAAACCATCTCGTCTTGCAACAGTTTGAATGCGTAGGGAGTGAGAATATTTGAGGCATGTTCTTCGATGGGCATACATATTTTAAGGATCGAATTGTGAACCTTTTGGTGCATAGTAGCTTCCTCCCCAGCTCTATTTCTTGAGCTAACAGCTACCCCAACCTACAATAATATAATATATCATTTTATTAATTCACGAAAAATGGCGTCATGCTGTAACCATATAACTTAACGAGAAAAATATTTTAAAATATCGAGTAATACCTGCTCTACAAAATCTTTCAGAGAAGTTCTTGAATTCAGAAATTTCTTTAGAAATGAGTTAATGGATTCTAAACGCCCTGTTGTCGTCATTCCAGCAAAAAAGAAGTCACGTAAAAATGGTAAAGCCCAAGATGCACGGTGAGTGAACAACAACCCAATGTGCCTATCCAAGTGAAGATCAAACCGAGACACCATATCACTCCATTCCTGCTCAAACATATCAACATTTTCTAAATTGTATAACCTATAAAAATTTGCCTTGAATTCATCGTACTGGGCACCCAACAATGATGTGAACCAACTTCATAATTTTGAAACAATATGCCATATACAAAATATGCCATATACAAAATGCATGTTTTGATTTCAGTTCAATTGAAATTGCCTCCGTAAGAGCAAGGTCTTGATCAGTCAAAATAGTTTGTGGATGCTTTCCTCCCATGAAATGGAGAAATTTTTGGGAAAAATAAAATTGTGATCATATTATAGTATGCATGTTGGTTTTAACAAATCACGGATGAGCAAGATTTAGTACCTGCAATGCCCATTGAAAGGAATAGGTTTTTTCATTCCGCAGTAGCACACAACCAAAGAAAATTGTATTTCCATGATTATCAATACCCACCCATACTCCAAGAGGCATGTCATAACGATTGATTCGGTAAGTTGTATCAAACACTACCACATCACCGAAATTTGCATACGCTCGCACTGAATCGCCGAATGACCATATTATGTGCTCAAGTTTATTATTTTCATCCATGCTAAAGTCATAACAAAAACCAGCATCTTGAACCTTCAAAGACTTGCATAACTTGATAACTTCCATAGCGTCATCTTCTCGAGCAACATAACTTTGAGAAAAAACCAAGTTACGCACATCCCTTTCGGTAAACGATAAAGAACCTAGCTCTATACCTTTCTCTAGTTCAAGAATCCGGATCATATGTTTTGTTGTGCACCCTGCTTTTGATAGAATCAAAATTCACTCTTGATCAAAGCTTCCAATATTACGATATGCTGGAAGGAATCTAACTTCGTTATCTTTTAGAAGCTCATGGTTATGAACATCATTGAATTCAGTAATTCTCCATTGGATAACACCATCGATAACTTCTTTAAAAATTATCATCTTTGGTGTACATTTGCATCTTGACGTTTTTCGATTTCTTTGCCTTTTCTCTTCAGGTATCTTTGGTTTCGATGTTGGTATTCCTCCTTGATGACATACATATTCTCTTCTGTAAAATCCGAGTGGATGTTTTTCACTTCCCCATGAGTGATTACGTCGAACTGAAAACCCGTTTTTCTTAGCAAAATTACAATAATTTTCATAAGCCTCATCATCTTGCTTAAATGTTAGGCCCACATATGGAACTAAATCATTATTATCATTCTGCAAGGGTTCATGTACACTAAAATCAGACTCGCCCAAACTATTTCTTGATCCAATTTTGTTCTGTTCCATTGCAACGTAGCACCCATGGCTGCCACATGGACAGCAAGTCCTTGATCCAATTCCAGAAATATCATTGACCAGTTCAGTTGACATTATTTTGTTGTGTAAAAATTTATAACTGATCATAAAAATCGAGCACAAATAGATTAACATTTATATTGAATATAACTAATAAAAAAAGAAACCAGTAGCAGCCTAACAAAAAATTTCCTATGTAATACTCCTTCTCTCTCAAAATGAATATCTAAAATTACTCTTGATCAATAGTAGTTTCATACATTCATTTTGGGACGGAGAGATTATGAATAATCAAAATTATTTAAGCAAAATAAGACCAATTTTTTTTTATTAACGTAAGAATGTTACAAGTGTTAGCTAAAGAGAAAGAAAGGAAAAAGTAACAATAATCATAGTGGAATAGTACTTACCTGCTAATCTTCAATTTTGTGGAAATCTCAATTTGTCATGAACATGAAGTATTTAGGGAAGAAGAGATCAGATGGAAACGAAGAGGAAAAATACGGCGGCAATGAAAAATTAGCAGCTTCCCGCTGATTTCTTTTCCCTAGATTAACATCTTCTAAATTACTTTTGAGCCCTCAATATTAATTTACTTTATGTATAAGATAGAGGGTTATTTTGGTCTAAGAAAAAGGGGCTACTTGTTAGGATGCCCTAAAGGGGGTATCCTAGCAACTCCATATATATATATATATAGAGGTAGATACAATAGCTAAATAGCTATCGTATCCAATACATTGTTCATAACAATTCAGTTAGAAACAATAGGCAAACGCCTATTGTATCCAACAGCAATGTTGACACATTGCTGTTAGATACAATAGCTAAATAGCTATTTGAATCCAACACCAAGGTTCATAACAATTCAGTTAGATACAATAGGCAAACACCTATTGTATCCAACAGCAATGTTGACACATTGTTGAATTGTTATGAACATTGTATTAGATACAAATAGCTATTTAGCTATTGTATCTAACAGCAATGTGCCAACATTGCTGTTGGATACAATAGGTGTTTGCCTATTGTATCTAACTGAATTGTTATGAACCTTGCTGTTGGATTCAAATAGCTATTTAGCTATTGTATCTAACAGCAATGTGTCAACATTGCTGTTGGATACAATAGGTGTTTGCCTATTTTATCTAACTGAATTGTTATGAACATTGATGTTGGATACAAATAGCTATTGTATCTAACAGCAATGTGTCAACATTGCTGTTGGATACAATATCTAAATAGCCATTTGTATCCAATACAATGTTCATAACAATTCCGTTAGACACAATAGGCAAACACCTATTCTAACCAACAACAATGTTGACACATTGCTGTTAGATACAATAGCTAAATAACTATTTGTATCTAATAGCTAAATAGCCATTTGTATCCAGTACAATGTTCATAACAATCCAGTTAGATATAATAGGCAAACACCTATTGTATCTAAGCGTATTTTAAAAATTTGACGTTGTTCAATATTATTTTTTCAAAACCCTATATTCATGGATGTAGTTTGATTCGTCTCGTCGAGACAAAAAAATCAGTGTTCTCGGATTATTTTTTGGATTTATAATTAATGAGATATTTAATTTTGAAAATTTAAGGAAATTTTGGGTGATGACGTGGCAAATTCTGGAACACACATGGTATTTTCCCCTTTCCTTTGTTTGTCAACCTAATTACAAGAATGCCACCGAAGTTTTAAACTAAAAAAGTAATCTAAACCCTTGATTTGTGTCTAATCCAATGGCTATCATTGGTTCTCATGGTTCTCATGTAATTGAGTTCTCATAAGAGCATGACCCTATATATATAGGGTCGCGCTCCTGTGAGAACCATTTTATATGAGAACCGTGAGAACCAATCATAACCATTAGATTAGAAAAAAAATCAAGGGTCCAGATGTTAGATACATTGGATACACTTGGATACATTAGTTAATTTTCGAAAAACAATTGGATACATTAGTTTTTAACATAGTGTATCCAAGTGCAACACTTAGATACAATACTTATTAACCTATTGTATCCAAGTGTAATATCAAATTTTTTTGTAATGTATCTAAGTGTATCAATTGTATCTAACATATGGACCCTTGATTTTTTTTTTCTAATCTAATGGTTATGATTGGTTCTCACGGTTCTCACGATATTTAGGTTCTCATTTGAGCACCTACATATATATATATATGTAGGTGCTCAAATGAGAACCTAAATATCGTGAGAACCGTGGGAACTTGGATACATTAGGTAAGAACCTAATGTATCCAAGTAATGTATCCAAATGTATCCAAGTGAACCATTTGATACATTAGTTTTTACCTAATGTATCCAAGTAATGTATCCAATGTATCCAAGTGAACCATTGGATACATTAGGTAAAAACCTAATGTATCCAAGTTCCCACGGTTCTCACGATATTTAGGTTCTCACAGGAGCACGACCAACTTTAATATATATATATATATATATATATATATATATATATATATATATATATATATATATATATATATATTAAAGTTGGTGAAGAGAGCCATGGTGTTGATATGTGGACAAGTCATGGGGAAATGAAGCATTTGGTGATGCCACATCAATTCCACAGTAATAAATAAGTGACTTTTCAAATTTTTTTCTATTAGCTAATACTCCCTTCGTCCCAGAGTATATGTCCACCCTCACATTTACACGGAGATTAAGAAATGGTGGATGTGATGTAAGTGTTGTGAGTATAAAAGTAAAGTAGGAGAGCGAATGAGTAGGAGAGAATAGTAAGTTGATTGGTGTTGTGAGTGTAAAAGTAAGTAGGAGAGAGAATGAGTGAGAGGAATAGTAAAGATTCTTTGCCATTCAAGGAAGTGGACATGTACTCTGGGACAGAGTAAAAAGGAAAGGTTGACATATACTCTAGGAAGGAGGGAGTAGTGTTAGATAATAGTATTAGTTACTATATAGGGTAACTATTATAATATATAATACTTATAATAGTAATAGTTACTATAATAGTTAACCTATGATAGGTACTATAATAGTTAACTATAATAGTTACTATTATAGTTAACTTATACTTATAATAGTAAAAGTTACTATAATAGTTAAATGTTATAGTTACTATTATAGTTAACTATTATATTTCACTATAAATAGCCAACTAATATATTTAACTATTAATAGTTAACTATTTGTTTTTACTATTATATTTAACTATTAATAATTAATAATTATAGTTATCTATTATAGTTAAAAACTATACAATTATTATAATTTAAAATTAATTAATATTATTAAATAAAAATATAAAGAAAAAAAATACTAAAATAGATAAATTAGTTTCCTGTGCAGAGCACGGGTTACTGTTGAGATAATGACGAGATCTTGAGGATCTCGGCATATCTTGTATGTATCCTTATTTAGCTAGTTTCCTTCTTGATAAAGATGTAAATAGGTAGGAAATATCTCTTAGCTATTTTGTAGGGATTTAGACTTAATCTCCAAGAAAAGGTCTTGTATATATTGTATGGGTATGTATCGGCAAACACAAGGAGAAATAAACTAAATTTATTTTCTTCCACATTTACTATTCTCGGTTTCAACTTGGCACCAGAGCCCGGTTTTGATCAGAGATTATGGCCGGCGGCGATGAGCAGAAATCCGGCGAGAACTCCGAAAAAGGAAAGATGATTAAGGAAGAAAAGAGATCTCCTTATTTTCTCTCTTCAAGCGATAATCCGGGGATGATTATCACCCATGTTCAATTAAAGGGTGAAAATTATGAGGAATGGGCACGTGTTTTCAAAGGATCGCTTCGAGCGAAGACGAAAACAGGATTCATTGATGGCAGAATCCCGCGTCCTGACGATGCGGATGAAGCGGATCAATGGTGGACGGTGAACTCCATGATTGTTTCATGGATCTTTAACACAATAGAGCCGACCCTTCGCTCCACTATCACTTATGTGGACGAAGCAAAGGTTTTGTGGGATGATTTGAAGGAACGGTTCTCGATGGGGAATGGACCGAAGACACAACAATTGAAGGCGGACATAGCAAATTGTAGACAAGGGAAGAACGAGAGCGTAGCTTCTTACTATGGACGCATCAAGAAACTGTGGGATGCTCTTAATGATTTTGAGACATTGCCAACATGCTCCTGCACGGGCTGCAAGTGTGATATTGGGGCGGTGTTAGTAAAAAGGCGTGAGGAGGAACGGGTTCATCAATTCGTCATGGGGTTAGAAACTCCAAAGTTTGAGAACGTGAAGACCTCTATTGTCAATACGGAGCCACTACCTTATGTGAATAAGGCCTACTCTAATGCTATAAGAGAGGAACAGGTGCTGGAGAACTTCCAACTCCAGCAAGTTTTGTTGCTCGTACAGTTGACAGGGCAGTTGACAGACCAGTTGTGAGAACAGATGGCTCGACAGGTGGCTTGCCAGAGAAGAAGGATATGAGCAATGTCACTTGCTCTCACTGCCATAGGAAAGGACACAGTGCAGATTCGTGCTTCAGGCTGATAGGATACCCAGAATGGTGGGAAGACCAGCGTGGGAAGCCAGCAAGAGGAAGAGGTGGAAGCCAATATTCTTCGGGGAGGAGAGATCAAGGGAAGCCGAGCACAAGGTCCAACAATGCAGAGGTCAGTATCAAAGGAGTTCCAGATCAGGCTAGAGCACTGGGATTCACAGCAGATCAATGGAACAACTTCAAGAATTTTATGCAGACACAGGTGCCGACAACTGTCAGCATAACTGGCAGCACAACTGGTAAGGCAACTGGTAAGATGAATAAACGTTGGCTTGTCGATAGTGGAGCCAACCGACACATAACAGGGAACATCTCTTTGATCAGTAATGTTCATAATATTGAGGCGGATCATATTGGTCTGCCTAATGGGAGATACATGAAAGCCACGAAAGAAGGCAACGTTGAGATTGCCCCGAATCTTGAAGATTTTAATTGGAGTGGGTGAACTGGACGGGGGGTTGTACTACTTGAGGAGGTCACCGACAACGCAAGTGTGCAACATTAGAGAATCTGACAGTTTTCAGTTGTGGCATCAGCGAGTTGGGCATCCTTCAAGCAAAGTAGTGGGTTTGTTACCTTTTATTAATCGCAATAGTATTAGTAAAAACGTTTGTGAAATTTGTTGCATGGCTAAACAAAGTAGGGACAAATTTTCACTTAGTGAAAGCAATTCTATTGAGATTTTTGATTGAATTCATTGTGATATTTGGGGTGATTATCGGACACCTGCTTTGTGTGGTGCTGTTTATTTTTTAACTATTGTGGACGATTGTTCCCGTGCGGTGTGGGTTTATTTGGTCAAGTCCAAGGGTGATGTTTACCAAATTTTGAAAAATTTTCTTGCCATTGTAGAGCGGCAATTTAATAAACGAGTTAAGAAAATTCGAAGTGACAATGGGATGGAATTTACTTGTTTGGAAAAATATTTTCTTGAACATGGGATTGAACATCACACTACTTGTGTTCGTACATCCCAACAAAATGGTAGGGTGGAAAGAAAGCATAGACATATTCTAAATGTGTCTCGTGCTTTAATGTTTCAAGCCAAGTTACCTATCAAGTTTTGGGGGGAGTGTGTGTTGGCGGCTGGGCATTTAATTAATCGAACCCCCTCAAAGTTGTTAAACGGGAAAACCCCTTATGAAATTATTTTTGGGAAACCTCCTTCTTACTCTCATATTCGGGTGTTTGGGTCTCTATGTCATGTCCATTATTCGCGGCGTGATAATGATAAGTTTGCAAGTCGCAGTCGGCGTTGTGTGTTCTTGGGATATCCTCTTGGTAAGAAAGGATGGTATGTATATGATCTTGATGAAAATAAGTTGCTCGTTTCTCGGGATGTTATTTTTGTGGAAAAGGAGTTCCCTTTTGCTCACGGTCAGGCTGATCAGGATGGAGCATATACGGATTCTGATATTTTTCTTTGTCCTTCGAATAATATGGAGGATTGTGAAGAAGATGTACATGTGACTGGGGAGTTGACGGCACAGGTGACCGAACAAGTGGCAGAGCAGCCTGCCGATGAACAGCTTGCCGATGAACAGCTTGCCGATGAACATCTTGCCGATGAACATCTTGCCGATGAACATCTTGCCGATGAACAGCCTGCCGATGAACAAGTGATCGAATTGATTGAGACAGAAAATTTGAGCCGTGGTCAGAGAGTTAGGGTCCCTTCTACCCGATATCCATCTTCTGAATATGAGTTGGAACAATCACAGGCGCATATTACTCAAGCTACACCCCCGTCCTGTCCATCTCCTCAATCCAAATCTTCAGGTACTCGATATCCCTTATCACACTTTGTCAATTGCACTAAATTCCCGTCTGCACATCGTTGTTTTTTGGCTGCTATTGACTCAGGTGTTGAGCCCAAACATTTTTCTAAAGCGGTTAAGCTTCTTCAATGGCGAGAGGCTATGACTAAAGAACTTGATGCTCTTGATCAGAATGGAACATGGGAGTTGGTGGATGCTCCTCTTGATAAGAAGGTGATTGGTAACAAATGGGTTTATAAAATCAAGTACCATGCTGATGGGACAATTGAGCGTTGTAAAGCTCGGTTGGTGATCTTGGGCAATAGACAAGTTGAAGGTGTTGACTTCAAGGAAACATTTGCACCCACCATCAAAATGGTTACGGTACGAGTGTTTCTTAGCATTGCTGCGGTTAAAGGATGGGAACTTCATCAAATGGATGTTCACAATGCCTTTCTACATGGTGATCTTAGTGAATATGTGTATATGAAGGTGCCCTTGGGACATGCGGACTCGTCTTATGGGAAGGTTTGTAAACTTAAGAAATCATTATACGGTCTTAGGCAAGCTCCTCGCTGTTGGTTTGCCAAGCTTTCTATGGCATTGAAGAAATATGGGTTTGTCCAATCATATTCCGACTATTCTCTGTTCTCTTTCAAGACTTCCGCTGCTGAGTTATATGTTCTTGTTTATGTTGATGACTTAGTTATTGGTGGGAATGATCCGGTTGCCATTAGTCGCTTCAAGGGCTATTTGAGTAGTTGCTTTCATATGAAAGATCTTGGGCGTCTTAAATATTTTTTGGGACTTGAGGTGGCGACACATCCGGATGGTATTTTTCTATCTCAGCGCAAGTATGCGCTTGATATACTTTCCGAGGCCGGTCTTCTTGGAGCACGTCCAGCCATTACTCCTATTGAACAGAATCACCGTTTAGCTTTGACTGAAGATGATGATTTACGAGATCCTGAGGCTTATAGGCGACTTGTGGGTCGACTTATCTATCTTACTATTACTCGCCCAGAGCTATCCTACAGTGTGCATACTCTTGCACAGTTCATGACTCGGCCTAAGAGGGCTCATTGGATGGCTGCCCTACGTGTTGTTCGGTATCTCAAAACCCATCCAGGACAAGGACTTTTGTTACGATCCGATTCTGCTTTACATCTTCGGGCTTACTGCGACTCTGATTGGGCGAGTTGTCCTCTTACTCGGCGATCACTTACAGCTTATTTTGTTTTCTTGGGACACTCTCCGATCTCTTGGAAAACCAAAAGCAGACTACCATTTCGCGATCATCGGCCGAAGCAGAATATCGTTCTATGGCAAGTGCTACGTGTGAATTGAAATGGCTTCGTAGTTTACTTGCTTCTTTTGGCATTACACATTCGGCTCCTATGACTGTTGTAAGTGACAGTCAATCTGCGTTACATATGGCTCAAAATCCTGTCCATCATGAGCGAACCAAGCATATTGAAGTTGACTGTCATCTTGTTCGCGATGCTGTTCAGTCAAGTGTGATCACAACTGCCTATGTTCATACGTCCTCACAGTTGGCTGATCTTCTTACTAAGGCAGTGGGCAGTCGGCAATTTCTACATCTTCTAGGCATGTTGGGCGTTTGTGATTTACACGCTCCAACTTGAGGGGGGGTGTTGAGATAATGACGAGATCTTGAGGATCTCGGCATATCTTGTATGTATCCTTATTTAGCTAGTTTCCTTCTTGATAAAGATGTAAATAGGTAGGAAATATCTCTTAGCTATTTTGTAGGGATTTAGACTTAATCTCCAAGAAAAGGTCTTGTATATATTGTATGGGTATGTATCGGCAAACACAAGGAGAAATAAACTAAATTTATTTTCTTCCACATTTACTATTCTCGGTTTCAACTGTTACCCACTAGTAAAATGGATGATAAATAAGTAATAAACAAACTTAATTTATGTTTCAAATTATTTACGAAGACACTCTCCTTCTTTTCATTTTGAAGAAAACAAATCATGAAAAGGTGTGGACTCAAATTCTTTGGTTCGATCTAAACTGAAAACTAAAATTACTTATATGTTTAAACTGTGAAAAGTAAAAATTATGTAATCTATAAACGCCTTAAATACATTTTCCCTCAGAGTAAACACCAAATCTTACTTTGCACCTCAGCGCGAAATTTGTCCTGAAGTGGTACCTCATATTAAAATTATCCCATTTTGCCCTAAATCCTAACGAACGTTAGAAATCTAACGACATTGATCATGTGATGGATATTTTCGTCATTCTTCTTCAATTCTCAGTTCCCTTTAATTTAATATTCCCACTCTTTTCAATACATTAAATTAAAAAAATTATACACTATTATTTGTTACATCAAAAATATAAAAATTACAATATCAACATAAATCACTAATTTTTATTATTTATTTTAGCAATACTAACGGAAATAATAGTAAAAAAACATCTCATGTAATAAACATAATTTTATTTTAACTAATCTTAAGAAACAAAAATAAAATAAAAGAACGGCAAATTGCGATTTGGTTACCCATTTACTAATAGTTGCAATGTGGCTGCCAACATTCAATTTTTTGCAACCTCCTTCCCACATTGACATTTCGTTGCAATCCAATGATATTAATTTTTAACAACCTTAAAGAACTTACAAAGTTATGAAGGGGGGTAATCCTTATATTATTACAATAATTTCACACACACAAAAAAAAATAAAAAAATTCAGAATAATTAAATTTAAGAAAACAGTCCCTTTAACACAGCATGTCCGACCTCTAATGTTATCTGTTGTGGAATAGCCCTCCAAACACCCAAGCAAATCGCAAGAAACACAACACCACAAACAAGCACAAGAAATATAAAGCAAAGCAAAAGACACAAGAAATTGTTTACCCAGTTCGTCAATATGTTTGACTACGTCTGGGGGCACTACCAAGCCAGGATCTTGCACTATAATATGATAAATCTGAGTTACAATGAGTATATGGGTGGAACATTGCTTATATATGCATCCTAGAATAAGACCTAAACCTAAACATAAGAGAAAACCCAAAAATACTGCTATTCCCCGAATTCAGATTGGGGCACCGAGCGCCCGCCTGGGGTCATGCAAGCGCCCGCCTGAATTAGCTTTTCAGAAACCGCGAGCTCACTGCCTACATGAGCGCCCGCCTGGTCAGTAGCAGGCACCCGCTCGCTCTCGCAGTCGATTTTCTTCTCTTCGTTTCTTTGAACGATCTCTATTCCAACAATCTCCCACCTAGATATCAACCGCGTATATCAGCCCCATGTCCGTCTTCAACTCAACCTTAGTGCCTTTCTAGTGCTCACCTCGATCTTGGTAGTGCCTTCCTCCTCTCCTATTCTCCAAGCCCAATTGAAGCTATGTATAGCTTCAACTTTTCAAGGTTTACCACCCTGGTCAACATGTCAGCCGGGTTCTTCGATCCCAAAATCTTCTCTAGCCTTAAGATCTTCCTTTCCAAGAGATGCCTGATGTAATGAAACCTCAGCTCGATGTGCTACGTCCTAGAATGAAACGCCGGATTCCTTGCTAGATGAATTGCACTGACTGTCACTGTAGAGAGCATTACCATTTCGCGTCTTCCCAAGTTCACCCAAGAAGTTCTGCAACCATACCATCTCTTTACTTGCCTCTGTCACTGCCACATATTCTACTTCTGCAGTCGACTGAGCCATGATCTTTTGCAACTTAGAAGCCCAGGATATAGCCGTACCACCCAATGTGAATACATAACCCGTAGTACTTCTCCTCTTATCAAGATCACTTGATGCCAAGTCCGCATCAACATAACCCACTAACACGACATCATTGCTTGAGAAACATAAAGCCTTAGAAGTAGTACCCTTTAAGTAGCGAAGGATCCATTTAACCGCTTCACAATGTTGCTTCCGTATATTGCCCATGTACCGGCTGACTACTCCCACCGCATGTGCAATGTCCGGCCTTGTACACACCATTACATATATTAGACTCCCCACTGCCGAAGCATATGGAGCCCTTTCCATCTTGTCACGCTCCTCCTTGCCCTTAGGTGAGTCCTTCTCGGATAGCTTAAAGTGCATACCCAATGGTGTACCCGTTGGCTTTGCCTCTTCCATGCAAAATCTTGCCAAGACCTTCTCGACGTACTCTGCTTGTGAAAGAACCAACTTACCCGACTCCCTATCCCGGTCAATCCGCATGCCCAAGATTTTTCTGGCCTCCCCCAAATCCTTCATCTCGAACCGCTCTGACAACTGTTTCTTCAATCTGTTTACCTCTCTACTGCTAGAGCCCACTATTAGCATGTCATCCACATATAATAGCAAGATTATGTACCCGTTGTCAGTGTTCTTGAAGTAGCAACAATGATCCGCCTTACATCTGATAAAATCAATGTCATGCATGAATCCATCAAACTTTCTGTACCACTGCCTAGGATCTTGTTTAGGCCATACAAGCTCTTAGTCAATCTGCAAACTAGCTCCTCGTTACCCTTAGACAAGTATCCCTCTGGTTGTTTCATGTAAATTTCTTCCTCCAAATCACCATGAAGAAAGGCCGTCTTTACATCCATCTGTTCTAGCAACAAGTTATCTGCCACTACTATCCCTAGAACCATTCTGATAGTGGTCATCTTCGTAACAGGAGTGAAAACCTCAGTGTAGTCAATACCGTATTTTTGCTGAAACCCTTTCACAACCAGTCTTTCCTTGTAACGCTTACTGTCGTTTGCTTCCTCCTTGATCCTGTAAACCCACTTGTTATGTAATGCCTTCTTCCCCTTAGGTAGTTTAATCAACTCCCAAGTTTTATTGGCCTTCAATGAGTCCATCTCATCATCCATCGCAACTTTCCACTTATCACTAAGTGCACTACGAACAGCCTCCGCATAACACTCCGGTTCACCATTATCTGTTAACAACAAATAGTAATTCGAAGGAGAATCCCTGCCAGCTGATCCATGCAATCTGCTGGATCTGCGCAGCGGAATATCCGGTCCTGGAGTATGTGGTTCATCTTCAGTGACCCCCTGATCTTGGTCATCATGAACCGTCCTGCTCCCACCCGAGTCTGGAATATCTACCTCAACAATCTCTAGTTCCGAGCTAATCCCATCAGATGCCCCCTTCCTGTCCTTGTACAATACCTGTTCATTGAATATAACATCCCGACTACGAATAACCTTATGATTTTGGTCATCCCAAAACTTATACCCGAAGTCATCCCCGCCATAACCAATAAACGTACACTTTACAGATTTAGCATCTAATTTAGTTCTATCAGCAGAGTCTATATGAAAATATGAAACGCAGCCAAATATGCAAAGAACTGACAGATTTACCCGCTTTCCACTCCATGCTTCCTCTAGAATTTCATTCCCCAAGGGTACTGATGGTCCCCTATTGATCAAGAAAGCCGCCGTGTCAACTGCATATGCCCAGAACGTCTTCGGAAGTCCACACTTCAACCTCATACTTCTAGCCCGCTCGTTCAATGTCTTGTTCATCCTCTCTGCAATCCCGTTGTGTTGAGGTGTGCCCTTTGGTGTCTTCACCATACGAATGCCATTCGCTGCACAATATTCCCTGAACTCCCCGGGCTCATACTCCTACCATTATCTGACCTCAAGCTTTTGAGCTTAAGACCCGTCTGATTCTCCACCAAGGCCTTCCACTTCTTAAACACCTCGAATGCCTCATCTTTGTGTTTCAAGAAATAGACCCAGACCTTTCTTGTCGAATCATCAATAAACGACATGTAGTATGACGCACCACCTAGAGAAGTTACCGGGGCTGGCCCCCACAAATCCGTGTGGACCAATTCCAACTTTGCTTCCCTCAAAGCCCTACATGTCCTCGAGGAGTTGCTTCTCACCTGTTTTCCAAACACACAATCTTCGCAGATCCCCACGTTGACTGTATTCAAACCCGGTAGTATTCCCTTTGAGCAAAGTACTTTCATCCCCTTCTCACCATGTGACCCAATCGACAGTGCCACAAATCCGTATCACCCTTGGCTGACGCCACCGTGATACTATCCTTGGTGTTATTCTCCAAATACAATGTCCCCTCTTTATTACCCCGAGTGATCTCTGAATCCTCCTTGGTAATAACCCAGTTCCTGCAGCCAAAAGTTACCTTGTAACCTTCTTCATCAAGCTGCCCAACTGATAACAGGTTCTTTTTCAAACCCGCAATGTGTCTGACCCCGTGTAGATGTAAGACCTTCCCGTCTGATGCTCCTATTCTAACATCCCCCTTCCCCTTGATTTCCAAAGGCTCGCCATCCGCCAGATAGACCTTACCAAAATCACCGGAAGTATAATTTTCCAACTCCTTTGGATGCCCGCATGAGTGGAATGATGCCCCCGAATCCAGCACCCATGATTCTAGCGCACTACTAATACTTACAAACATTACATCTTCACCCTCAGTTACCACATTCGCCGCTCTGTTCCCTCGCATGGGACAATCCTTCTTATAGTGTCCTAACTCCTTACAATGATAGCACTGTACCGATCCCTTGGCAACCCTTGGTCCATTCTTGTTCTCCCTAGGCCTGTACTCACCACCTCCTACGTTTTCCTTTGACTCAGTTCTCCCCTTGTTGCTAGTGCCCGGCTTTCCCCTGCTAGTTGTAGCTAAAGCCGATCTCGAAGTAGATGGTTTCCCTAACTTCATGCGATTCTCCTCGCCTAAAAGAAAGTCCTTAACATCATCATACTTCAATTTATTCTTACCTGCTGAAGCATTTAACGCTGTCACCATCCCGTTCCAACTTCCTGGTAAGGATGCTAGCAATTGACAAGCATGAACCTCATCCCCAAACGTAATGTCTAACGTAGCCAATGAGTCTATAACATCCATAAACTCATCGATGTGTTTAGCTATGGATTCTCCCTCTTGCATCTTGAGATTACCCATCTTGTGCATCAAATCAACCTTATTTGCAGCAGATGGAGTTTCAAATCTCTCAGTAAGATAATCCAATAGCTCCTTGGTGGTGTTCGCCTTCTTGGTAGTCTTCGCGATCCACTTTGACAAAGTATATCTAACCACCCCTAGGGCTTTCCGATCCATAACCCATAGTCAGACCCATCGAATTTCTCCACCGCTTGTTTATCCTTGCCCATTCTTGATTGCTTGAACAAACCCTAATCGTCCGATAAACCTGAATCGATAAACCAGAGATCTTTATACCAGTTGTTGTGGAATAGCCCTCCAAATACCCAAGGAAATCGCAAGAAACACAGCACTACAAACAAGCACAAGAAATATAAATCAAAGCAAAAGACACAAGAAATTGTTTACCCAGTTCATCAATATGTTTGACTACGCCTGGGGGAACTACCAAGCCAACTCACCAAGTAAACCATTGTTGTCGTTGGTTATTGCAGTTAACAAATCACGATCAATCAAGTTGCTGCTGTGCAGTGCACAAGAAGACCCGGTAACCAGTGTCACTCATAAGAACAAGATTCACGAGATGTTCACGAGTTTAGCATTCATTTTTATCAGGCGTATTGCTCTAATAAAGGAAGCTATGCCCTTACTATGGCCTGTAGTAAGGGGTCAAGCGCAGATACATAGATCCCCGATTATCACTTAGCCCCAGCACTCGCGATAAGCGTGAACCTATATATCTCCGAAAAAGCAAGAAGAACCAGCTGGACTCACACAAGAATGCACAAGTAGGTATTTACTTGAACTACGAGAGTAGAACTAATCCAAAAGTAGTGGACTAGCTCTTTATGAACCATGTAATCATGTGCTCACCAAATACAAGTACACGTACGCAATAATTGCGAATACAAATCAGCATAACACATAATGTGTCCATGTAACACAATCAAGCCAAATTAGAGTCTATTAACAACAGACCCCAACCAAGTAGTAGGGTAAGTCATACTATAGCACTTTGTCATATGAAATATTTGCACGTACATATTCATATAACCTTTAACACACTAATGTGTCTATCACGATACCCTTACTTCCAAGTAGAGCCCAACATCTTAGACTCTAAGCACGTAGTCGAATAGGTCGTATTGTACCTAGTGACAATCATATCTCGTGTATATGTATCGTTAACAATTGAATACATTTTCCAACACATATTGTGTTTTGTAATCATTCTTGTTGACTTAAATCGTAGGATTCATAGTTATATGAATTATCTTCATATTACACTAGTCCCTCATTCTTTAGGAACTCAACTTAAGAACAAGATATCTTCTTTATACTTTATATATTTTATTGAGTATATGCACGATTAAAACCAATTACTAGCACATTAGTGCTTGTTCATAGCATTTTCAATACACACGTAATAGATTCGAGTATGTAGTAGAGTTGTTCATTCTCTATCTAGTTCCACCTTCCAATTGTTTGGTTATTCATACCATATATCAAGTATTCAAGAAGCCACATTCTATCAAGTAGCTATATGCAAGATTTGCACATACACACCAATGATAGTTCTAACACGTTAGGGCTTGTTCATAGCACTTTCAAGTTCATTACCATACACATGTATTGGTTTCAAGTCATGTACAAGATTTTATCATCTTACATTCAAGTTCTCAATCCAATTCTTTGGATGTTCAAGACATGTACAAGAATTAATTATCTTATACTCAAGTTATTATTCCAATCTTTGGATATTCAAGTCATGTACAAGATTTAATTGTCTTATACTTCAAGTTCAAGCTAAGTAGATGAGTTATACATCTCATAATTACAAGTTCTTAATCCTATACTTTGGATGTTCAAGCTCAAGACATTGTTCTAGTGCCCCTAAGGTACACAAACATTGGTTTCAAGACACATATAACACATTAGTTCTTGTTCTTAGCACTTTCAAAACATATAAAAGAGTTCTTACTCTTATACTCAAGTTCTCTATTCAAATAATTGAATATTCATGTTCAAGACCATTATTCTGATGCCCCTAAGGTTCCACAATGCTTACTAGGACATCTTAGATTAAGGCTCAAGACCTTGGTACAATTCTAACTTGATTGTGTTTGAACAACATTGGTTCAAGCAAGAAGGGGATTTCTGGAAGGCAGGCGGGCGGGCGCCTGTCCCAGACCAGGCGGGCGCTCGGTCAAGAATGTGCAGGGAAAGCTGGCGCTCAGCGCATACCAGGCGCGCGCTTGAAGTTCGACAGAACTTTTGTTCTAAAATTGGGCAAGTAGGCGGGCGCTCGGTAGTACCCCGGGCGGGCGCCTGGGCAATATTACAGCAAACTCTCAACTTTCCCATGCTTAATAATTCCCCGTCCCAAGCGTAGGAGTAACTTTTTACTAACGTTCTAACACCTTAGCAATGCCCAGGAGTATACTAACAAGCTCAAACCATTAATTTCAAATTTCTTTCATCATTTACACAGTTGGTTTATACTCCATTTGTCCCAAAATTACAAGTATCACAAAAATCACCCCAAACACGAAATTGACAAGCACAAGTATCAAGAATAACATATAGGCATGTTATTACAAGCAAGGGGGAGCTAGTGACTTACCTATTTCGAAATCAAATTCACCCAAACTAATTTTTGTTCGGAAGGAAATGCTCTACTCACCGCCCTGATCATTTATGCGAAGTCGGATTTTCGAACAGAGGCATAATTAAGCAAGAGGGATCGAGAATAGGGTAAACCCTAACTTTCTTTTCTGAGACAGAGAGAACGTACGAGAAACAATTTTTTTGGGGAAACCCATCCTCTGGGAAAAGGCAAACATAAGTTTTATCCTTATGAAGTTTCAAAGAATTGCCATTAGGCCCCTCAAGTTCTACTTTTAACAAAAAGGCCCTTAAAGTTTCAATTTGAGCATTTTAGCCCCTAAACTTTAATTTTCACAAATGACCCTAATGTTCCAACTTAAACAATTAGGACCTAAACTTGCTCAATTAGTTAAATAATTAACTCAATTAAAATAGCATATAATTATGCAAGACAAGAATTTAACAGGAATTAGGACGGGCGTTACATCCTCCCCTCCTTAAAGAAAATTCGTCCTCGAATTTTACTGATCGAAATTATAACACATATAAATAACAAATAGAACTCAAGAATAGCAAGAATATGGTATACCACACCATATTATCAATTACCTGCGAGTATTATTCTCATATAACCTTCTCGATACCGTGAGTTTCCCATGAAACTTTCACAAGAAGTATTCGTGCTCAAGACATTTTCTTTAGAATCAAGTATCCATACAAGCAATTACCCATATACTAAGTAATTCATGTGATGGAATTTCCACTAAATATCAAGCTCATACAATAGCCACAAGGAAATCCACTTCACATGCTCCCAACATATGATCAAGAAGCAACCTCGGCTAAATATCCAGAGTGCTCAAAAAAATTATCATAATCAAGATGTAAAACAAGGTGTAGAACAAGATGTAGAACAAGAATCCCTGTCATATATTATATCCACAGGTATCCCATGTAGTCAAGATGTATCGATCATAATATCACAACACATAAAGTCAAGCAGATTTGATTAATCAATCCACTATAACCAATATCATCGGGACTTATCTATTAAATGATAATCCTTCCACGAAATCCATCGTAATATATTCATATATTCACAAATCTCGAAGGATTATAACAAATCAAACAATATCTGATATTCTGCTTTCAAATAATCGCAATTCAAGGATTTAGTTAAATGCTTAGAAATTTTCCTCCCATTCAATACCATCAATCATGAAATACAAGTCATTATGTTCAATGAATCCGCTAATACAATAGCCGTAGGATCACAATCAATTTCAAGTCATGAGTAGAATTATTCTATTCATAAAAATTCAATCTCCTCAAAGCATATACAAGTACGTTACCATTTTGAATTAACACACGTTTTATCTCTTGTTCGAGCTTCACTATGCATAATGAATTTATCATATCCACTATATTGGTGAATCTTGACACATACACGAGAAAATAGTAACACTGGTCATATCCTCCAAATAACCATCATATTAGTCGAATCCCCTAGGCAAGGTCAAATACTGAAGTTGTGGTCATCCATCATTTCAATATTTAAAAATTGGCTTCACGTTTATCAATCCATTAGAAAGTGTAGCTGTTGGTCCCAAAGGGGCAACAAGGGTATGAAAATCGCTAGAGGCCGGGGGGGTGAATAGCGTTTTAAAATTCTTTTCAAACCCTTTTGCAATTCAATGGCTTATGCGCACATCTCTTATTTTGGCTAAGTATAGCGCACAGCAAGAGTGTGAAATGCACAGCGGAAGATTTAAAGCAGCTCTGTGCAGGGTATACTGCGCAGAGATAAACATCTACTACGTAGGGAAAGCTGCACAGAAATGAAAAACGCACGCGCTAAATTTTGGCTAAAGAGTTGGATAAAATTGTGCTAGGGCAAATGAGCAATAACAATTACAGCAATAAAGTGTAGCAATCTGAAAGATCAAACAAAGCAGTAATACAAATAGTTAAGCATGAAATAAGCAGTAAGAATGATGGACAAGCTATTTGGAAAGGTTCGATCAAGGAAAGATCTACGTCCTCTACCAAGATGGTTAGTCTTGGATTTCTAATGGAGATCTTATAATATGAGTGAGTATTACAAATTACAACTTTTGAGCTCAATACTAACTCAAGATCTATTATCTATGAAGAACAAATCCTAGACTAAACCGGTGTATCTCAAGAAGTTAGATCAGAATGATCAAAGCTTCAAGAGGTGTGTGTGTGATAGAAATTCTGGGCTCTATGAATATAAGAGATGAAGAGCACCAAGAATTCTGGTGATATAGGGCTTTTGGGATTTGAGCAGGAGTTTGAAGGTTTGAAGATCTTGAAGGCTGTTCTAATGAATCTGGAAATATTGAGCATCAGTCTTCAGATCTTCAAGATTTCTCTAATAAATCATGAAACTCTAGCTCTGGCTGAACAACCACTCTTCCTGTTCACAAGCCGCTTGGAAAATGAGGATGAGCATGCTATTTATAGCTGAACTTCAAAACTAGCCGTTGATGCTCTGAGCAAGGACGATGAGCTGGCACGCTATGATTGGTGCGCAGGTGTCCTTTATAGCCGTTGGGGCTTTGATCAAGGTTGATGACCTGGCAAAATATGATTGGTGTGCAGGTATCTCAGAGCCGTTGGAGACTGAGCATGAAGACCAAATTCAAAAGCTTCTTCAAGAAGGTTGACAGCTGTCTTCAATTGAAATATGACCGCTGAAGCGTGTCTCCACTAATGGTGTTGTTGAGTATGCTTATTTTGTCGTTTGTGCAGACCTTATCATTTTGGCTCAATCCAAAAAGCGTAGCTTGTCTTGACGCTTTCCAAGCTTCTAGAATATGAGATCAGTAGAATAGAACTTTGACCAAGTTTGAGCGTGCGCGCACAAAGGCATGCGCATTGCCGGTGCGCACGGATGATGCGCATGGGGAGCATGCGCACCATGCTTGGTCATACCAAAGGAAGATCTCAACTTCTGAGTTGGGGAATAAGACGTTAAAAACTGAGCAGGGTCAAAAGCTGCGCAAGAGATCTATGCGTAGTGGCGACCTGTACAGAGAACATCCTGCGTAGTGAAATGAATCATGCTTAGAAAATCTTTGATCCTTCAAAGCTTCAAGTCCTATATTCTAAGCCTATACTATAAAATGGATAACTAAAGATTGAAGTTATAAAACTTCTTACATAGGGTCCTAAAGTCCATAAAATATCAATAGGTGATGGTATCAATCAATTATAACATAATTGGGAGGGTTAAGAGATAAGTATACCCAACAATCTCCCCCTAAATGATTGATGCCATTACCTACTATAGCAAAGTCAATTCATTGTACTTGATAATAACATGTCCATAAAAATGTGAATGGTAACTCATGCCTCAAGTAAATGCACACACTAGCCAATGCTATAGATTTCTAGTTTATCCAAAAGATTAGCTTATAATATGGGAAAGACAGAAATATCATCCAGCGCATACAAAGTTTGTGAATTTTAGTTTAGTATGCGTTTAAACTGAATGTTTAAACATCATGCGTACGAAATATGAGCAGTTAAGATTATGCGTATGAAGTTTGAAATAATGCATTCATTGTTCCACAAATAAGAAATTTGATTTGAACAAGGTTTTGAGACTAATGATGCAATTTTTCTCATTTAAACTTGAACTTATAATGGTTGCAGAATTACAAGATATGAACTAGTTTAAACTAGGCACAAAACAAAGTTCTTTGCGCAAAAAAAAAAAAACAAAAGCGCACAGAGAACTTGCGCAACAACAACAAAATACCTGAAAACTAATCTATATTGATGCGGGATAGGGCTTCACGCAGCTCGTTCTGTAAGTTGTTGAATTTGTTCATGAGTTCAACTTTTAAATCTTGAAACTTGTCCTGGAACTCAACAGCTTTGCCCACATAAGTCTTCATGCCTCTGCGCATATCGGCATTGTCATCAAACAGTTCTCTGAAATTTGCTCTGCAGTCCGTCTGGATGGCATTCTGCGTAGCTTCCAGTCTTGTGTCGGTATGAAGGCGCTGTGTGTTGATGCTGGCTTGAATGTCGAGCATTGCATAGTCCATCCTAGCGTTGAACGCATGGAAAAAATCCGTCATGGATTTAGTTATGCATTCTCTCACATCTTCAATTTTGAGCTTATTCCCTTGCGCAGGAGCTCCTTGTCCAATCTTTAAAATCTGAGCTTCTAGGTCAGCAAGTCCTTCATGTAACCCATCTGCAAGGGTTTTCTTTATCTTTCTCAAAATTTCCATGAAGCCACCATCAATCGCTTCAAAGGTGCACACATTGTTGAGTAGTGCGCTAACGTTTTCGAGCAGAGTGCTGATGGATTTGAGGGAGTTTAGGATAAGTTGATCAAGTACATTAGGTGCCTTTTCTTGCGCAGGCTCAGAGAGATTTGCGGATGAACTTGCGTTTGCACCCTCCTTACTCTCCTTTGCACTTGCCTTTACACTTTCCTTCGCATTCTCCCCCTTAATGGTAGCAATCTCCAAACGCTGCATATCAAGTTGGTACTGAAAATTAGTTTGGGCAGTAAGGAGTTGTGTCAGCTGTAACTGCGTAGCGATTTGATTCGCTTGAATAGAATGTAAGGCTTGTAAGATCTGGCGCAGCTCAACCGATGAGGAGGTTGAAGTAGGGAACTCGGGAACTGCGGATGGAGAAGGCTTAACAAGTAGAGAATGTTTACTGCTGTCAGATGCATTGACATTGTCCTTAATATTTTCAGGTGCATCGGATGGAGTGCGGCTCTTCTTCAATCTTTTAGCGCTGCTGCACACCTTTTGCTTTAGGCGGGGAGAAACATGTACGATGTCAGCACTATGGAAAGCGTCCTGTGTACTCGAAGCTTTGAGCCTTGACTCCCCCTGAACGGCATCATCTTCTAAAACACCACATAGATTGGCTTTGCGCTTCTTTGAGGATGGTCTTGTAGTAGGAGCAGGTGTGGGAGCCAGACCTGATTCTCTGATTGAGATTCCCTTGGTAGATTGAACAAAGGGAATATCTTTCCTTTTCTTGGTATTGGGCTCAGCGATACCCTTCCCCTTGCGTATATACGCCTCTTCTGGTTCTTCCTGCGCAGGCGCAGTAGAGTCTGCGGCGCTCCTTTTCTTCCCATCAGAGGGTTCCTCTCCTATCCATGGTTCTTTGTTGGGATCTTTGTCAGCTCTCCAGATGCGGTAGTAGTCTTCATTACCAATCTCATTTCGCAAAGTCCGGAGATGAGGTCTGGAGTAGTACTTGGAATCACAGGACTGCTTCTTGATTGACTTCTTCTCAACAGAGGTGGTTAGTTCCTCATATGTCAACAAGAGTTTAGTGAGCAGCCTGCAGTGAGTTCTGTACTTGGTCTTCCCTGCATTGAGCTTTTTATCATAGCTGTTCATGCCCTTCACAATCTCATTCCAAATAAGTTGCGGCCAGTTGAGTTAAACATTGTTGTAGATGGCTGCGCAGTATTCCCAATGCTTAGAGATGAACTTCCCGTTATTTCCATTTTTGCAGTTGAGGGAATCTCCAATAATGGTGCACAGGTGGTACATCACCTCACCGAATTCCTTTCTATCATGAACTGACCATCTCTTGTTTAGAGAAGGTATGCCAATTAACTTCTGTTCAAGATTGTTCTGATGAACCTCATCATAATCGACTGGAGCATTATCAACTGTGAAGTTACAGAGCTTGCGAACATGGTTGGGATAAATAGTTACATCGCACTTTTGTACAGTGGCCATGATCATCTCGGTTGGTTTTCCTTCGAGTATTGCCGGGACAACTTTTGCAGATTTGAAGAACTCATCGACGAGAGTTGGCATAAAGAATGATTGGTTTAGAATGAACAACGGAAGAATGCCAGAGGAGTTGAGATGATGCAGAAGGCGTCGTCCAGTTGCGTCTTGAGAAAGATCTGCTTCAATCACTTCCCATCCAGGGATGAAGTATAGGGGACCCTGCGTAAGACAGTTGCTAGTGTTAGACAATCTGTTGCGCATGGAGCAGTGCGCATACGCAAATAGCACAAACATACCTATGCGCACAAATCCATACAAAAAGGATGCGCAAATAATTATATAATGATACGCAAGGAACGTGAAACTATGCGCAGAAAGTTAGAAAAAAATAAAGATATGCGCAAAAAAAAAAATATGCGCATGAAGAAAATGCTTGGAGAAATTTCATGAATATATAAAAATATAAATAATGGGGCAAGAAGACAAGGAATGTTCAAAAAATACTAAGAATATCAGAAAATCGAAAGTTGACCAAATTTGACAAAAAGTATATCAAAATAACCGCGTTGACCGGACGATCAAAACCATGTAAATTATAAAGTCAACAAACAAATAATGAACCCAGAAAGTCAGAAAAACAGTCCGACTGGCAAAAAGTTTTCGGACCTAAAAATCCATAGAAACAACTCAAAAGCTAATTGATCGTAAAATAAATGGCAGATAACTGTAGATCAGATGCATACGTACGCATAGCAACAATCGATTTCAAAAAATATTGAGAAATGAGGGAGAAATCGAAAAAGGGAGTTATGAAACCTTCAAGAACAATAATGGCGAAAATAATGAGTAATGAAGAAACATACCATGTGTTGGTCCCAAAGGGGCAACAAGGGTATGAAAAATGCTAGAGGGGGGGGGGGTGAATAGCGTTTTAAAATTCTTTTCAAACCCTTTTGCAAATCAATGGCTTATGCGCACAGTTCTCAAATAAGCTAAGTATAGCGCGCAGAGAGAGTGTGAAATGCACAGCGGAAGTTTAAGCAGCACCTGCGCAGGAAAAAGCTGCGCAGAGATAAAAACGCACGCGCTAAGTTTTGGCTTAAAGAGTTGGATAAAATGTTCTAAGGCAATAAGCAATAACAAGCACAGTAGCAAAGTATAGCAATCTGAAAGATCAAACAAAGCAGTAATTCAGAAATGATTAAGCAGGAAGTAAATAGCGAGATTAAAGAACAAGCTATTTGGAGAGGTTCGATCAATGAAAGATCTACGTCCTCTACCAAGATGGTTAGTCTTGGATTTTCTAATGGAGATCTTATTATATGAGAGAGTTACAAGGTACAACAATGAAACACAAACTATCTCAAAGATCTATAATCTATGAAGAACAAATCCTAGACTAAACCGGTGTATCTCAAGAAGTAAGATCTAAATGATCGAAGCTTCAAGAGGTGTGTGTGTGTTCAGAAATTCTGGGCTCTATGAATCTATGAGATGAAGAGCACGAAGAATTCTGGTGATTTAAGGCTTAGGATCTGGGCAGGAGTTTGAAGGTATGAAGGTTTGAAGGTTGATCTTGAATCTGTGAATAGTAAGCAGCAATCTTCAGAACTTCAAGGATATTAGAAAGCACAAACTCTAGCAACTTGGGAATGAAGATGAGCTGGCTATTTATAGCAGAGAGCTTAAAACTAGCCGTTGGTGCTCTGAGCAAGGACGATGAGCTGGCACAATATGATTGGTGCGCAGCTGTCCTTTATAGCCGTTGGAGCTCTGATCAAAGATGATGACCTGGCACAATATGATTGGTGCGCAGGTATATAGAGTCGTTGGAGACTGAGCATGAAGACCAAACTCAAAAGTTTCTTCTAGAAGGATGACAGCTGTCTTCATTTGAAATATTTCTCTTGAGCGTGTCTCCACCGTTGGATCTACTGAGTGTGCTTGCTTTGTCGATTCTGCACACCTCAACACTTTTAAAAGCGTACATATTCAAAGCGTTTTCCAAGTTAGGTGATCTGAATGAATCGAAAGCTGAGCAAGATAGAATGCTGCGCAAGAGAGACCTACGCAGTGGTGTACTGCGCAGAGTAGTCCTGCGCAGAGACCACAGTCTTGTTTAGATCTTCAATCCATTTCGCTCCGAGCCCTATATTCTAAGCCTATACTATAAAATGGACTAAGCTAAAAATTGAAGTTATAAAACTTCTTACATAGGATCCTAAAGTCCATAAAATATTAATAGGTGATGGTATCAATCAATTCTAACAAGTAGGAGGGATAAGAAGTAAGCATACCCAACACCATGTCATTGACGGTGGGTTGCTCTATTAGTTATTCTACTTCTTGAGAATTCTCAGGACCAGAAAGAGAGGGGGAATCGGAGAGAACGATTTCTGGTTCTAGAGTTCTGCTTTTCTTCGGAGCCATTGAAATGGTCGAGAGACGAAGAAGAAGAAGAAGGGTTGATGAGATGAAGATGGAGGTTTGAGTGCAGAGGTTAGAGAGAGAAAATAAGAGGTTTAAAGTAGAAAGAAGTAGAGAGATAATTGGTTTAAGTAGGGAAGGAAGATAAAGAAGTTCAGGCGCATGATAGCGAGGAAGAATTTGGAGGAAAGGTGCAGTGGCGCAAGATAGCGATGCCACGTGTCACCTTAGGGAACGAGCGTGTGCAAGACTATGCGCGCGTGTGTCAGAGCCTAAGGGCCAGTCACAATCGTTTCATTTCCCACATAAATGATTTGGTAGGATAGGACGTGCGCTGTCAATCAATGGCCTTTTGCATTGATGACATCTGGGATATGCGCAGGGGTATAAACGGTAATTCCCCCAAAAAAAAATTAAAAAGTAAAGGCGCGGGAAAATTTTAATTACACAAGTACCCTTGTGAATTAGTGTTGACTTTTCAGTCAGGGACCTATGTGTAAATTCTAATGCATAGAGTACTTACCTGCGATCTTCGATGATTGCGCATGGATAGTCATCCGCAGCGCATAGATAGCGCAGAGATTCTATAAATCTCAAAACCGTTGTTCCATGCGCATTAACTTATTGCACAGTAGCTGCGCAGATTGCATGAAATCTTGACCTTTAAGAACTTATCAAGCAAACACAAACATTAGTATTAACAAATTGTATGGACAGTTTAGCTAAGTTCAAGCATACCCATTTCTCCTCTCAAGAATACAAATCTCTTTGCGTCAGGAGCCTTTGTAAGGATATCAGCAATTTGATTGTCTGTGCCCACGTGCTCTAAATGAATATTTCCTTTTTCCACGTGGTCCTTGAGAAAGTGATTTTTGATGTCGATGTGCTTTATCTTTGAATGCATGACAGGATTGTTGGAGACTGCTATGGTGGACATATTGTCGCAGATAATTTGGACAATTCTTCTCATGAATCCCATAGTTCACTAGTTGCTTCATCCATAGGATTTGGCAGCAGCAGCTTCCAGTAGCAATGTATTCAGCTTCTGTAGTGGAGATGGGCACAACAGCTTGCTTCTTGCTTGCCCACGCAACAAGTCGATTTCCAAGTAAATGACAAGTTCCACTTGTGCTCTTCCTGTCAATTGTGCATGCTGCATAATCTGCATCTGAATAACCTAGCAAATCGAAATTCGAATCTTTGGTGTACCAAAGTCCAAGGTTAACAGTTCCAGAAAGATAACGAATAATGCGTTTAACATCAATTAAGTACTCTTCTCTAGGGTCTGCTTGATAGCGCGCACAGACACAAACACTAAACATAATATTCGGCCTACTAGCAGTAAGATAAAGGAGAGAGCCAATCATACCTCGATATAAAGTTTGATCAACTTTCTTACCTTTTAAGTCTTTGTCAAGCTTATTGCCCGTGGCCATTGGAGTGTCGTATGCTTTAGCATTCTCAAGTCCAAAGATTAAGTCTCTTGTGTACTTGGCTTGATTTATGAAGATGCCATCATTCAATTGCTTGATTTGAAGTCCGGGGAAGAATGTGAGTTCTCCCATCATACTCATCTCAAATTTTCTTTTCATGAGCTTCTCAAAACGCTTACAAAGTAACTCATTAGTAGAACCAAATATAATATCATCAACATAAATTTGAACAAGTAAAGAATGATCATTATACTTAGCAATAAAAAGAGTTGTATCGATTTTACCGCGCTTGAAGCCTTTCTCTAGCAGGAATTTTGATAGAGTGTCGTACCATGCTCTTGGAGCTTGCTTAAGTCCATACAAAGCTTTCTGAAGTTTGAAGACGTGATTTGGAAATCTGCTATCTTCAAATCCAGGAGGTTGAGCTACGTAGACGGTCTCTTGGAGTTCACCGTTGAGAAATGCGCTCTTCACATCCATTTGATAAAGCTTGATTTTTTTGTGAGAGGCATAAGCTAAGAAAATTCTGATAGCTTCTAGTCTTGCTACAGGCGCAAAATTTTCATCATAGTCGATTCCTTCCTCTTGCCTATAGCCTTGCGCAACCAACCTTGCTTTGTTTCTGGTGATGCTTCCATTCTCATCCATCTTGTTTCTGAATACCCATTTTGTACCGATAACTCCTTGGTCATGAGGTCTGGGTACTAAAGTCCAAACCTTGCAGCGCTCAACACTGCAACAAAAACAGTCATTTACAATGTTTTTTTAACAACATTTGCTAAAAAAACGTTGTAATAAAGCTATAATACAACGTTTTTACAACAAACGTTGTAATATATCATAAATAACAACGTTGCACTTATTCAAACGTTGTAATATTGGTAAAAGACAACTTTTTCTGAGACAAACGTTGTAAATAGTACAACGTTTTGGACAGTAAACGTTGTAAAAAATAATATTACAACGTTTATTTTAAAAGTTGTAAAGCACATTTAATACAATGTTTCTTAATTGGGTTAAAATAATAAGAGAAAAAAAAACTGAAAATTTTGAACGGGCACTCAAATTTCACTCCGCGCACTTACTCTTTCCCCCCCCCCCAACAAAAAATCAACATTGCAACAAGGGGAAAGAAAAACCCCTAGCCTGGCCTCTCTCTCCCTCTTCTCTCTTGTGCCCTAACCCCTCCACCAAATTGATTCTCCCAAATACTAAATGTAAGAATCGACGATTACTGAGCATCAAATCTGGCGTCGATTTAGTCGGAGGTGGGGAAATCAGTTCACCTCCGGCTCTGCACAACGACAAGGATCGTCGGAGCCTCTGGAGATGCCTCCTTGACAGCAGACCGGCCATTCTCCGCCTCCCCAACGAAATCTAGGGTTCTTGCCATTCCTATCTCAGATTCTCAGACTCAGGTAAGCGAAATCAATCCTTCTCCTTCTAATTAATTACGAAAATTCATCAATTCCTTCTAGAGCCATCAATTCTCTTTCTTTATCGACTCTCCTCTCTCTCTATTCGACAGTCAAGTCACCGGACCACTAACACCCACTGTAACCAGTTGCAGCGCCACCATCGCCATCGCCGTCGCCGCCTTCTGGTAACTGGTGGTAAGTCCTCTTCTTCGAATTCAATCTTCAACTCGTATATTCTGATTTGTTGATCAGATTTTTCACATCGACCGTCATCAATTCGTATATTCTGATTTGGAAGTTCCTGAATCGGATTTTTTTCTTTCTTTTTTTTTTTTTTTTGTTTTTTTTTTTTTTTTTAATTTTAAGCCTTGAGAACTGGAAATGATTGGGTTTCTTGACGTAACTAGAGAAATTTGACAATGCATGTGTTGATAAGTTGTCTTCGTTAACGGTTTCCCAATTCTTTGTGTTACTGTCAATCTTTCTCTTTGGCTCTCCAAAACCCAAACCCTTTTCGGTTCCTTCTCTCTGCTAAGGTTCTCTTAACCCCTTTCTCTTTAGCATTTTCTGCTAGTTGTTGTATTTTAAAGCATCATTTTATGTTGAGTATCATGTGTGCATTTTTACTGATATGCTGTTGAGCTACTTGTCTTAGTGTATACTTTTAGTTGCTTAACCATACGGTTCAGCCTACTACACTAATCTTATCAACTTTTGTAGTGCTCTTGATACTTTAGGTGAACTCGTAATTCTTATTCGATGGATAAAGCTTGGGTGAATATGCCAAGGTTTTATTCTAAGCTCAAAAGTGGTTTTAGTACTTAGATGTCTTCTTGTGCTAGCTATGTACATAATATATATACTTTTGTTTGTAGGCCAAGTCCGGCATACATGGAAGGGGTAATAAAATTTGTAGCAGTAAGTTTGGGAAAGCTAGGAAATCCTTCCAAAATTCGATGTCCTTGTACTCGATGCAGAAATATGGATTATCAAACTAGTGATGAAGTAGTTTCACACTTGGTGATGTATGGGATGGATAAGACATACGACGTATGGATTTTTCATGGGGAAGAACGTCCTAGCACTTCCTACAAAATGACATGTGATCGTGATGAAATATCAGATACATACAGGATGTTCGTTGATGCACGTGACGAGGAAGAGGTTCCAAATTATAATGGAGCAATGGGAGATGAGGAGTTTTCAAAATTATTAGAAGATGCAGAAACTCCCTTGTATACGGGTTGTAGTGACTATACAAAGTTGACAGCCACAGTTATGCTTTTCAAACATAAAGCTATTAATGGTATTTCTGATAAAGCATTTACCGAGCTTCTCAAAATCTTAGGTGACATGCTTCCACAGAAGAATGAACTTCCTAATTCTACATATGCGGCTAAAAAGTTACTTAAGACTTTTGACTTGGGTTATGAAAAAATACATGCATGTCCTAACGATTGTTGTCTGTTTAGAAAAGAGTTGGCAGATCTAGACAACTGCCCGAGGTGTGGGAAATCCAGGTGGAAAATTGTAGGAAAAGGAGATGAGCGTAAAATCAAGATGGGGGTACCAGCCAAGGTCTTGAGATACTTCCCTATAATTCCCAGATTTAGAAGGATGTTCAGATCATCTGGGAATTCTGAACAAATTTTGTGGAATAATAGTCATCGTAGTAAGGATAACAAGATGCGACACCCGGTTGACTCGCCTCAGTGGCAATTTATTGATAGTAAATGGCCTAGTTTTTTATCTGATCCTCGGAACCTTAGGCTTGGACTTTCTACGGATGGATTTAATCCTTACCGTAATCTAAGTTCTACACATATTTGCTGGCCTGTGATGCTTGTTAACTACAACCTCCCCCTTGGTTATGCATGAAAAGGGAAAATTTGATGCTAACTTTGTTGATCCCTGGGCCAAAGCAACCCGGAAATGATATCGATGTATATTTGAGGCCATTGATTGAAGATTTAAAAGAGTTATGGATAAGTGGGGTTGAGGTGTACGATGCTTATACGAAAATTATGTTTAATTTGAGGGCCATTCTCATGTGGACAATTAATGATTTTCCGGCTTATGGAAATCTAGCTGGGTGTACGACTAAAGGTAAGAAGGCATGTCCTATTTGTGGTGTTGACACTAGTTCAATATGGCTATGCCACAGCGGAAAATGTGCATATATGGGCCATCGGCGGTTCCTTCCACCCTACCATCCTTACCGAAAAAAGAAGAGTTGGTTTGATGGAACCCATGAGAAGAGAGAGAAACCTCCATTATTGACTGGCTCGGAAGTTTTAGAAGTTGTTAATGGGATTGAAAATGATTTTGGAAAATGGGATGAAATGAGTAATGATTAAGAAACAAGACATAGACGGGGAAAGGGTAAGGGATGAAAGAAAAGGAAGAAGGCAAATAAAAAGAAGAAAGTAAAGGTCATCATGTGGAAGAAAAAAACAATCTTTTTTGAGTTGCCTTATTACGAGGTATGATAAATTTTAAATTTCAATAATACGTTCAATATAATGATGTAGTTATTAGTTAATAATGCTATATAATCTTCTTCTTTTCAGCATCTACCAGTTCGCCACTGTTTAGATTTGATGCACGTTGAAAAGAATTGTGGTGAGAGTGTAGTTTGCACTTTGCTTGATATTAAAGGAAAATCAAAAGATGGTCCTAGTGCTCGTAAAGATTTGGAAGAAATGGGAATTCGACCTGAGTTGCATGCAAGGGTTGAAGGCAATGGGAAAGTATTTCTTCCAGCAGCCCAACATACGCTAACAGATGCTGAGATTGAGACATTTTATTGGCGACTAAGAAATTTGAAGGTTCCGGACTGGTACAGTTCAAATATTGCCACTTGTTTTGCACAAGATGCAAAGATACTTGGACTCAAGTCCCATGATTACCATGTATTGATGCAACAATTATTGCCAGTCGCACTGAGAGGAATTTTACCGAAAGGGCCAAGAAATGCATTACTTCGTTTGTGTTCATTTTTCTATGATATAAGCCAAAGAGTGGTTGATGTCGAAAAAATTGAAGGCGCGGAAGAAGACATAGTTGAGACGTTGTGTATGCTTGAAAGATATTTTCCTCCATTCTTCGATATTATGATTCACTTGACAATGCATTTAGGACGAGAAACACGTATTTGTGGACCAAATACATTTCATTGGATGTATCCGTTTGAAAGGTATTTTAAACCTTTCTTTGAGATTATGTATCCTTAAAAAAATATTCGTCCTTTACATTTTGTATTCATTCTTTTTAGATTTATGAAGATATGCAAGGAATATGTTAGAAATCCTGCTCGTCCTGAAGGATGCATATGTGAAAACTATCTTGCGGAAGAGTCCATGAGATTTTGTAGTGAGTACATTAAGAAAGCTTGTGCACTTGGTGAAACCCACGATCGTAATGAAGATTCTGAAGATGAAAAAACATTTGAGGGGCGACCAATTTCTAAAGGAGAGCATACTATATTGTCTGAGGAAGACATGCTGAATGGTCATCGTTATGTGTTGTTTAATACGGCAGAAGTTGAACCATATGAAGAGTAAGTTTAAGTTCAATGAAATTTTTTCCACTTTATACCTTAAGAATGTTTTTCACTAATTCTTTATTTTAGGATGCGCATGGAAGATTGAAGATTTTACATGCCAATCTGTCTGATGATGATCTTGCAAAGTTGCATTCGGAGACTTTCTCTAATTGGTTCAAAAATAAGGTTAAAGAGCAAAGGGCCACATGTGAAGTTTCTGAAACAATAAAGTGGTTAGCGTATGGGCCTAGTAGGCAAGCAATCTCCTATTCTGGCTTTATAATAAATGGCCGTCGATTTCGCACCAAGGATACTGAAAAGTCCACACAGAATAGTGGTGTTTCACTTGAAGCAACTACAGTACGTAGTAGCAGCACAATAGGTCACTATGGGATCTTGCGTGACATTATAGTGTTGGACTATCACATTTTTCAGATTCCTTTATTTAAGTGCGACTGGGCGAATATTTATCGTGGAGTGAAAGTTGATGATGGATTTACATTAGTTAACTTCAATCAATTTCAAGATCAATTTAAAGGAGATCCTTTTATACTAGCAACACAAGCCTCACAAGTATTCTACTGGAAAGAAAGCAATACATCAAATTGGCAAGTTGTTGTGAGACCACCACCTAGAGGTTATAATGATATGGAAATCTATGATAACAATGAGGATGAGAGCGATGAATTGTCGTATAACCCAATGGATGTATCTTTTCTTGATAAAACCAGTGACCCCCAAGATAGTAGTTGCGCAAGAGTGGGTTGTGATGGAAAATTGGTATGAGTATACTTTTAATTTATTACTTGTACTGCCATACTTATTCATTTCATTACTTGTGGTATATATGTTTATTTCATTACTATGGTGGAACCATTTTGCGAAAGAAGCTACTTGGAATCAGATGTGTTACGATAAATAAAACCAGTGTTTATGCGTTTTTAACTGTGTGTGTGTTCATGTGCTTCGTATATATCTTAAATTGTTAATATTGTTTACTAGAATTGTGATATGGTTTTAAATTGAGGTAATTTGGTTTTGTTATAGAATTGAATGAAACAAAGTTACATGTAAATTAAATGATTGAGATTTTAATTGGGGTTATGAAGTAGTAATAGTTGGAATGCAATGTTAAAAGCAAAATCATGTTGCTGTACAAGTTCCTAAGGTTGAAGAAGGTGAGTTGCGAAAATATTCAGATTGGTCCCTGCTAGTTAACAAATCTAGTTAAAGTTTAATAAATCATAACTTGTTCGTTATTAATCGGAATGACATGATTTTTGAGTCCATTCTGACTAATTTTCGGAGAGCGTTTGAATGGAAAAAGTTTCAGAATTAGAAAGAGTGCATATTTGTCTCAGAACTTTAGCTTTTACAGCAGTTTATAGTTGTGGGGTTTGGAAAATGAATGAACTTTGAAAATATAGCATATTTGTATATTTCATTACTTGTACTAGCAGATAGTCTTTACTTATTTACTTTTACATGCATATTTGTTTATATTTATTTATTTGTTGTGTAGCATATGTATTATTTTATTGCTTGTACTAACATATTTCTTATGGTATACTCTTATCATGACAGGTGGATCTTGAGAGCTTGTGAACACTGGACCTTAGTTAATTGTTAACATCATCATAATGGTTAATGACAATGTAGAGGTAAGACTTAAATTTTATCATCATCAAAAAATAGATACTCCTTCTGTCCCAGAAAGCTGCTTGCATTGGAAAAATGAGAAGTTTGTTTTGGGATGGAAGGAGTATATTTTTTGAGGACTTTTATTTGTTTCTTTTAGTGTTAGAAAGGTGCTTCATATCCAGGGTGTAACAATGTTCATATATTTGTAATTTTTTCACCTGTTATGTATATATTTTGTATTAATCTGATTTAATAATAATTATACAGAGTTCAAAACCTGGGAAGAAGCACACGAAGAAATTAAGATTAGCAGCAATTTCAATCTCGCAACAAGGAAATGAAGGCCTTCGGGATTCTGAAAGAGGATCAAATCCCTCTCCTGTCCAACATTCTAATGTGCAAAGGATGCCTTCTCCTGAAGTTCCTGTTGATCAACAAATTGAAGATGAGGAACGATTGACAAAGAGAAAAAGAGGTCCTACAAAGATGAGAACATTAAGCTTAAATGCTAAAGAACGCGTAGAGGTGGAATTTAATGAAAGGGGACAACCTATCGGTCTGCACTCTAAGTGGTTATCTTCATACCTGGGTACGTTGGCACGAGAGCTTGTGCCGGTCACTTATGATAATTGGAGGAATGTTGAGCAGAAAAAAAAAGGATGATTTGTGGACATGCGTAAAGGTAATCTTTATGAATTACTCCCTCAGTCTTATAACAACTTGCACCAATATCTTTTTTGGTTATCCTGTTGCTACGTCCCACTTTCCTAAAATGTTAAAATATTTCTCCCTCCCTCCCAAACTAATGGCTACTTATTTCCGTTTTGCAGTTAAATAACCTGGAATGGAACAAAACATAAGTGTAATTATAAGCAACAAATATATTTATTGCCTTTAGAATTGCAACCTAGAATTACTGAAGTGCCCTTTAGGATTGATTTTGGCAATTCTTCTTCTTCCTTATCATCTTCAGCAACCTCACAAACGGGACCAAGTTCTTCCAAATCTGGAATCACCTTTGCAACGTACTGTAATAACCAGGTTATTACAGTACGTTACAAGGGTGATTGCAGATTTGGAAGAACTTGGTTCCGTTTTGTGAGGTTGCTGACGATGATAAGGAAGAAGACAAAGAATCGCCAAAATTAATCGTAATGGGCATTTCAGTAATTCTACGTTACAATTCTGAAGGCAATAAATATGCTTAAAAAATACGTTGCTTATAATTATGCTACCAGCAGATGGAGTGTTATATGCAAAGGCATCAATTCTTCTACAGGTATTCTTTGCCAATTTTGACTTTTGTAATAGCTACCATATCGATTTTGGGGTAGAGCAGCATAGGCAAATTAATGGGATTGTCAGTTGTGTTTTCTTGAGAGAAAGAGAGGAAGAGGCTGTTTATTTGCTGAGTTTGTCAGCTTACTTAGTGGAAGTTTGTGTTATCGTTTTCTTGATTCACCAAAAGATCTTGTAGTTACACCTCTGCCTTTTCACTTGTTACATCTGCTGATTATCTGTACCCCTAACTTATTGTAGGAACTTGACATTCTTAATAATATAGTTAAAATTCATAAACTAATCACGAATAATTCAATTTGGATATGATATCAAATACGTAAAAGTTATGTAGTCTCAATCCTATTGACTTTTGGCTTGTACGTCAGCCACATTATACCTACCCCCTCCACCCAAAAAGACAACTTTTTTATGAACCATACTTTTCTTGCTTCTGCCTTGCTAATATTAATTTACACTGTAATCATTGTGTGTGTGTGTGTTTGTGGTCAAAAGAAAGGGTTACTTTTTTGGGACAAACCAAAAAAGGGCAATTTTTTTGGGGTGGAGGGAGTATATGGGGGGGGGGGAAGGGGATTTTATCAGTTGTTTGCCCTCATGAGTCATGTCACTATTCTATAGAAACTATAAAATATTGTTTTTTTTTTTTGGGAAAATAACTGCAACGCTTTGCAGTTCTGCTGTTGTGTACGCTATGGATGTTCCAGGATTGACAAAAGAATATTTATCATTATCTGTTTATGTATTAATGCAGGGACTGCAGCGATTCTGTACAGAGCATAAGATTAAGTTATCAAAGGTATGAAGTGTTTTTTTGTTTTTCATGCATCCTTTTATTTATTAATGTATTACTGCCTAGGACAAATGATTGATGACTGAACTTTTAACAATAATAGATCGATCACATATTTCTTTCACGTGTCTGCTCAGAAACAGCGGGTGGACTTCCAGGTTTGTGCTTTGTAAATGATGATGAAGTTATGATCTAATTTATTCTTCTGAATGGATGACATTATTCTATAATATTGACTTGCAGGTCTTTTGTTGACATTGGCTGGCATGGGCGAAGAAGGAATGTCTGTGCGTATGGCTTGAGTTATCTCTGTTTTGCTTTTATTATGATCACATACGTTACTGCCAATGTTGCTGCATAAGTTAACATGATTTTCCTATTATCTGAAGGTAAATGCGTGGGGTCCATCAGATTTTAAGTATTTAGTTGATGCAATGAAATCATTCATCTTTAACGCGGCCATGGTTCACACACGTAGCTTCGGCCCCACTGTAACTGAACCAAATAGGTTTGTAGACCCTCTTGTTCTTATAGATGATGAAGTTGTTAAAATATCAGCTATTTTATTACAACCAATCTCCACGACAAATGGTCCAGTCCTTGAAACTCAGCTTGCATCAAGTCCTGGTGATATTTCTGTGATTTATGTTTGCGAGTTGCCAGAAATTAAAGGTAAACTGGTCAGTCATGGTTTTCTCTCTCTTGCCACATTCTACATGTCCTGTTTCCTTGACACATCTTTTGGTGATTTAGGTCCCTTACTTGTACTGCATTGGTGATGCTAATGGGAAATTGATGCTTGCTCATGCAGCAAGTGCACAAGGAATCTCCGGTAAGCTTCACGCTTGTAATTTCTTAGACGAGCTGATAGAAATTGATGTGTTCCTTATATGACACTAAACATTGTTTTCTTAACATAGTTGTTGAGCAAGTCACTGGACATGACCATGTGCTAAATCATATGATAGAAATTGAAAGTTCAAACCATTGTTTTCTTAACATTGTTGTTCGTAGAGGTTCTGCATAAAATGCATAATCTTATTGAAACTATACTTTCCTTCTTCTTTTTTTTTTTTTTTGAAAATAGGATTTACTATTTTTTCAGGTCAGTGAGTGGGGGCAAGTACTTGTGGCAGCTAATGAAGATAGAAGCAAAGAAGATTTGGTCTGATGCATTATTTGTACAGGTTGTTGATAGTTTAAATCGATTTTAAATTATGTATCTTAGCGAAAGAGTAGTAGCACCTATTGTATAACTACTATTTTTAATTTATGTTATTTATGAAATTTCTCAAACTCCGGTCTTTCGCTATTTGTCAATTTGTTTTATGGTTTCAACTGAAATTAATGGTGGTGCTGGGTGGGGGGCAGGGGCGCGGGGGCGGGAGAGGTGGTGGGGAGGAAAATAAAATAATTCTTTTTTTTTTTTTATTTTCTTGACTGTTACAACGTTTCTAAAAAGTTGTAGAAATATATCTACAACGTTTAATTAAACGTTGTATAATGATATCTACAACGTTTAACTAAACGTTGTATAATGATATCTACAACGTTTAATATAAACGTTGTAGAAATAGATCTACAACGTTTAACTAAACGTTGTATAATGATATCTACAACGTTTAACTAAACGTTGTATAATGATATCTACAACGTTTAATATAAACGTTGTAGAAATATATCTACAACGTTTAATATAAACGTTGTTGAAAATATTACCACGTTGAGGAAAACGTTGTTGCCAGTTTATCACAACGTTTATCTTAAGCTTGTAAAAAGTGATTTTACAACGTTTAAACGTTGTAGAAAAACATGTACTACAACGTTTATTTAAACGCTGTAAAGTGATGTTACAACGTTTCAAACGTTGTATAAAACGCGTAGTACAACGTTTATTAAACGTTGTAGTAGTCTGGGACCTATTACAACGTCGGCTGTAACAACGTTTATCCAAACGTTGTAAAAAGTCTATTACAACGTTTTTCAAACGTTGTTAATGACTGTTTTTGTTGTAGTGCAAATTGGTTAAGCTCTTGTTGCATAGCAATAACCCAGCTTGAATCTTGGAGCGCTTCATCAATCTTCTTTGGTTCGATTTGAGAAATAAAGGAATTATATTCATCATCAAAGTTTGATGCTCTCCTAATACGAACCTCTACATTGAGATCACCAATGATGTTTGAAGTTGGATGATCTCTAACTTCACGAACCTCAGGGGGTAAGTTAGGTTGAGTAGTAGGAATACGAAGATCTTCAATAGGTATTTCATTAGCTCCAGCATCAAGATAATCAAAAGTGATTTGCTGAAGCGGAGAAACATCATGCGCTGGAGGGGGTGTCTGCGCATCAGGAGTCGTCACTTCTGGCGCAGCATCCGTTGTTGGCGCATGAGATGGACTTGCTTGATTCTAACTTTGATTATCTTGATTATCATTTTGCGCAGGTGCAGTTTGAGGCTGCGTACCTGTCTCATCATTCTCAATAGAATTATCATAATCATTTGGAGCCAAATGTGGCTCAAGGAGAGAATGCTCATCAAAAGTAACATGTACAGATTCTACAATTACTAGAGTAGTTCTATTAAAAATACGAAAAGCTTTAGAATGTTTGGCATACCCAACAAAAATACCTTCATCTGCTTTGGCGTCGAATTTACCTCTATGATCTTTGCCGTTGTAAAGGATATAGCATTTGCAGCCAAAGATCTTGAAGAAAGCAATGTTGGGCGCTCTTCCTCTCCATAGCTCATATGGAGTCTTGTTGTAGGCTTTGTTTATGAGGGATCTATTCTGAGTAAAGCAAGCAGTGTTGACAGCTTCTCCCCAAAAATACTTTGGAAGCTTTGCTTCTGCTATCATTGTTTTTCCAGCCTCAATCAACGTGCGATTCTTTCTTTCCACAACGCCATTTTGTTGAGGAACTCCAGCAGCAGAGAAATTGTGATCAATTCCATGATCATCACAATATTGAGCAACATCGTTATTCTTTGAATTCAGTTCCATTGTCTGATCTAACGCTTACGATGTCGTCTTCTTTTTGAGTTTGGAACCTTCGAAAGAGAGCAGTCAAGATATCATAGCAGTCATCTTTGGATATCATCATTTCGACCCATGTATATCTTGAGTAGTCACCACAACTAAAGTATATTTGTTTCCTTCAATGCTCGCGGTGGTGATCGGTCCAAACAGATCCATGTGAAGCAGTTGTAAGGTTTATGAAGTTGAGGATGCAATCTTGCTGGAGAAAGATTGCTTAGGCTGCTTTCACTTACTTTCTTTGCTACAAAACAGAGATTAGAGATAGAATTTATAGCAGTAAGATCAATAATGAAAAAATTGGTCTTACGAGTCCCTGTGAGCAAAGTTAGTCCGGATTTGCTATCTTTGATATAGCAATACGTTGCAGTGAAGTGGCATTCGAGACCTTTATCACATAATTGTGATATGGAGAGCAGGTTGTGCTTGAGGCCTTCTACGAGCGCAACTTTCTCAATGCACACTTTATCTTTTTTGATTCTTCCATATCCAACAATGTGCCCTTTGTTGTTGTCCTCAAAAGTTACCGAGGGACCTCTACCTTTATGCACATCTTCAAGATCGTTAGCATCTCCAGTCATGTGTCTAGAACATCCACTATCGAGATACCATATATGCGCTTGAGAGTGCGCAGTGAAGCAGGAGACCCTTTTTGCTTGTTGGAACATTGACTTGCGCTTCTACAGCAGAGTTATCATTATCATTTAAGTTCAGCAGTCACTTTAAGAGATTCCTTGCGCGGCTGTGAAGTTTAGTGATGATGCAGCTTTGTCAGGTTTGCTCTAGAAAATAGGTACTTGTCATTCTGTCTGCTTGGTGAAGGTGTCCCATTTCCACTATTTGAGTGAAGTTGGGACCTTTCTTGATTGTCCTTGGCACATGCTCAGGTTCCATTTCAGAAACAGCTTCTGAATCATTGTCAGCATTTGCCACTAAGCAGAGCAGTCCATCCTCAGAGTCAGCATCGCTTTCAGTGTCAGTCTCTCAAGTCTTCACTTCCTTCTCTGCGCTGTTTTCTTCAGCAACCATTCAGTATGCTTAAGTGCTTTGTGCGCAGGTTTGATTTTCCTCGTACTCAAATTTTGGAGTAGGGCATTTTGAAGCGAAATGTCCTGGCATTCTGCAGTTGTAGCAGACCAAGTCATCATCTTTCTTTGAGTCACTATTTTAGAGAGAACATGAGGTTTGCATGAGGATCCACCAGATTTGGAGAACATTCTGAATTTGATGAGGTTTGAGCAGGCGCAGGAACATGTGAATAGTTAGCCATTGCCCAAGGTTTTGAAGCCATATTGAATCGGCACCCAAGTTGTTAAGCTTGAAAAACAAATACAAGTTTTATGAAGGTGTTTGCTCTGATACCACTTGTTGGTCCCAAAGGGGCAACAAGGGTATGAAAATCGCTAGAGGGGGGGTGAATAGCATTTTAAAATTCTTTTCAAACCCTTTTGCAATTCAATGGCTTATGCGCAAAACTCTTATTTTGGCTAAGTATAGCGCACATCAAGAGTGTGAAATGCACAGCGGAAGATTTAAAGCAGCTCTGCGTAGGGTATACTACGTAGAGATAAACATCTACTACGCAGGGAAAGCTGCACAGAAATGAAAAACGCACGCGCTAAATTTTGGCTAAAGAGTTGGATAAAATTGTGCTAGGGCAAATGAGCAATAACAATTACAGCAATAAAGTGTAGCAATCTGAAAGATCAAACAAAGCAGTAATACAAATAGTTAAGCATGAAATAAGCAGTAAGAATGATGGACAAGCTATTTGGAGAGAACACTATTTTAGAGAGAACATGAGGTTTGCATGAGGATCCACCAGATTTGGAGAACATTCTAAATTTGATGAGGTTTGAGCAGGCGCAGGAACATGTGAATAGTTAGCCATTGCCCAAGGTTTTGAAGCCATATTGAATCGGCACCCAAGTTGTTAAGCTTGAAAAACAAATACAAGTTTTATGAAGGTGTTTGCTCTGATACCACTTGTTGGTCCCAAAGGGGCAACAAGGGTATGAAAATCGCTAGAGGGGGGGGGGTGAATAGCATTTTAAAATTCTTTTCAAACCCTTTTGTAATTCAATGGCTTATGCGCACAACTCTTATTTTGGCTAAGTATAGCACACATCAAGAGTGTGAAATGCACAGCGGAAGATTTAAAGCAGCTCTGCGCAGGGTATACTACGTAGAGATAAACATCTACTACGCAGGGAAAGCTGCGCAGAAATGAAAAACGCACGCGCTAAATTTTGGCTAAAGAGTTGGATAAAATTGTGCTAGGGCAAATGAGCAATAACAATTACAGCAATAAAGTGTAGCAATCTGAAAGATCAAACAAAGCAGTAATACAAATAGTTAAGCATGAAATAAGCAGTAAGAATGATGGACAAGCTATTTGGAGAGGTTCGATCTAGGAAAGATCTACGTCCTCTACCAAGATGGTTAGTCTTGGATTTCTAATGGAGATCTTATAATATGAGTGAGTATTACAAATTACAACTTTTGAGATCAATACTAACTCAAGATCTATTATCTATGAAGAACAAATCCTAGACTAAACCGGTGTATCTCAAGAAGTTAGATCAGAATGATCAAAGTTTCAAGAGGTGTGTGTGTGACAGAAATTTTGGGCTCTATGATTATAAGAGATGAAGAGCACCAAGAATTCTGGTGATATAGGGCTTTTGGGATTTGAGCAGGAGTTTGAAGGTTTGAAGATATTGAAGGCTGTTCTAATGAATCTGGAAATATTGAGCATCAGTCTTCAGATATTCAAGATTTCTCTAATGAAGCATGAAACTCTAGCTCTGGCTGAACAAGCACTCTTCCTGTTCACAAGCTGCTTGGAAAATGAGGATGAGCATGCTATTTATAGCTGAGCTCTAAAACTAGCCGTTGATGCTCTGAGCAAGGACGATGAGCTGGCACGCTATGATTGGTGCGCAGGTGTCCTTTATAGCCGTTGGGTCTTTGATCAAGGTTGATGACCTGTCACAATATGATTGGTGCACAGGTATCTCGGAGCCGTTGGAGACTAAGCATGAAGACCAAATTCAAAAGCTTCTTCTAGAAGGTTGACAGCTGTCTTCAATTGAAATATGACCGTTGAAGCGTGTCTCTACTAATGGTGTTGTTGAGTATGCTTATTTTGTCGTTTGTGCACACCTCATCATTTTGGCTCAATCCAAAAAGCGTAGCTTGTCTTGACGCTTTCCAAGCTTCTAGAATATGAGATCAGTAGATAAGAACTTTGACCAAGTTTGAGCGTGCGCGCACAAAGGCATGCGTATTGCCGGTGCGCACGGATGCTGCGCATGGGGAGCATGCGCACCATGCTTGGTAATACCAAAGGAAGATCTCAACTTCTGAGTTGGGGAATAAGACCTTGAAAACTGAGCAGGGTCAAAAGCTGCGCAAGAGATCTATGCGTAGTGGCGACCTGTACAGAGAACATCCTGCGCAGTGAAATGAATCATGCTTAGAAAATCTTCAATCCTTCAAAGCTTCAAGTCCTATATTCTAAGCCTATACTATAAAATGGAAAGCTAAAGATTGAAGTTATAAAACTTCTTATATAGGGTCCTAAAGTCCATAAAATATCAATAGGTGATGGTATCAATCAATTCTAACATAATTGGGAGGGTTAAGAGATAAGCATACCCAACAGTAGCTTTCTGTGTCAAATAGTTAATAATAGAGCTACCTTCGAAATTCATTAATGAATCTTTAACAAGATCAAGAAAATCTCAAGAACATGCGTACCTCGGTTGTTTCCACTTATATAGGTCAACAAAGATGCCTGAAGTAAACCCACATCAAGATAATAGATCTTCTATCCCTTGCTAGATTTTGGAAACAATTGTTTCTCTCAAGAAATTCCAATACAATCAATTCTCAGTCTGCGACTTGGTATACACCAATCGGTCATTAATCAATTCATCGTAAAGAGAGCTAATTATGGTTTGAAGATATTATTTATCAAATCCATCAATACTACTAGATCACATATCAATCGAAATAGCATAATCACGAATTCATAACGAGCATACCTGATATGAGAAGATGTTTTCAATATATCCTCATAGTTGACTTTCCAACTAGTGGTAGCCACTTATCAATCAAACACTGAATAGACCACTGATTAGCTTCAGGGGTCAAATAATTCATCCATACACGATAACAAGTACTGGTTCATTATAGTCACCTGGTTGAATTCTTTGCATTCAATATGAAATCGCAAAGTACCATATCTCTTCATGCCAATCAATACAGATACACCCCACGCAATTATACTAAGCTAGGTGAATCCTCTATCAAGAAATTCCTCAAGTTGAACCTTCAACACTTTGAACTCAACCGATGTCATGAACATTGATTTAAATATCAACACTATATTTGTACCGTAGCAACTCAAGATAACTCAAGGTTCCCATCATGTATCATGTACTACTCAGTAGAAATTATATCTGAGATCTCACAAAGAATGCATACATCCTTCAATTTTTGGTATATACATTCTTCCATCAACCACATATGCTAAATATTCAGCACAACCTTGATAACCATTTTCGAGCTTTCAATGCAGAACATGAATATTATACACAATTATATCATGCTCATATAAATAGTCAAGCATACTAGCATAGAAATATTCACCATCTATTGTCGCAAACAAGAAAGGCCTAACACATAAAAAGCCAAGCCATAACACGTATCACATCAATGTCCCATATAGGTAACATGACCAAGTCAACTTATAACGTATAGGGTGTTATCACCCACACTTCTATCAAGATTTTATAAATAACGATATCAAGCACGTAGTCTCTTACTAGAGCATACGCCTCCACGTAAATCAAGAAATGAGAACAAGCAAGCATATATAGCAGGAAACAATGTCCACTGTACAAGATAGATACACCTAAGTCTTTAAAGACTCGCGCTCTCGATTCTCAACCCATCTAGTCCCTACTAGATCAACACTATCAACACCAGTCCTATGCCTGGTATAACAACAAGTAACGAAGCACTCGGCGTCAAAAACACACCCAAGACTAACCCAACCTAGGCCATAGACCATATCCAGGCTTAGAGCTAAACCATAGCTCTGATACCAACTGACACGCCCCCAAGTCCTGGGATTCTCTAATAGAACCTCGAACCTGGTGCCTGTGACTAACAAGAAATGAGAAACTGAATGACATCATATATATACTTAAAAGGAACGAGCTAAGATAGCTCACAACGAGTTCTATACCAAGAAATTTAAACCAAATGTGGTTATACACAGCGGAAAACATGACTAGCACATAAGCTGGCATTACAAGAACTATACAAGTCTACCCAAAATACTGAGTCTAAACAACTGATACAAAATCATCCTCACCAAAACTGGAAAGGATAACAATCCCCAACAAGAACAACCTGCCAAGTAGGCCCCTGCTAAGTCGAGCCTCACAACATGTTACCACTTGCTTTCCTGGGGGAGGGAACAAATAAACAAGGAAAGGGGTGAGATAAATCTCAGTAAGTTACTAGATACAAGTACATAGCATGTTATCATGTAATCATGCAAATCAAGAAGATTATCAAGTAATCATACTCAAGATGTCATCAAGTAATAAGTATATGAGAGGCTAAGCCAACTCATCAAGTAGCTAACACATAAGGCTAAACTATCACGTTACAAAGGATATTCCAACCTTATTCCTCCTAAGTAAACCATTGTTGTCGTTGCTTATTGCAGTTGACAAATCACGATCAATCAAGTTGCTGCTGTGCAGTACACAAGAAGACCCGGTAACCAGTGTCACTCACAAGAACAAGATTCACGAGATGTTCACGAGTTTAGCATTCACTTTTATTAGGCGTATTGCTCTAATAAAGGAAGCTATGCCCTTACTATGGCCTGTAGTAAGGGGTCAAGCGTAGATACATAGATCCCCGATTATCACTTAGCTCCAGCACTCGCGATAAGCGTGAACCTATATATCTCCAAAAAAGCAAGGAGAACCAGCTGGACTCACACAAGAATGCACAAGTAGGTATTTACTTGAACTACGAGAGTAGAACTAATCCAAAAGTAGTGGACTAGCTCTTCATGAACCATGTAATCATGTGCTCACCAAACACAAGTACACGTACGCAATAATTGCGAATACTAATCAGCATAACAATGGCACATAATGTGTCCACGTAACACAATCAAGCCAAATTAGAGTCTATTAACAACAGACCCCAACCAAGTAGTAGGGTAAGTCATACTATATCACTTTGTCATATGAAATATTTGCACGTACATATTCATATAACCTTTAACACACTAATGTGTCTATCACGATACCCTTACTTCCAAGTAGATCCCAACATCTTAGACTCTAAGCACGTAGTCGAATAGGTCGTATTGTACCTAGTCACAATCATATCTCGTGTATATGTATCGTTAACAATTAAATACATTTTCCAACACATATTGTGCTCTGTAATCATTCTTGTTGACTTAAATCGTAGGATTCATAGTTATATGAATTATCTTCATATTACACTAGTCCCTCATTCTTTAAGAACTCAACTCAAGAACAAGATATCTTCTTTATACTTTATATACATTATTGAGTATATGCACGATTAAAACCAATTACTAGCACATTAGTGCTTGTTCATAGCACTTTCAATACACACGTATTAGATTCGAGTATGTAGTAGAGTTGTTCATTCTCTATCTAGTTCCACCTTCCAATTTTTTGGTTATTCATACCATATATCAAGTTGTCAAGAAGCCACATTCTATCAAGTAGCTATATGCAAGATTTGCACATACACACCAAGGATAGTTCTAACACGTTAGTGCTTGTTCATAGCACTTTCAAGTTCATTACCATACACATGTATTGGTTTCAAGTCATGTACAAGATTTTATCATCTTACATTCAAGTTCTCAATCCAATTCTTTGGATGTTCAAGACATGTACAAGAATTAATTATCTTATACTCAAGTTATTATTCCAATCTTTGGATATTCAAGTCATGTACAAGATTTAATTGTCTTATACTTCAAGTTCAAGCTAAGTAGATGAGTTATACATCTCATACTTACAAGTTCTTAATCCTATACTTTGGATGTTCAAGCTCAAGACATTGTTCTAGTGCCCCTAAGGTACACAAACATTGGTTTCAAGACACATATAACACATTAGTGCTTGTTCTTAGCACTTTCAAAACATATAAAAGAGTTCTTACTCTTATACTCAAGTTCTCTATTCAAATCATTGAATATTCATGTTCAAGACCATTATTCTGATGCCCCTAAGGTTCCACAATGCTTACTAGGACATCTTAGATTAAGGCTCAAGGCCTTGGTATAATTCTAACTTGATTGGGTTTGAACAACATTGGTTCAATCAAGAAGGGGATTTCTGGCAGGCAGGCGGGCGGGCGCCTGTCCCAGACCAGGCGGGCGCTCGGTCAAGAATGTGCAGGGCAAGCTGGCGCTCAGCGCATACCAGACGCGCGCTTGAAGTTCGACAGAACTTTTGTTCTAAAATTGGGCAAGCAGGCGGGCGTTCGGTAGTACCCCGGGCGGGCGCCTGGGTAATATTACAGCAAACTCTCAACTTTCCCATGCTTAATAATTCTCCGTCCCAAGCGTAGGAGTAACTTTTTACTAACGTTCTAACACCTTAGCAATGCCCAGGAGTATACTAACAAGCTCAAACCATTACTTTCAAATTTCTTTCATCATTTACACAGTAGGTTTATACTCCCTTTGTCCCAAAATTACAAGTATCACAAAAATCACCCAAAACACGAAATTGACAAGCACAAGTATCAAGAATAACATATAGGCATGTTATTACAAGCAAGAGGGAGCTAGTGACTTACCTATTCCGAAATCAAATTCACCCAAACTAATTTCTGTTTGGCAGGAAATGCTCTACTCACCGCCCTGATCATTCATGCGAAGTCGGATTTTCGAACAGAGGCATAATTAAGCAAGAGGGATCGAGAATAGGGTAAACCCTAACTTTATTTTCTGAGACAGAGAGAACGTACGAGAAACAATTTTTTTGGGGAAAACCATCCTCTGGGAAAAGGCAAACATAAGTTTTATCCTTATGAACTTTCAAAGAATTGCCATTAGGCCCCTCAAGTTCTACTTTTAACAAAAAGGCGCTTTTGAGCATTTTAGCCCCTAAACTTTAATTTTCACAAATGACCCTAATGTTCCAACTTAAACAATTATGACCTAAACTTGCTCAATTAGTTAAATAATTAACTCAATTAAAATAGCATATAATTATGCAAGACAAAAATTTAACAGGAATTAGGACGGGCGTTACAATAACTTCTAGTCTCCTTGCTCGTAACATTTCGTATTGTGCATGACGAGCGTTGTCATGGGGCTTAACATCGCCCTACGCATGACCGTGAGACTTGTGGTGGAAGGTCTCTTCTATCTTTTCGCCTAGCATGTGCATCATTTCTGACATTCTGACAATCTCCTTTTCTTGAACTTGAACTTGAACTAAAACTTAATGGTTTATGTATGATAAGTTAAGTTAAGCCATAAATCTATTGTATTTATATGCACACCATTAGTTCAAGGCAGGCACCTCTATATGAAATCACTTCTAATTATAAACTAGTTTATTTAGCAAATTGCTAGCATTTATATTGTTTCTTTAAGTTCCTCTTGTTATAAATCAAATATATTTTGCAGATTTCTACCATCCATATTGTCTCAATATAGCATTAAATTTACAAGTTGAGCTTGTGGGAGTATTATATTAGGTTGGAAATGGTATTTTAAGGTGTTAAAAATTTGTTTAGCCAATTTAGCCGCCTTTCTTAACTAATAGGCTTGACCCAACAACTCGTTTTAAAAACTAAGTTGAAACAATCAGTTGACTCGCAATGGGTACGCCTCCCACGGTCCCACCCACGCTAATATTTTCTTCTTCTTTGTTTGATAATCTTTCCCCACATTCATTATCGTGAAAAATGTTTTAAGAAACAAGCAAATTATATATGATGCAAATAAAAAAAAAAAATACTATTTAGGAAAAAAAAATCTAACAGATCCGAAGGCAAATTGAATAAAATTCATGACTTTATCAATAAAATATAATAATTCTTCCTGTAAGAGACAATTATCCCACATCTTCTAAAAAGAGAAACATGGACCGGTATATAGACTTGAGGAGTTACTCCCCTAATCACCAATTGGTTTTAAGGTGGAACCTCTAACATAGTCCATTGCCGGCTCAGTCCAACCCATGCTAACACTCGGGCCTCTCGCTTCTTCTTGCCCCATCTCTAATTCTAAGACTTCCGTCCCAAAATTAATGTCCACCTTTTAATTTGTACAAATTAAGAAATGGTGGTAATAATGTACGACCACTGTCCCAGAGTATATGTCCACTTCAAAAAATGGTAAAGAATCTTTACAATTCTCCTCACTCGTTCTTTCTCCTACTTTACTTTTATACTCACAACACCAATCAACTTACTATTCCTCACACTCATTCTCTCTCCTACTTTACTTTTCATACTCACAATACTTACATCACTTCAACCACTTCTTAATCTCCATACAAATGAGAGGGCGTACACAGGTCCGTCTCAATAACTATGGAGGCCTTGTGCTATATGTGAATATTGGGCCCTTATATATAAAAATTTGCACAAAATTTTATAACATATAACAACCGGCAGGATGTTGATTGTACAAGAAAGCCATAAGGTCGCTGGAGGTTTTCCCACATTTGATTGTTCGAGCTTCGAAACAATCATAGGATTTCATATCTGATTCAAGAAGTGCTAAAGCAACACTTTACATACTCCCTCCGTCTCAAAATGGTGTTTTCACATTTGTTATATTAGTACGAAAGAATTTTAAACAATAATTTTAGTTTAATTCAAGTGTCCTAACAAAAATATAAATTTTGTTATTGACAGTTCGTAATGATACATTAATAACAAATTTATATTTTTATTTGAATAATTTAAGTAAACAAAACTATTACTCAAAGTTACTTTCACATTACAGTAATATTTTAAAAAATAAAATATTATTTTAAAATGGAATTAGTAGTACACTATCACCTACCTACTATGGAGGCCCCCTAAATTTTGAGGCCCTGTGCAAGAGAACTTCTTGCACAGGCTAATCACTGGCCATGGGTGCACATATACTTTGGGATGGAGGGAGTAAGTTTTATGATTATGAAAAATGAGGTTGGAGAGAGAAGATGGAGTAGGGAATAGTAAGTTGATTGGTGTTGTAAATATAAAAATAAAGTAAAAAAAAAAATGAGTGAGAGAAATAATAATAAAAAAAAAAATATCATTCTAAAAAATAAACACTTTGAAACAAACTAAAAAGAAATAAGGAGCACTTACTTTATACTTTACTCTAAATGGATGAAGTGACACTTTTAAGTTTACAATGAACTATGAAGTACTCCCTCCGTCATGTATTAATCTGTCTTGTATCAAGTTTCTTAATTTGACTTTTACACGGAAATTAAGAAAAAATAAATGTTGTGAGTATGAAAAAATAGGTAGGAGAAAGTATGAGAGATAAAATGGGTAGAGTGTTTTTGTTGTGAGAATGACAAGTGGGTCCCATAATCTATTTTAGGTAATAAAACAACTAAAAACATTAGTCTGAGACAAGCCAAAAGGGAAAGTAAGAACCTCTATTATGGAGATTTGGAATGATTGTTTTATTTCATATATCAATATTATTCAGCGGTTGGAGTTGATTTATTGCCATAAAGTTCTCATCCAGAGTCGGTTCTATGAATTTGGGGCCGAAAGAAAATTATTTAGCTCAAACAAAACAAACATATTAAACCCTAAAACCTTTAACAGGTATACGCTAAACAATAATGAGGGGAGGGGGCGGACTGCTGTGCGACTGCCGCATGGAAGTTTTTGTCAACCATAATTGAATTAGACTAATACTTATCGAATTGAGATGATTGCAAACAATAACTAAAAAAATTGTAGGACATTTTAGTGATCATTGTAAAAAATTCAAAGACGTATTGCACTATATTAAAGAAAGTAGTTTCAAAATTAAGAAAATATTGCAAGGATAAAACTCTAAAATTCAAATAAATGTTGTATAAAGAAAGAGCAATAAGATTTTATTAAGAATTAAGAACGGGACTCAATGAAAACGAGTTTTTAGCCATTTTGACCTGCGTACTATTTGGGCGTAATCAATGTGACATGCGTACTTCATAAACAGCAAATGTGTCCTGTGTACTTTAGTTTCGTTTTCAATTTGACCTATTTTTCTAATGCCAGTTAAAATTTAACGAAACAGTCAATGAAAGTTAACATACTAGTTAGTTTGAAGTTGATTTTCCTTTTAAGGGCTTCATTGATAATTCTATAAGTAAAAGGGTTGTGAACAAAAAATTTGAAACATTAATATTTAAAGCTTAAAATAAATACTCCCTCCGTCCCACCGGAATTAGGATTTTTTGGGGTGGGCACGAGGATTAAAGAAAAATTGTTAGTGGAGTAGGTGTTGTGAGTATGAAAAGTGAAGTAAGAGAGAGAAAGTTGGGTAGAGAATAATGAGTGGAAAGTTGTTGTGAGTGTGAATGTGGGTCCCATTAAATAAAACACTTCCATTTTTGGGTTGTCCTAATTCGAATGGGACACACAAAATGGAAATTTGTCCTAATTCGAGTGGGACGGAGGGAGTATATATTTTTATAATTTTAATTATTTTTGAATGTGTCTTAAAAAAACAAATATTTGGATTAAAAATATTTAATAAATGACCATTGTATCTAAAATAATCAAAACTGTTAATAAATGAACAATTTAACCTTGTATATCATTTATTTTTCCAAAAATTTAAAAATTCGGATGTGTTGGCTTGGTATGTTATGGGTGCTACTGTCGCCACCATAGCTTACCTAATTCATTTTTTTGAAACCTAGTTTTTGAATTTTGGAAAAATAAACGATATATAAGGTTAAATTGTTCATTTATTAACATTTTTGATTATTTTAGATACGTTGGTCATTTATTAAATATTTTTTAATCCAATTTTTTTAAGACATGTTCAAAAATAATTAAAATTATAAAAATATATATATAATTTAAGCTTTAAATATTAATGTTTCAAATTTTTTGTTCACAACCCTTTTACTTATAGAATTTTCAATGAAACCCTTAAAAGGAAAATCAATTTCAAACTAACTAGTACGTTAACTTTCATTGACTGTTTCGTTAAATTTTAACAGGCGTTAGAAAAATAGGTCAAATTGAAAACGAAACTAAAGTACGCAGGACACATTTGCTGTTTATAACGTAAGGATGTCACATTGACTACGCCCAAATAGTACGCAGGTCAAAATAACTAAAACCTCCAATGAAAACTGTTGGAAAAGTAGGTGTTGTGAGTGAGAAGAAAAAAGAAGTGGGGTGGGTATAAAATATTAGGTGGATAGTTGTTGTGAATGAGAAAGAGAGAGAAGCGGGGTTGGGAAACAAATGTTATTAATATGAGGAAGTCTTGTGTGAGACAGTCTCATACAAGAGACGGGTATCGTTGTGAGAGGATATGCTCGCCTGCCCCACCCATACGGGGGCAAACCATTTACTCTCTCAATGAAACATGTCTCAGTTGTAAGACCGTTTCAAATGTCTATTAATATGGTAACACAATTTGGTTGAGGACAGAATATTCAGATTGAAGACCTGAACTTTACTAACACAAAAAGGTCGAGTTAGACTCTTGTGTGGACACAAAGATCACAAATTTGAATATTTGATGCATTCATGAGCTTGATAAAGACTTCAACATATATCCAAAGTCAGATAAAACTCTCAGTGGCACAACTAAAAAAAACGAAAAAATAAAAAATAAATAAAAACAAGAGAATATAATTGTGTATGAACTAGCATTAATTTCACAAGATAACAAACAAATTGCACTGATTAGATATAGAAATAATCTCCCACCTAAAAAAATTAAAATTCACTTTGAAAATAATTATTCTTCAGACAATGCCGATATCACGTCCATTGTTGATTGAAGAAATGCTCCCCACTTTCCCCCTTCTTCTTCTTCTTCTTCTTCACCCTCATCTCCGCCTCCATCTTCTCCGCTTTCACTTTCACTTTCACTTTCTTGCTCCTCTTCCTCTTCCTCCTCGCCTTCTTCTTCAGCCTCCCCCTCCTTCCCATTCTTGAACATTAACGGCTTCAATTTTCCGCCTTCATGCTTCTTCTTTTCCTTTTTCCCCGTCCTCATTTTCCTTTTTATCTTTTCCTTTATCTTTTCTCGTAACCCACCATGCTTTTGCTCATTCTCCTTGACTTCATGGTGATTATCATCACCATCCTTACGATGATCATGGGACTTGTGGTGGTGGTGGAACTTCTCCCCTAATTTGTGCATGATTTCTGACATTCTTTTATATAATCTCCCTCTCTCTTCTATTTGAACTTGATATTTCAATGGATGATGAATGATGTATTATTAAGCTGGAAATCCATTCTATTTATATGAAATTCCTTTGTTCAAGGAGCCCTCTAAGGAAATTCCCTCTTGCTATAAATTATAGTATATTCTCTATATTAGTGGCATTCTCACGCGTAGTAATTTTATTTTATTTTTCGCTTGCATTAAACAACTTGTCATAGTGGGAGTATTTAATGATAATCTAGTTGTTGAAAATCATACACTATTATTTTTGTGTCGTTTAGCCATTTTTGACTACCTTTCCTGACTACGACTTTACCTGACAACCGTTGTAGAAACTAGGTAGAAAACGAGTTGAGATCTCTGAACCACTTTTATATGTGTCACCCCATGTACTACTTGTAATCAAACCGTTCACATGTTTGCAAAATATTACAATAATATCAATCTCAATAACTGTGAGCCATTAGATTACTTGTGGCACATGAAGTGACACAGATGATTTGGAGTCGTAGAAAATGTTTGGGAGTAAAAATCTGCATCATGTCTGCATCTTGAAGTATTCAACTTGTCCCGCCATCCTGCATCCTGACGTCAAGCATCTTGATTATATACACACGTTTTTTGCAGGTAAACTTATTCCTATTTTTCAGGGAGCGATCACACGGATTACAGAACTCGACGTGACCTAATTGAAGACTCATTCAAACAATGAAGACCTTCTTATCATCACAAACGGCTGAAGATAATCTTCAACTAACCTCCCGAGATTCTTGGCAAAAACCTACTAGTTCATAGTTAAACCCTCATTATAAATAGCTAACACATTTTGTAATGCACACACACTCACTATCTTCCATTCTCGTAGTAATCACTTTTTGTTCTTTCAATTCATTGTATTTCCAAGTCAATACTAATAAAATTTCATCTTGAGGTTTTATGCCGGCGAACAAGTTGTTCAAGGGCTTTCCTCGTTAAACACCGTGTTCTATTGATCTTGAATTGCTTGCAATCATATTCCATTTTGCTCAAACTATTATTCTTTAAGATGAATTGCGAAATTTGACCAAAACAATTTGGCGCCGTCCGTGGGAAATTTGGTCTTATAATTGTCAAAGGAATTCGAGATGTCGACTGCATTATCTTCAACCATGACATCAGTTGGTTTGATGGCAACTATGGAGACAATTCCAGCCTCATCAGCCGTGATATCTTCAACTCAGAGCATTGGAGGTGTCTCAAGACCAATCCAGATTCAGGTGGATCATCCACTGTCACAAATCAAGAGATCCCTATTGACATCGCTTCCAACTTGACGTCCATGCTGCGTGAAGTGAGGAACCAGATTCAAGTTCAGAATGATACCTCCACCATGCTGATGAATCAAGTTCCCAGGTTGCAGTGCGAGGTGACTTCTCTTTAAGGTGGTATATGGGCGGTGCAGCAGACCAGCTTGCCTAGCATTTTCCAGTCTATTGCTCCAACTGCACCTTCCAATCTGTACTCTCCATATCAACCCGGAAGGTTTACTTTCGGGAGTGACATTGCTGGATCATCTGGATTTGGTGGGATCACGCCAACTACTAACCTGACCACCAACAGCACGATAGTCAATCCTGAAACTATTACTCCAACCTCAGCAACATTTGTGACTCCTATTTCTATGGCGACAGGGAGTCTTAACCCTCAATTTGAATTCGATTATCTTAATAATTGTCAATTTGCTGCTGCTAACAACGATGCAGGTAGCTTGCTTAGCCGTCAAATGCAGGAGTTGAAAGAATTAGTCATGAGTGTACCAGGGATGATTATGCCACACAACCAGGCGTCTCCAACATGTTACAATAAATCTCACTTCGCTCCGGCCATAGCCAACGTGGTCATACCATAGAAGTTCAGTCCACCCCATATGAAGCAATACGATGGGACAACGGACCCAACTGAACATGTTGCATTGTATCAGGAGAAGATGGATGTGGTCCATATTCCACCCCAGTTCAAGGAAGCATGCTTTTGCAGGGGTTTTGGTTCAACTCTTACAGGAGCAGCTTTGAGATAGCTCATTAGCCAACCTTTGGGTTCCATTGGATCATATGCTCAACTTATCAACCTGTTCACTAATCAGTTTTCATGTAACAGGGTGTTCGAAAAGCTGACAAGTGATCTATACAGGGTGGTCCAGCAACCTGACGAGCCACTTAAAGACTACCTGAGCAGGTTCAACAGGGAGGCGGTGAACATCTCTAACCTAGACACTGTAACTGCGATTGAAGCCTTCAGGATGGGACTCAAGAAGGATTCTCCTTATTATGATGACCTAGTAATGACACCATGCAAGAGGCTGGATGAGGTCAGAACTAGAGCTTCCAAATTCATCAGGCTGGAAGAAGACAAGTTGCTCCAAGATAAAGCAACCAAGAAAAATGCGACCCCAGAACATTCTAGTGGAAGAACAGATTCGTCCCATTCTGGTGGCAAGATGGAAACATCTCATGCCAGATCTAATAGGGGCAAACCCGACTCTAAACCCGACTCTTCTAGAATTCATGTTGTTGATGATAATGTTGAGGATGATGATTCTTCCTATCCTAGAATTGATGACTATTGTTTCTCTGTTGGTATTGCAGGATTGATCAATGCCATGGACAACCTGGGTGATAAAGCAAGATGGCCCAAGAAGGCAGACAAACCTTCGATTTGGAAAGACAAGTCCAAGTGGTGCGCCTATCATGAAGACTTTGGGTACACTACTGAGAATTTTATTGCACTCAGGAAGGAGATCAGCTACTTGTTGTCCAAAGGTCTCCTCAAAGAACTACTTGGTAGAAGGCATGGACGCACTGAAGATCGTAATGGCAACCAGGAGAAACAACCTGAGAATCCAACACCTCATCCACCTCCAACCAGAGTGGTCAACATGATCAGTGGTGACTCAAATATCTGTGGTACAACCTATTTAGCTGCCAAGCGTCATGCTGCAGATGCAAAGGAGGACATGTCTTATTTGCCTTCAAGATCCGTCAACAACGCGAAAGGGCAGGAAATCTCTTTTTGATGAGGATGATAGGGTCAGCATCCAGGATCCACATCATGATGCCTTGGTAGTGAGTCTTCAAGTTGCAAACTGTTTGGTGAGATGCATCTTGATCGATAATGGAAGTTCAGTTAACATCATGACAACTGATGGTTTAAAAGGAATGGGCATCCCACTTGAGAATGTGACTAAGAATTCATCTGTCTTGGTTGGATTCAGTGGTGAGACAAAGCACACGTTTGGGGAGATTACTTTCCCAGTATATGTTGAAGGGATTAATTCTATGGAGAAGTTCTGTGTGATAGAATGTCAGTCATCTTATAACATCATCCTGAGCAGGCCATGGATTCACAACGTGAAAGCTGTACCTTCAACTTACCATCAGTGCCTCAAGTTGCCAACACCTTGGGGAGTAGTCAAGGTGTCAGGAGATCAGCAGACTGCTAAGGAATGTTACAAGGTGTCCATGAAGGCAGCAAGCAGTCCTAGGCAAGCATAGCAATTACAGAGAAAGGCACATGATGTACTTGAAGCTGCAGAGTTTGATATTAAAGAGGTGCAACTTGATCCTTCTAATCCCGATGTCAAAATTCTTATAGGCGCAGACTTACCTCCTAATATAGAAGGAGAGATCGTTGAGTTTCTGAGGAGCAGGATGAAGTGCTTTGGTTGGAAGCATGAAGATATGACTAGAATTAGCAAGGATGTTATCACCCACAAATTGAACATTGACCTAAATGCCAAGCCTGTCCACCAGAAAAGAAGGAAATTTGCTCATGAACGCAATCAGATTATCAGAGAAGAAGTAAAGAGGTTGCTAAAGTCCTAGATGATCAGAGAGGTTGACTATCCTAAATGGTTGGCCAGCGTGGTGGTTGTAGAGAAGAAGAATGGGAAATGGCGAGTCTGTGTGTATTTTACAGACTTGAATAAGGAGTGCCCTAAGGATCCATTTCCCTTGCCTCACATTGATGCCCTAGTTGATGCAACAGCTGGCCATGAGGTCTTAATGTTTATGAATTCTTCTTCAGGATTTCAACAGATTCAGATGGAACCTTCAGATCAAGAAGACATGGCGTTCATTACTCCCGATGGTATATATTGCTTTATTGCCATGCCTTTTGGATTGAGGAATGCAGGGGCAACCTACCAGAGACTAGTCAACATGATGTTAAAGAACCAGCTTGGAAAGACTATGGAAGTATACATTGACGACATGGTAGTGAAGTCTAAGTGTATTGAAGATCATGCTCGAGATCTAAAGGAAGCTTTTGACATCCTGGAGGTGTTCAACATGAAGTTGAACCCATCAAAATGCAACTTTGGTGTTAAAGATGGAAAGTTCCTTGGCTACATGGTGACCAAGAGGGGCATTGAAGCAAGTCCAGAACAGATCAAAGCCATCATCAACTTAGAGTCTCCAAAGAGTATTAAAGAAGTGCAGAGGCTCACAGGCAAAGTTGCTGCTCTAACCAGGTTCATCTCCAAGTCGTCTGACAGATGCAAGTTGTTCTATGACGTGCTGAGAAAAAACAAGTTGTTCCAGTGGACAGAAGAACATGAAGCGGCCTTCAACCAGCTTAAAGATTACTTGGCGACTCCACCTCTACTTTCCAAACCAGAAACAGGTGAAGCTTTGTACCTGTATCTCTCAGTATCAGAAAATGCAGTCAGCGCAGTCTTGGCAAGAGAACAAGATGGAACACAACTCCCTGTTTATTATGTAAGTAAGTCTCTTTTAGATGCGGAAACCAGGTACTCCCATCTTGAGAAACTTGTTCTTGCTTTAATAACTGCTTCTATTAAGTTGCGCCATTATTTTGAAGGTCATCCTATTATTGTGAGGACTAACTATCCTGTCAGGAACGTGATGAGAAAACCTGAGATGTCAAGCAGGATGGCAAAATGGTCTGTGCAACTTAGTACATATGATATTCAGTATGAAGCAAGGACTGCGATCAAGTCACAAGCCCTAGCTGACTTTGTGGTAGATTTTAGTCCCAACCTTCAACCTGAAGTTGAACTCGAAGTCCAACAACTTGAAGGTTCAGACTCTCCTAGATTTTGGACACTTTTTACAGATGGAGCATCAAATATAAGGGGCACAGGTTTGGGCATAGTCTTGAGATCCCCCCAAGGAGAACTGATTCCACAAGCTATAGCTTGTGAGTTCAAGACGACCAATAATGTGGCTGAATATGAAGCCCTCATCATGGGTTTGGTTACTGATTTAAGTTTGAATGTTAAATGTCTCAATGTTTATAGTGATTCCTTGTTGTTGGTTAACCACTTCAATGGATCTTATACAGCAAAGCATAGTAGGATGTCAAGTTATCTGCAGCATGTTAAATCCTTGGCTGGACAATTCGAAGAGTTAAGTTTCCAACAAATCCCAAGGGATGAGAATGCTGAAGCTGATGCATTGGCCAACCTAGGATCAAGTTGCAGGAGCATGTTGAACACTGCCATACCTATAATCCACATCCTACATCCCGCAATTGATCAATCAGAAACAAACCAAGTTGATGACCAACCTGATACATCGATTAGCTTCTCAAATAAAGAGGCATCTTGGACACTGCCCATAATAACATTTCTATAGGATGGAACAGTGCCACAAGGTGTCAAAAATGCAAAAGCTTTCAGGATAAAGGTATCCAGATTTATATTAATCGATAATGTACTAATTTGTAAGTCATTTACAGGTTTGTACATGAGGTGCTTAGAGCCACAACAAGCTGAACAAGTCTTAAGAGAGCTACATAAAGGTGAATGTGGTAATCATTCTGGGGGCAAGTCGCGATCCTCCAAGGCATTGAGAACAGGATACTATTGGCCAACTATACGCCAAGATGCAATTAATTATGTTCAGAAATGTGATGCTTGTCAGAGACATAGCAACATTCTGCACCAACCTGCCGAACCACTTCATCCTATACTATCACCTTGGCCCTTCATGCAGTGGGGAATGGACATCGTTGGAAAGTTTCCTAAGGCACCTGGGGGTAAAGTATTTATGTTAGCCTTGACTGATCACTTCTCAAAATGGATTGAAGCTGAAGCCTTCGTCCAAGTTAGAGATAAAGAAGTGATTTCATTCTTGAAGAGAAATATCATCAGCAGGTTTGGAGTCCCTTCAGAAATTGTTTATGATAATGGTTCTCAGTTCATCTGCAAGAAGACCCAAGACTTCTACACAAGGTGGGGAATCAAGCTGATTACTTCTACACCGGTACATCCTCAAGCTAATGGTCAAGCAGAATCAAGCAACAAGTTGATTGTGAACAACTTGAAGAAACGTTTAGATCAAAAGAAAGGAAGATGGGCTGAAGAGTTGCCACTAGTACTATGGGCAGATAGGATAACTCTTAAGAATGCAACCGGCCAAACTCCCTTCTCCTTGGTTTATGGGACTGAGGCTGTAATTCCAGTAGAATTTTCTATCCCAACAGCTAGATATGGTTTAATAACTCCAAAGGACAACCAAATAATACTTGCAGAAGATCTTGATACTATCGATGAACTAAGAGATTTGGCCAAGATCAGGATGGCGGCCTATCAACAGAGAATTGCCAAGTCTTACAACAAGAATGTGCACATTAGGAGATTTCAAGTTGGAGACATGGGGCTCAGAAAAGTTTTTCAGAACACAAGGGAACTGAATGCAGGCAAACTTGTAGCCAAGTGGGAAGGTCCCTACCTTGTTGATGCAGAAGCTGGTAAAGGTGCATATTGGCTCTCCACCTTGGATGGCATTAGAATACCAAGGAGTTGGAATGCAGTCAATCTTAAAGCTTATTACATGTAAGTTGTAGCTTGTCCATTCAATTCCAAAGATCAGGTATGATTTATTTGAGCTTTATTTCAATTTTGTTATTTCAAATTATTAATCTTTCTTGAACACTTACTGACTTAAGCATCGGAGGGGTGTTAGCCAAGCTAACACCCACCCCTAACATGTGTTTGTTTTGCAAGGCAACTCAAAATTCCAACACAGGTCAACTAGGTCAATATGTTCAGACGAATTGCCAGAGACAACAACTTGGACTGTTCAAGATGAAATCAGTCAAACTTGCTGACATCATGCTGGATGAAAGCCTAACTTATACGAATGTTCAAGTAAGCATATTAATGTTAAATCTTATGCCTAATTTTATGAAGTTTGTACTAAGGTTTTAAAGGTTATCACCTTTCAAAGGTTTAAATATTATACATCTTTCTAAAAGTTAAAGGTTCATACACCTTCGCCCGTGTGCATGTTTTCCACATTTGTTCAAGTTGCAAGTTGGCCAATGTATTTGTTACATATTGATTACCTTCTTGAGCTTGTCCAAATTGTGGACTTAAGTTACTTACAATTGGTTGTAACATGGACGTGTTACCTTGTACAAAATTTTAAATTACTCACGTTGGTTTCATCGCAGCCATGCAGTTATCTATATATATATTTTTGACTATGCAATAGAAAACAACTTTAAATAGTAGCATTACCCAAACAAAGCATCCAAAAGTTCAATCCATGACAACTATAGACATGGATAGAACAAACCTGAAACGTGTCCAAAGTATCCAAAAACCTTTACATCCTAGAGATTCTATTTGTCTCAGAGGATACCCCCTCTGTTTTTAAACTTAAATATAAATTGTTTTAAGACTAACCTCTGCAGAATGCACAAGACATAGAAATTTTCCTTTTTAGGAAGCCTTGTTAGCCTTGACCTCCTGATTATCACCAACCTGTTCTGCATTAACAATTTCTTGGGGTTTGGAATTCACCTCTCCAGCTTCCTCATCCTGGATTCCTTTGAGTGCAGCATGTTCATCTTCCAAGTTCCACTCTGTTTTCTTTCCAGCTTGATACTCCTCTATCATTTGGATCCTCGCTTCAAATACCATCTTTCCAGCTTCCCTGGTCATGCAATCTTCAAGTGCATCCATAGCGGCCCTGTTCAGCTTGTTCATCTCAGCAACTTTTATTACCCATTCTCTAATCTCTTTATCTTTCTTCTTGATCTCAAACTCCATAGTAGCAACCCTTGAATCCCTTTCCTTTTGCACAGATAGCAGCCTCTCCTCAGCCTCAAGCTTATCTTGATAAGACACTTGAGCCTTACCCTTCCAAAGTTGAACCTCTTTAGCCAACATGCTTGTAGCATCATGTACCTACAACTTGCACTCGGTCATTACAAATATTCAAACACTAAACTTTTGTACAAGTAAAAAACTCGATTTACCTTCTGCACTAATACTTGCTCAATAGGCTCTGCAGCATCAATATCTACAATCTCACTCTTCCTCTTCTTGAAAGACACCATGTCTCCAATCACTAATTTAGGTTTAGAGCTCTCAACCTTGGGAAGAGGTGGCTTGACATCCTCATTCTTGGGCCTCTTGAACCTGGAAATTAGACTACTAACATCACCCATGCTAGTTTGAGAAGGAGTAGCTGCAGAAAGAACCCATTATAAGTAGAAATAAGCAGAACTTGAAAAGCAGATTTCAAGAAGGAATCTTACCTGAAGACATTCCTGGATCATCTTTTAGGGTCTTACTGGAACTCTTCTCTTCCTCAACTTCTTCTTCCCCTTGCTCAACCAATGAGGCTGGACGTACAAACTTGCGCTTCTTGGGAGATAAAGGACAAACAGTATTGACCACATGCAAAGTCTCTGGGCATTTTGGAAACAGTTCATCCAACTTCAAAGCTGCAAAATAAAACCAAGTTGTCAGAATACCGAGTAAAAACCAAAACCTTGCCAATAGCAAAGTCAAGAAATCAACGTGGCCCTACCTTCATCCAACCAAAAAGAGTTTATCTTTACAACTCCCTCCAAGGTTAACTTCTTAACATAGAAAAACCTATTCTTCCACTTTCTGTCCTTGTCAATTGAATCCGTTACCAAGCTATTTTCCTTAGTCTTAACCCTAAAGCCAAACCTCTTACTTCCATGTGACCTCAAGTCATAGCAAAACCCTAATTCTTCCAAACCAACCCTTAACCCCATCTCAGCGCTCAGCCTTTCCAAAGTAACTAAGTTGGAAAAGGTAAGGGTTTCTCGCATTTTAATTTTCTTTCTTTTTAATTACTTCTCTATTCTAAAATCTAATTACACCAAAATGTTCAGGGTGTTGAGTAGAGTATTTCTACCCGATCAAAATATATTTCATTTATACTTTCCCCAGAATAGGTAAGTTACTAATTCCCCTTTAAATGTTAAAATGGTCATATATGTTATACTTGATACTTGTAATGGTTAATTTTGTGATTTGGGTGAATTTTGTGATACTTGTAATTTTGGGACAAAGGGAGTATTAAAATACTGTGAAGAAAAACAATGGTTTAGGCTTGAAAGTAGGATCTTGGGTATTGCCTAGTTGCTAGTGAAAGTATACTCCTACGTTTGAGACGGTAAAACGAAGGGAGCAAAATTAGCAAGTTTTGGGCCTGTCAAGTTTTTGGGCGACCGCCCAGAATGGGTTGTGGTATCTGAAAGGTTTAGTCTGGGACAGAGTATTTTGGGCGACCGCCCAGTCTGGTATGGGCGACCGCCCATAATTGCTGAAATGTTGAGTTGTTCCAATCCAAGTGATTTAGAGTTCAATCTTGGTCTAGGTATTAGGTGATATCCTAGAGTACCTAGAGGGTTGTTGTGGAACAATCTAGTGTTTGAAATCGGTTCTTTTGTGAACATATGTGTTGTGGAATTTGACTGAATGTTAATTGGATATTGTTGAACATTTTTTGATGTGGTTTGGATTGGTTCATCTTTGTGATGTATTTGGCTTGGTTCCCTACTCTGGAATCATTGCCCCCGGTTGTTGTTTAATCAAGTATTCATTACTATGGTCGTGTTTAAAGTCCAGCTGGTACTTGTTGTGGAGTCAGGCAATGGGAGAATTATAGTGGCACAAGTTAAGTTCATTATAAGGTTTTCCATTGGTACCTTGTGTCAGGCGGTGGGAGAATTATAGTGGCACACAAGCCAAGTTCGCTATAAGGTTTTCCACTGTTGCTTTTTCTGTTTCCCCAATCCAGATTGGCCTTGGATGGGATGAATTAGCTCCCTCGTGTGAGCCTTGGGTTATGACTTTATGTCATATTCCCCCCCCCCCCGTTGTTACTATTGCTTCTTATGGTTATGGTTTGGTTTTCGGGATCCCGGCTTCAGCTATTTATGCTGCTCAGATGGTTTTCTCAGATGATATTCTCAGACAGTTATGTTTATTGGGTAAACCTTGGCTTGGTATCCACCTGAGTGTGGCATTTGTTGTATTTGTGGTATATGAGTTGGTTTTACCTCTCATTCTATGTGCTATGGGATGCTTATGATATTGTTCTTTATGCTTATAATTTTAGCATGAAACGTAGTTGCATTTTAGTAGCTTACTGAGATTCATTCTCACCCCTTATTTGTTTACTGTTTTAGATAAAGGCGAGTCCAGGGGATACAAGGGAGGACGTCGGGTTGATAATCCATTTTGGAAAGTAAGTATGGTTTTAAAGGTTACATTATATAAATGTATAACCTTTTGGGGTAGTGTACCCGAGACTTTATCCGTGTATCACTTATTTTGTTAAAGTGTGGTAATTGTACATTTGTATAAAAGTGTGTAAGCCTTCAAGCTAAGAACTTTTGCTTGAGAAAGAGTTTGGTTGAAAGTTAAATGGAAGTCTTTGAACTTCGAGTGTGGATTTTGTTAAACTTTGTGAAAGTATATTTCGAAATTTTTTCTAAAAAGTGTTTTATGACGTCTTCCAATCGTGTCCCGAGCGTGGGGCCAAGTAGGACCACGGGTCTGGGGCACGACAGTTGGTATCAGAGCTAGGTTGTAGATGGTCTAGAATGACTAAGTGACCTAGGAGGGTAGTTGTGTATAGAGTGAGTGACGTTGAGAGTCTTATGCAGGTACTTATTGAAAATGGTTGGGACAGAAAGAGATCAGTCAGGGCCTTCAAGGCAAGGGAATGTTTGAAGCAGCCATGAAAACCTTAAATGATTAAAGATCAGGAGAAGATCAGGTACCTCCAAGATATGGGTTAGAACAGTTCTTAAAAATGAAATCAATAGGCTATGATTGAGAACCAGATGTGGCTAAAGTGGAAAGGTGGATTGAATCGATGAAAAAGATCTTTGATGTTATGAGATGTTTTGATGAAGATCAAATCAGGTTTGCTACCTATAAACTGAGTGGAGCTGCTGAGTATTGGTGGAAAGCTTTGAAAACTTGTTGGGATGAGACTCATGTACCCTATACTTGGGAAAATTTTCTAAAAGAAGTTCAAGGAACATTTATTCCCCGGGTGGATCAAGACAGGAAAGAAATGGAGTTTCTCAACTTGGAGCAAAATGCTATGTCTATGGCTCAGTATACATCTAAATTTACAGAGTTATCCAGGTACTGTACTCATCTAATTGCAAATGAAGAGAGGAAGGCAATGCGATTTGTTAGAGGATTGAGAACTCTGATCCAAACTCAACTAGTATTTCACAAGTTACAGGATGTTCAAGATGCAGTTGATAGAATTTATCAAGTGGATCACCATATTGAAGAACATAAGAGGAAAGTTGAACTATCAGGTGTGGGAAGGCAAGGAAGACCTCAACCACAGTATGGTGACAATCGAGGAGGTCAGGGAATATCATTACAAAACAGAGGACAACCTCAGGAGCAATCAATTGCCAACAATTAAGGTAACACCTCGGGAAATTAAAGTAAAAGGATATGTAATTAGTGTCAAAAGAAAGGGCATTCTGATGAAAGGTGTTGGAAGAAGTTGGGTAAGTGCTTGAATTGTGGTCAGTTTGATCATTTTCAGAGGGATGCCTCGGGAAAACCTAAGGTGCAGAGTTGTATTTTTGCTATTAATCAATAACAGGCTTCAGATTTTTCTGCCGTGATAGGAGGTATAATTTTTGTGTTTAGTTGAGGGCACGTGCACTTATAGACCCCGGCTCGTTACATTTATATGTGTCTATGCATTTTTGCATCTCAGTTACATTTGTTTCCTGAGTCTCTACCTTATGTGTTAGAGATGTTTATCCCTATGGGGAAGTGTTTGGCTGATAGAGTATTGCGTACTTGTGATGTGCATATTTGGGAGCATGTTTTATTTGCTGATTTAGTTGTTTTGCCATTACAAGATTTTGATATTATCTTGGGAATGGATTGGGTAAATAATTACCATGCTTCAGTTGATTGTTATAAAAGAATTGTCACATTTTCTATTCCTGATGTGCCTTAATTTACTTTTGAGGCTACTCCTCTGGGTAGGGGGATTGATATTATTTCTTTTATGAAGGCTAGAAGATTGTTACACCGTGGTTGTGTGAGATTCTTGGCCATTGTTCTCGATACTATTAATAAGGGTTTCTAAAATAGAGGATGTGCATATTGTTATAGAGTTTCCTAATATATTTTCAACTGAGTATTCTATGCCCCCCGATAGGGAAATCGAGTTTTGTATTGATTTACTTCCAGGTACTACCCTGATATTTGAGGTACCTTACAGAATGCGTCCATCTGAATTGAAAAAGTTGAAAGTTCAATTGCAAGAGTTACTTGATAGTGGTTTTATCCGACTCAGTGTATCACCGTAGGGAGCTTCTGTGTTGTTTGTAAAGAAGAAAGATGGGTCCTTGAGACTATGCATCGACTATAGAAAGTTGAATCAGGTGATTGTAAAGAACAAATATCCTTTGCCTCACATTGATGATTTATTTGATCAACTTCAAGGGTCTATTGTCTTTTCGAAGTTTGATATTGAGAAGTGGTTATCATCAGTTGCAGATTCATTCTGAAGACATCTCTAAGACTATTATTCATAGTAGGTATGACCATTATGAGTTTCTTGTTATGCCTTTCGGGTTGACTAATACTCCGGCTGTTTTCATGGATATGATGAATCGGGTTTTCAAACCTTATCTTGATACCTTTGTGGTTGTTTTTATTGGTGATACCCTTGTTTATTCTAAATCTCGAGAGGAACATGAACAATATTTGCGAATGGTTTTGTCCGTGCTCCGAGGAAAGCAGTTATTTGAGAAAATTTCTGGGTTTAGCGGAGGATTATCAAAGGTTTATTGAATGGTTTTCAAGATTGCTACACCATTCACTCTGTGGACTTAAAAGAATATACCATATATGTGGGATGAAAAATGTCATGTCAGCTTTGAGGAATTGAAGAAGAGATTGACCATTGTACTTATTCTTGCGTTACCCAATGGGAATGATGATTTAGTTATATACAGTGATGCTTCGAGGAAGTTAACTTTTTGTGAACAGAACTATCCGACCCATGACATGGAACTTGTTGCGATTGTTTTTGCGTTACATAAGTGGAAATATTATCTTTATGCAACAAAGTTGTGATTTTACAAATCATAAGAGTTGAGATATCTTTTCTCCTAGAAAGAGTTGCACAACCGATAGCGTAGATGAATGGAATTTTTAAAGGATTATGATTGTACCATCTCTTATTATCTGAGCAAGGCAATGTGGTAGTAGATACTATTAGTCAGAAATCTTATATGGTTTCGAGGATAGTCCGAGAATGGAAGATGTTGGAGGATGCACGAGATTTGTGTTCACATGAATCGAGACATGGAGTATGTTTTCGAATAATGGAGTATTGCTAACCTTAATTCAACGGATAAAAGATGCTCAAAAGAATGACCTCGAGTTGAGAAAGATAGTGGATAAAACCAAAGATAGAAAATTTGAAGATATTTCTTTTAGTCTTGAAGGAGTATTAACTTATAGAGGGCAGTTATGTGTACCAACATTGATGGAATTAAACGTCAAGTTCTTGATGAGGGTAAGGAGTTCAAGTATATTATTCATCCCGAGAGTACCAAGATGTATCATAATTTGAAGCAGCATTTCTAGTGGAATAAAATGAAACGGGAAATAGCGGATTATGTAATAAAGTGTTTGAATTACCAACAGGTTAAAACTGAACATCAAAGACCCGTCGGTTTACTTCAACCTCTAAAGATACTTGAATGGAAATGGGATTATGTCACGATGGATTTTGTGTCAGGGTTACCTCGTACTTGAAGAAAGCATGATGCAGTTTGGGTAATTGTGGATAGATTGACAAAATCCGCTCACTTTCTACCTATTGAGATTGGCTATTCGATGGAAAAGTCATAATGGGCCTTTTGAAATTATAGAAAAAGTTTGAAATCTTGCGTACTATCTTGCGTTGCCATCTTCTTTGGGTAAATTCATAACTTGTTCCATATCTCCGTGCTTCGTAAAAATTTGTATGATCCATTTCATATGTTATCAGAGATACAAGAGGAACTAGAACCGATATGTTTTATATTGAGCAACCAGTTCGAGTGATTGATACCAAAGTTCAAGAGTTGAGAAACAAGAGTATTCCGCTTGTTAGAATGGTATGAAGGAATCGTAATGTTGAAGAGTCAACTTGGGAACTTTGGGAAGAAATGGAAAGGAAATATTCTTGGTTTTATGATTCGTTTGGTGAGTTACCCTAAAATTCGGGACATATTTTCTTTAAGGGGGAGTGATTGTAACGACCCCAAAACCCGTCCCTATTTATTTTATATTTTTGGGGGTTTTAAATTGATATTATGTGTTGCATAATATTTTATGATTTGCAAATCTTATTTGATTATTTGAGTTAGTTACTTAGTTAGTAGTAACAATTGTTAAGGGAGTTATTTGGTGTTAGTTGAACTATAAGGGCCTTTGTGAAAATATAACTAGAGGGGTTTAATTGTTAGAAGTTAAAGTAGAAGGGCCTAGGTGGAACTTGTTAAATATCAACTTACTCTTATCCTCCCATCACTCTCTGCGTAGAACACACTTACACACAAACACAATTGAACTTTCTTAAGTTGCTCTATCTCTGTATCCATGGAAAAGGTAAGGGTTTCTCTCATTTTAATTTTCTTTCTCTTTAATTACTTCTCTATTCTAAAATCTAATTACACCAAAATGTTCAAGGTGTTGAGTAGAGTATTTCTACCCGATCAAAATATATTTCATTTATACTTTCCCCGGAATAGGTAAGTTACTAATTCCCCTCTAAATGTTAAAATGGTCATATATGTTATACTTGATACTTGTAATTGTTAATTTTGTGATTTGGGTGAATTTTGTGATACTTGTAATTTTGGGACAAAGAGAGTATTAAAATACCGTGAAGAAAAACAATGGTTTAGGCTTGAAAGCAGGGTCTTGGGTATTGCCTAGTTGCTAGTGAAAGTATACTCCTACGTTTGGGACGGTGAAACGAAGGGAGTAAAATGAGCAAGTTTTGGGCCTGTCAAGTTTTTGGGCGACCGTCCAGAATGGGTTGGGCGACCTCCCATGCTATCTGAAAGGTTTAGTCTGGGACAGAGTATTTTGGGCGACCGCCCAGTCTAGTATGGGCGACCGCCCATAATTGCTGAAATGTTGAGTTGTTCCAATCCAAGTGATTTATAGTTCAATCTTGGTCTAGGTCTTAGGTGATATCCTAGAGTACCTAGAGGGTTGTTGTGGAACACTCTAGTGTTTGAAATCGGTTCCTTTGTGAACATATGTGTTGTGGAATTTGACTGAATGTTAATTGGATATTGTTGAACATCTTTTGATGGGGTTTGGATTGGTTCATCTTTGTGATGTATTTGGCTTGGTTCCCTACTCTGGAATCATTTCCCTTTGTTGTTGTTTAAGCAAGTATTCATTACTATGGTCGTGTTTAAAGTCCAGCTGGTACTTGTTGTGGAGTCAGGCAATGGGAGAATTATAGTGGCACAAGTTAAGTTCACTATAAGGTTTTCCATTGGTACCTTGTGTCAGGCGGTGGGAGAATTATAGTGGCACACAAGCCAAGTTCGCTATAAGGTTTTCCACTGTTGCCTTTTCTGTTTCCCCAGTCCACATTGTCCTTGGATGGGATGAATTAGCTCCCCCATGTGAGCCTTGGGTTATGACTTTGTGTCATATTCCCCCGTTGTTACTATTGGTTGTTATGGTTATGGTTTGGTTTTCGGGATCCCGGCTTCAGCTATTTATGCTGCTCAGATGGTTTTCTCAGATGGTATTCTCAGACAGTTATGTTTATTGGGTAAACCTTGGCTTGGTATCCACCTAAGTGTGGAATTTGTTGTATTTGTGGTATATGAGTTGGTTTTACCTCTCATTCTATGTGCTTTGGGATGCTTGTGATATTGTTCTTTATGCTTATCATTTTAGCATGAAACGTAGTTGCATTTTAGTAGCTTACTGAGATTCATTCTCACCCCTTATTTGTTTACTGTTTTAGATAAAGGCGAGTCTAGGGGATAGGTCACTTCACAAGGGAGGACGTCGGGTTGATAATCCATTTTGGAAAGTAAGTGTGGTTTAAAGGTTACATTATATAAATGTATAACCTTTAGGGTAGTGTACCCGAGACTTTATCCGTGTATCACTTATTTTGTTAAAGTGTGGTAATTGTACATTTGTATAAGAGTGTGTAAGCCTTCGAGCTATGTACTTTCGCTTGTGAAAGAGTTTGTTTGAAAGTTAAATGGAAGTCTTTGAACTTCGAGTGTGGATTTTGTTAAACTTTATGAAAGTATATTTCGAAAATTTTTCTAAAAAGTGTTTTATGACGTCTTCCAATCGTGTCCCGAGCGTGGGGCCAAGTAGGACCACGGGTCTGGGGCGCGATAGATGTGGCCGCGTGGCCATCATTCCAGGCTGACGTGATTTTTATGCTAGGGTTTGATCTTAATCAACGAAACCCTATTTTTGCCATTTTTGGTACATTATAGAATATTGAGCTATATTTTGGGAATCCAGGACAAGTCTTTTGCAAGGTTTCTAATTCCTATAAAGTCCTTGTATATTTGGGAAAGCCCTAATAAACTCATTTTCAGATTTGGTACTAACAGTAGCCCCTCGGCGACGCTTCTTGTAAGGCAATGAGGGGTCGACGATAAAAATAGGATCCGTTCTGAAACATGAGTTTCAAAACAGATGAAGGATGATGGGATGGCTGAACCTTGGCAGGCGACCTACGTATCCACGGGGGAATCAATCCGCCCATAGTTAAAAGCTAGTGGGGAAATTGCAAACGATTGTCCTTGATGGGGAGTTACGCCTTCCGTTGGGGATAACTTCAAGTTGCGAGGGAAACGTCTGCTGGGGATGACCAAATTGGTCAGGTGGCTAAACCTTTTCAGGCGTCCTACGTATCCTCGGGGGAATCAAGCCGGTCGTAGTTCAGTGATACGAATCAAGAATGATACGAGATATAAAGACTACAAGGTCTAGGTAATCCCGATGCTTCTCTGGATACGCGATATAAAGACGGCAAGGTCTAGGATCGCGATAACACTTAGGGTACGCGATATAAAAGACGGCGAGGTCTAGGATCGCGATAAAACTTAGGGTACGCGATATAAATATGGCAAGGTCTAGGATCGCGATAAAACTTAGGGTACGCGATATAAAGACGGCAAGGTCTAGGATCGCGATAAAACTTAGGATACGCGATATAAAGACGGCAAGGTCTAGGATCGCGATAAAACTTACGATACGCGATATAAAGACGTCAAGGTCTAGGATCGCGATAAAACTTAGGATACGCGATATAAAGACGGAAAGGTCTAGGATCGCGATAAAACTTAGGATACGCGATATAAAGACGGCAAGGTCTAGGATCGCGATAAAACTTAGGATACACGATATACAAGGACTTTATAGGAATTAGAAACCTTACAAAAGACTTGTCCTGGATTCCCAAATATAGCTCATTATTCTAGGAAAATCTAGAATGACTTAATTACAGTTGGCACGAAAACAGTCATAACTTTTGACTCCGGATGAATTACGGAACGCATCGCATATTAAATCGAATGCGAGAGAAAGAAGAACAAGGAAAAAATAACATTGGCCATGCGGCCACATTCCTCCATGGACGGGTGGCCATGTTTGGCCTTGGCCACGTGGCCATTATTGCTTCTAACACGTTTTCCAGTTACCAAACTTGCCAAATCTTGATTTCCACGCCAAGAAACAACCTTGGCCACGTGGCCATGTTTTCCCTACTCCTAAAAACTATATATAGGGGTCCTACCCTCCTCAAAAAAGGGACCAATTATCATCATGCGAGTTCCTAACTCAAAACCTCTCTAAAACTCTCCAAAAACTATCTAAAACCTCTCCAAAAACACACAATTTCGGCCCCAAAATCCCTAATTCATTTTTTAGAGTTATAAGACTCCTAAGTGATGAATTTAGTCTCAAAACAAAGCATTAAAGCTCCCAAGAACATCCTCAAGGTTCCCAAGAAGATCCAAGTTTATTTCTTGCCAACATAGGTAAGTTTTCTAACTTATTCCTTCATGTTCTTAGCATGTTCTTACCATGTTCTTAGTATAGATCCATAATATTCATGTTCTTAGCATGTTTATTCATATCTTCTTCATATCATTCATATGTTCATAATATGTTCTTCGCATGTTCTTCATGTTCTTAGATTAAAACCTTATTTATGCTAGATTTAGGGTTGCGATCTTCATGTTAATATGTTATTTCATAGCCGATGATGATCTAGGGTTCATCAACCCGAACATGATCTAGGAACAATTTCTAAACCCCAATCTTTAGGTAATTCCCCCATCACTATGCATGATCCTGATTCTCCAGCCTATTTTAAATTCTTCTCGAACTACACTGATCTGAGCTTCTCACATTGAGAGGAACGTAGGCAATTTTCGGATTCGGTCTTAAACACATCACACACAACATACACCGCATCATGATAGAAAAACCGATCATTAGGGCGATAGGAGTGATAATGCGTAATATTCTTCTCTTGTCGTAATTTGACCCCCGAACCCATTAACATGCTTTTTCTCAATGTTTTGGCCATAATTAAAACGGCGTGGCAACTCTCATATTTTTAGTATTGCTATGAATATCTCAATTTTAAACACACGTATTCACAGTGGCGACTCTGCTGGGAATAATTTTTACGACTGTCCTTAATGGGGAGTTACGCCTTCCGTTGGGGATAAATTCAAGTTGCGAGGGAAACGTCTGCTGGGGATGAGAAATGACCACGCCGGTCGGGTGGCTGAACCTTTTCAGGCGTCCTACGTTTCCTCGAGGGAATCAAGCCGGTCGTAGTTCAGAGATACGAATCAAGAATGATGCGAGATATAAAGACGACAAGGTCTAGGCAATCCCGATGCTTCTCTGGATACGCGATATAAAGACGGAAAGGTCTAGGATCGCGATAACACTTAGGATACGCGATATAAAGACGTCAAGGTCTAGGATCGCGATAAAACTTAGGATACGCGATATAAAGACGGCGAGGTCTAGGATCGCGATAAAACTTAGGATACGCTATATAAAGACGGCAAGGTCTAGGTTCGCGATAAAACTTAGGATACGCGATATAAAGACGACAAGGTCTAGGATCACGATAAAACTTAGGATACGCGATATAAAGATGGCAAGGTCTAGGATGGCGATAAAAATGGATGTTTGAGGTAGAGATAAATCACAGTAATCACTAATGTACGTGAAGTAGAGACAACTCTCGGTCACCATGATAGTTATTAAGCAAATGAATTTAGAGACTTACGGGGATTCTAAGACTCAGATGATGTTCTAAAGGACAAAAGGCCTTTGGGGAGTCATAATGCCAAAAGAACCTCAAATGGATTCTCGGACAGGTCTCACATAGTGAGGGACTCTTGACGAGTTCGCAAAGATGATGGATTGTTATGAAGTCAAAAATGGGATGAACTCTCAGGGAATCACAAAGGTGATAGACTCTTGGGGAGTCACAAAAGGGATGAGCTCTTGGGGAGTCACAAAGGTGATAGAATTTTGGGGAGTCACAAAGGTGATAGACTCTCGGGGATTCGCAAAGGTAAAGGACCATTATGGAAAGCGTAGTGTTTGGGATCCACTTACCCTAAATTAGGAGGGAATGCATAATATGAGGCAACGAGCCATTGAGACCGAGGCATTAGGTAAGGGGCATTTTGCTTGGTTGCTTAGGGCAGGACCTAAGGCTTATAGGGATGCCAAAGATGTTATGGTTGCCTAGGCTCAAGATTATGTCTTAGAGATAATGCTGGTTTCCTAGGATTATGTGTTAGGGATTGGAGAGATTGAGGTTAATGATTGGAACTTCCTATATGCTAGGGTTTCGAACAAGTGTTCAGGGAAACTGGCATTAAGGACCAAGAATTTCCTAGGTTTTGGGACTAGGGTTTTAGAAATATCCTAGGCTTTGAGGCTAGGGTTTAGAGTTGTGGTATCTTTAGAGGTTGCAAAGGTTTTTTAGCTTCCAGACATAAGGCTGGGAGTTTGGAATGGTTGTGACTTCCTCGCTGGGAAGAGTGATTGATTTTTGTGGAAGGTTTACTAAGCTTGATGCTAGGGTTTACCGTTTTTTGGGATTGGTGACTATGGCTTGGAAATGAGTGCGGTAACCTAGGCTTTAGGCTAGGGTTTAAGGCTAAGGATTGTACGCTTTCTATATTTTGAGAATAAGGTATAGGAATTTCCTAGATCTAGGACTAGGGTTTGAAGGAATGTTGAATCCTAAGCTCGACGCTAAGGTTGATTAACTTTTGGAAAGGGCATTATATCCTAGGCATAAGGCTAGGGTTCAATAAGACGGGGGTTTGAGATTGTAAATTTCCTAGGTTTTGAGACTAGGGTTTCGAGAATTTGGAAAGGATGTTGTATATGGGGCTTTGGAAATTTCCTAGTACTTGAGGCTAGGGTTAAAGAGGATGATGTGGCTTCCTAGGCTTAAGGCTAGGCTTTAGAGAGAACGCGACTTCTTAGGCTTGAGGCTAAGGTTTGGAGCGAATGCGACTTCCTAGGCTTGAGGCTAGGGTTTGGAGAGAATGCAACTTCCTAGGCTTGAGGCTAGGGTTTGGAGAGAAAGCGGTTTCCTAGGCTTGAGGCTAGGGTTTGGAGAGAATGTGACTTCCTAGGGTTACGGCTAGGGTTTGGAGCAAATGTGGTTTCCTAGGCTTGAGGCTAGGGTTTAGAACGAATGCAACTTCCTAGGCTTGAGGCTAGGGTTTAGAGAGAATACGATTTCCTAGGCTTGAGGCTAGGGTTTGGAGCAAATGCGGTTTCCTAGGCTTGAGGCTAGGGTTTAGAACGAATGCAACTTCCTAGGCTTGAGACTAGGGTTTGACGAGGATGCGATTTCCTAGACTTGAGGCTAAGGTTTGGGGAGAATGCGGTTTCCTAGGCTTGAGACTAGGGTTTAGAACGAATGCAACTTTCTAGGCTTGAGACTAGGGTTTAGAGAGAATGCGACTTCCTAGGCTTGAGGCTAGGGTTTGGAGATCGGAAGTGGTTGAAGGTTGGTCTTGGTTTAGACTAAACAAGTTTGAGGTCGGGCTAAAGGGCGATGGATTGGGATTGGATGATCCTAGTACCTAACGGTTTATGGGTTTAGAGCGGGCATGACGGGTTTGGACCCTAGTATGTTTGAAAGTTTAGGCTAGGTGCGAACTATAGGTGCGGGAAATAGGTTTGGAGATGTGACCATGTTGGCACTTAGGACAAGAATTGAGTCTCAAATACTTGCTCAAGTACAATATGTACCTAATAGGATTGGGTACGCTTGGGGACCTAAGTTTCTCTTAGAGGTCATACATGTGACCAAGCTCGTTTGGAAATTGCGAAGGTAGGTTAGGGATGGGACTAAAGGTGTTAAGGATACGAGTTTTAACCGGATAGGTTTTGAGATCTCTATGGCATGGGACGGTACACGGGAGATCCTATGTGTTTGAACAGGTTCGAGGTTTGGACTCGTTGGGGGAGCGAGGTTTGAGATCCGTTGAGTTTCAGGATGGATCGTGGGTTTGAGGTTTGGACTCGTCTCGGATTAAGTAGGTTAGAGACCTAAGGGGTTGAAGGTCGGACTAGAAAGTCTTTTGAAGCTAGTGAGTGACACTAGGTTGGTACTTGGTAGGTTTTAAGAGTGGCAGGGGCATGGTTTGGATATAACGGACTAGTGGTAGTGTGTGGCAAAAAACTAATTCTTTTATGGAGAAAAAGAGAAGTTTTTGATGTTGGTATGTATGCAATGCAGGAGATAAGAAAAGATAAGAATGTACAAGGGAGCATAACAAAGTTTTGTTTGTCTTTAGTACTAGGGTGAACATAGCGAAAGTATAAAAATACATGTATTGACATGGTAAAAATACAAGGCACAAGTGTTAACATGGCAAAAATACAAGGTACATGTGACGAAGTGGTATAGTACAAGGAGCATATGAAAGCATAGCAAAATATGAGGTGCATGTGTGAACATGGAAAAATGTGCGGTGCATGCAAGAACATGGCTAAAGTGTAGGGGGCATGTAAGAGCATGGAAAATATCATGATGTGAACGAAAGTTAGACCCACTAAGTTTGAAAAAGATTCAAAGCAGTCCCCAACAGAGTCGCCACTGTGAATACGTGTGTTTAAAATTGAGATATTCATAGCAACATTAAAAATATGAGAGTCGCCACGCCGTTTTAATTATATCCAAAACATTGAGAAAAAGCATGTAAATGGGTCCGGGGGTCAAATTACGACAAGAGAAGAATATTAAGCGTTATCACTCCTATCGCCCGAATGATCGGTCTTTCTATCATGATGCGGTGTATATTGTGTGCGGTGTTTAGAGACCGGATCCGAAGATTGCCTACGTTCTTCTCAAGGTGAGAAGTTCAGGTCAGCGTAGTTCGAGAAGAATTTAGAATAGGCAGGAGAATCGGGATCATGCATAATGAGGGGGATTTACCTAAAGATGTCCTTTACCAAGATGGTCAGTCTTGGATTTTGAATGAAGGATATATTGATTCTTCTTGAGTACAAATTACAAAGATGAAGTATTGAATCAACACCTACTTTCTATGAAGAACAAATCCTAGACTTAGACCAGTGTATCCCTAATGATGCAATCTATGTGATTGATCAATCGAGGTGTGTGTGTGTAAGAATCAATAGCTCTATGTAATCTGTATGATTGAGAGCCTAATGAATCTTTAAGTGTTGCTGGGCTTGAGATTTGATTTGCTTGAAGGTTGCTGGGGATCTTTGAAGATTTGAAGGCGAAGTCTTGAAGATTCAAATGATTCTGGAAATCTTGAGTATGATCTTCAATCACCAAGAATTTCGACAGCAATTTCTCTCTTTGAATCTCAGCACTCTTCAATGAAGAGTTCAAGGTCTATTTATAGCCTTGGGTTGAGAAATAGCTGTTGGAGGATGATGAGCTGGAGCATTCTGATTGGAGCTCATATCTTTGTCTTGTAGTTGCAGAAGTTAGTGGTCCAGATGTACTATCTTGTACAACCAAATTCAAATTTGAATTTGCAACGTTTAAATCAAGTTTGTCTTTACTTGGTCTTGATGCGGTCGCTTAGTCTGCGGTCGGCTAATGGCTTGCGGTCACCATGCAGCAGCATAGTTCATGCGGTCCCCAATAGGTGTGGTCGCCTAGTTGTGGTAAGCAGACTTAGCCATTTTCAGAAAAATCAACAGCAACAATATTCTTCAAAATTTGAGGGGCTGATCTTCTTAAGCCTAGCTAAACTAAAAATGGACTAAACTAATGAAGTTATAAAACTTCTTACAATTAAACCTAAAGTCCACAAAAAGTAAAATAAGGTTATGGGATCAATCAAATCTAGGTAATAGGAGTGGTTTATAATTTTCATACCCAACAATCTCCCCTATTTGATTGAGACCATTACCTACTATAACAAAGACTAAATTCATTGTACTTGGTAATAACATGTTTCAAGAAATTAATTTTATTTAGTCCATGCCCCAAGTCAATGCACACACAGTAAGTCAATGTTATAGATTTCTATATTCCTAAAAAAAGATAAAATAAATTCTAAACCTAGGAAATAGAAATAATTTTGATGAAAATCAAAAAGATAAAATAAGTGAGGGATAAGAATAGCATCAAACACAAACGTAACTGGTACTCTGTATTAATAAAGCAGTGAAGCATAAGAGTACGAATCCAAAAGAGATAATAGTTGAGTTACAGACCAAATAAGTTAAACAGAATTAAAAATTGTCTTAGGCATCCAGCCTATAAAAACAAAACAAACGATAAGCAAAAGTGGTGCGGTCAGGAGGACAATCGAGAAATGCGGTCGAGGTGGAACGGTCAGTAGAGCGGTCGGCTTACATATCCAAACCAGGAATCTTGACTTCATCTTCAAACTCAGGAATAATGGGGCAAGTGAATGCATTGGCAAGCATGTAGTAAAAACTATTCACGGTCGGGAAATCAATGCTGTTGCCTTCATCATTTTCAGCCTGTGAATGAACATTTCCATGACCAGCATCAGCAACTTGAATGGATCCTTCAGTAACTGCGCTCCCAACTGACTTCTGAACTGATTCTTCTAATGTCTCCAATTTCTTTTCAACAACTTGAAAAGAACCAACAACAGTGTTAGTCAGTTCCTCAATTCTGGTACCCTGATAGTCAAGCGGGGTTTTGAGAGTTGAAAAGGCAGCCTTGATAGCTTCAAGCTTCTTCGCTTGATTTTCAGTAAGAGCTTCAAGAGAGGCCTTGATGGCAATATCTACTTCCTTTTCAATACTAAACTTGATCTTTTTCAGCTCATGGACCAAATCAACTTTCACCATATCCAACTGCTTGTGAATTTCAATGGAGGCCTCAACAACCTCTCGTGAAAGTCCACGGTTAAGAGCGTTGGTTTGAATGGTCAGAGCCTCCTTCAAGAGTCGAGGGTTAACCAAGAAATTAGTGGACAGTGCGGTTGATGTAGATGCGGTCGGAGTGGCTTGTGCGGCAGGTTGAACGGCGGCAGAACTTGAGCTTGTATTTCCACGAACAATATCTTTGACAGTCTTTATTATAGCTACTGTCTCCCCCTTAATGGTATCAATCATTTTGGAGGGTAGAGAACAGAGCTCAAGTTTCAAATCAGCCTGAGAAGATTTAAGATCAATGACCTCAGCGGTCAACTGAGCAATAACTGTCTAGTTGTCAGATTGGAGTTTGGTCAATGCTTGGACAGTGATAAGGAGTGTGGCAACTTGCCCTGCGGTTGCCGGAACATCATCATTTTTGTCCAGAGAAGGAGGAGTTGGTACCTGAACACGAGTTGGAGATGTAATAGGAGTGCGGTCGGTATTGTCGACCGTGGTAACTTCTTGAGCGGCAACCTTTGGGCGGTCGAAGTTAGGACTATCAACATTAATGTCCTTATCTTTGTCATCACTATCTCCTTGTTTGCTACCAACATCATCCACTTGCTTGTCTTCACCACCATCATTATCATCGTCATCATTTCCATCAGCTTCACTATCAGAACCACTTGACTTCTCATCATCAGTCTTTTCACTGTCTGATTCATCCCTGAGGGAGTAAACTTGTCTTGCAACCCTTTTTAACGTAGGAGCAACGTCAATAACATTGTCAGTATCATCTGGAGGAGAACCAGTAGGAGTGAAGATAGGAGATGCGGCAACCTTGGCCTTTTTGACAACCTTGACCGGACTCAAGGAGTGAATCCTCTTCTTCTCCCCCTGAACAGTTGCGGTCGAAAGAGTTTTAGAAGGTTGGACAGAAGGTGCGGCAAGTGATCTCATAGGAGCGGTCGACTTGCGAGGAGGAGAAGTGGAGTGAGTTGATTTAGCGAATGGTTCCTTGAATTTGATACCTACGGCAACTGATGATTTCTTTGCGGTAGGCTCAACAGCAATACCCTTGCCTTTTCCTTTGCGGTAGGCAGGGATATACTCTTCTTCATCGTCGTCATCATCACTAGCGGTCGGCAGAGAAGGTATGTGTTTGGAAGGAGACTCATATGGCTCATGAGGATCCTTAGCAAGATAGATCTTATAAAGACGATTTCCAAATCGAGAACGGAAATTGGTTTTCATGGTAGAGATGGTGAAGAGCTTGTTCTTGGAAATGGAAAGCAGAAGTTCGTGATTCTTTGCCATGGTTTTTCGAATTTCCTTAATGTGAGTCATGAGAAAAGTAATTGTCCTTTGCTTTATTGTAAGTAATGATGTTTTCTTTCAGGGCATCATAGATGACCTGACACCAGTCTATGTCTTTACACAAATAAATTGCAGCAGATAAAGTCCATTGGGAGGTATTGAAGTTTGCCTGGTTACCTGTCTTGCAATGAATAGAGTGACCAACTAGGTGACCGATATGGTACATGACCTCATCAAATTCCTTACGAGGAACTTTGGTAACATGAGTATGACCAACCAAGCGCTTTGCAAGAGCCTTCAATTCATCATTAGCCATGGTCATGGCATAAACAACACCAGGAGTCTTTTTAATTCCCAGAACCTCTCCAATATTAACCACATCTAAGGTCATCTCATGACCTTCAATTTCCGCATGAATAAACTTCACTATCTTGCCGTGCTTGGAGCGACCGGTCTCTTCAGTAGCGGTCGCAAAGAACTGATCGACCAAAGCTGGTGCATGAAAGTCTTGGTCAAAGGTAAAGAATGGTAGAAGCCCAGTCTTCTCGAATCGCTTGATGAGATTTCTGCCTATAGCATCCTCTTTTAAATCTTCAAGGTCCATTAGAAGACCAGGTAGGAAATGTTTTGTATCCTAAAAAATAGAGAAGTTAGAGCAAGAATATTAAAGGTGCGTTCACTTGTGCGGCAAGTGAGACGCGGCAAGTAAACAATTGCGGTAAGAAAGAAATCACGGCAAGCAAATCATACGGTCAACAATGCGGTAAGTGTAATTCATGCGGTCAACTTTCTTGGGAAATATTTTTCAAAAACAATGAAACTTGAAAGAAATTTAACTAAGAGGATCAAAACACACACAAACACTCTGTAGTGTGTGTACGCTTAGTAAAATGGATCAAAAAGCGAAAAGTTCAAGAACACCAAGAACATCATCAAGAACACGATGAAGATACTGTAGTGGAAACCCAGAATCACGCAAATCAAGCCCAAAATTCGAAAAAAATGTGTGTATAGCATCGAAAAGTCCGATCAACTCCGAAAATGACATCAATTTCAACAAATAATCAATCAAAATGCATGAAATCGAAGAAAAACGAAATGGGAGGGGGGCGAAATTCGAAAAACCCAGATGAGAGAAAAAAATCTCAAATAGACATAAGAAACACGAAAATTTACACATTGAGATGCATAAAAACGTAACAGAACAAGAACTAAACAACATCTTAGGCATAGATATCATCAAAATCCATAAAGATGGGAAGAATATGAAGAGTTTCTAAGAAACCCACCAAAAGTACCAAAAATTCAAAAATCATCAAATGAAGAGATATTGAGGTCGGAAATCATACCATTTGAGATTGTTGAGATGAAGGATGGAGAGAGGATGATTTCTTGTGAGTTTTATGTTTTGGGGCCATGAAATTTATATAGAAATATAGAGAGAATTGGATTGAGAGAGAAAGTTTAGAGAGAGAAACTGTAGAGAGAGAAGGAGGACAGAGAGTGAGTGGAGCAGAGAGAGTGGGAAGGATTTAGTGGGAGGTGAGTATATAGGTGGTTATGGGGGGGGGGGGTGAGAAGGTGGAAAAGTGGGGTTTAACCTCTGCAGATCAAATTTGACAGAGAACGAGTCCTTTCGTCTCCAAGTGAGAACCAATGACGGCGGAGCAATAATATAATGATTTGAAATAAATAAAAGCGAGGGAAAATTAAAAATTACCTTTATATCCTTGAAGTCAAAACATCACATCTACTGAATATCTCTAAGGTTAGAATACTTACCTGGAGTCCAATTAGTAAGTGAAAATAGAGATGAGAGACCTAAATAGTGCGGTTGACCGTTTGAAGTTGACCGTGCGGTCGACTATATGCGGTAGCCCTTGCGGTCGACATGTTTAGGTAGGATAATGCTTCATCAAAGCAGTGAACACGTATCTTCGTTTTCTATTACGGTCGGTACATCATGCGGTCGACACGATTGGTAGCACAGTCTTGTGTGGTCGACTCCAAGCGGTCGACCACAAGTGGTTAACCGTTGTTGAGGTAAGGAAGTTTCAACTTTGCAATTTTGTACCTACTTGTTTGAAGAAACTTGGAGAAACCAAAACATTAGTACATAAATCATAAGGAAAAGATATTTAGAGTTCTAGCATACCCATTTCTCCTCTAAGAAACCTAAACCTCTTTGAATCTAGAGCCTTGGTGAGAATGTCTGAAATTTGATTGTCAGTACTCACATATTCTAGATGAATGTTACCTTTTTCAACATGATCCTTGAGGAAATGGTATTTGATATCAATGTGTTTGGTCTTCGAATGCGTGACAGGGTTGTTGGACACAACAATGGTAGATGTATTGTCACAATAGATTGGACAACTTCATTCGTTGATTCCGTAGTCGACCAATTGTTGTTTCATCCAAAGCACTTGGCAGCAGCAGCTTCCAGCAGCTATATATTCAGCTTCTGTGGTAGATACAGAAACTGATGCTTGTTTCTTGCTTGCCCATAAAAAGAGTCGATTTCTGAGGAAATGACAAGTTCCACTTGTGCTTTTCCTGTCGATGGTACATGCTGCATAATGTGCATCTGAGTAACCTATAAGATCAAAATTTGAATCTTTGGAATACCAAAGTCCAAGGTTAATGGTCCCAGATAAATATCAAATAATACGTTTTACAGCAATAAGATGTGCTTCTCGAGGATCCGCTTGATAGCGAGCACAAACACAAACACTAAACATGATATCGGGCCTACTAGCAGTTAAGTATAGGAGAGAGCCAATCATACCTCGGTACAAGGTTTGATCAACCTTCTTACCTTTCAAGTCTTTATCCAACTTGTTACCTGCAGCCATAAGAGTGTCGTATGCTTTTGCATTGTCGAGTCCAAATTTCTTTATGAGATCTTTTGTGTACTTTGCTTGGTTGAGGAAGATGCCTTCAGCACATTGTTTAATTTGTAGCCCAAAGAAGAATGTCAATTCTCCCATCATGCTCATCTCAAATTTGCTTTTCATTAGCTTTTCAAATCGCTTACACAATAATTTGTTAGTAGAACCAAAAATAATATCATCGACGTAAATTTGAACAAGTAAAGTATGATCATGATATTTAGCAATGAATAAAGTTGTGTCGATCTTACCACGCTTAAAACCTTTATCTAGGAGAAATTTAGATAGTGTATCATACCATGCCCGTGGAGCTTGTTCGAGTCCATACAAAGCCTTTTGAAGTTTGTAGACATGTTGTGGAAATTTAGGATCTTCAAATCCAGGCGGTTGAGCGACATAGACGGTTTCTTGAAGTTTTCCGTTGAGAAATGCACTCTTCACATCCATTTGATAAAGCTTGAATCTTTTGTAAGAGGCATATGCTAAAAATATCCTAATAGCTTCAAGTCGTGCAACGGGGGCAAAAGTTTCGTCGTAGTCAATGCCTTCTTCTTGTCTATATCCTTGTGCAACCAACCGAGCTTTATTTCTTGTGATGCTTCCATTCTCATCCATCTTATTTCTAAACACCCACTTTGTACCAATCACTCCTTGATCCTTAGGTCGAGGAACTAAGTTCCAAACTTTACATCTTTCAAATTGGTTGAGCTCTTCTTGCATGGCAACAACCCAACTTGAGTCTTGGAGTGCTTCATCAACTTTCTTGGGATCAACTTGAGATATGAGTGCGGTAAGAGCATCATAATTTGATCTTCTTGTTCGAACACCAGAATGTAGGTCACCAATGATATTTTGAATTGGGTGATATCTGACCTCGCATACTTCATGTGGTAGGTCTGGTTGAGTTGATGGTTGTTGAAAATCTTCTAGTGGTACATCATTTGTGCCATCCCAATCATAGGTAAGTTGAGGGATAGGTTCTTCAACATTGATGGGTGTTTCAACTTCAACTCCATTTGAGGTAGCAGCAGATGTGGTAGCTTCTGGTGCTTCATGTGAGGTAGGTGGAGGAGCTGTTGAGGTAGATGGATTTCCTTGAGTTGACTGATTTTGTGGTTGACTTGTACCTATCTCATTAAGCTCAATAAAATCATCAGCAACATTTGGAGCTATATGTGGCTCAAGGAGAGAATGTTCATCAAAAGTAACATGGACAGATTCAACTATCTTACGAGTGGTTTTATTAAAAACACGAAAAGCTTTTGAGTGTTTAGCATACCCAACAAATATAACTTCATCGGCCTTAGGAGCAAATTTACCTCGATGTTCTTTACCGTTGTAGAGAATGAAGCATTTGCAACCGAAAATCTTGAAATAGGCAATGTTGGGGGTTCTTCCTCTCCAAAGTTCATAAGGTGTTTTGTTGTAAGTCTTGTTGATGAGGGATTGATTTTGAGTGAAGCAAGCTGTGTTGACGGCTTCAGCCTAAAAATATTGAGGTAGCTTCTATTCAGCAAGCATAGTTTTTCCTGCCTCTATCAACGTTCTGTTCTTTCTTTCCACAACACCATTTTGTTGTGGAACTCCAGCAGCTGAAAAATTGTTGTCAATGCCGTGGTCGTCACAGTATTGAGCGACGCCGTTGTTTTTGAATTCTGTTCCATTGTCGGATCGAACACTGACTAGGTCGTCTTCTTTTTGAGTTTGGAGCTGTCTAAAGAGCGCAGTCAAAATTTCATAACAATCATCTTTGGAGATCATCATTTCGACCCACGTATATCTTGAATAATCGTCTACCACAACTAATGTATATCTATTTCCTCCGATACTTGCGGTAGTGACAGGTCCAAATAAATCCATATGTAGTAGCTGCAAACATCTTGAAGTTGACGGAGTCGTCTTGCTGGAGAAAGACGATTTTGGTTGTTTGCCTAGTTGACATGCTGAGCACTTTTCGTCGTGGTGATCAGCTACCTTGGGTAGAGCACGAACTAGATTTTCTCTACCAATCTTGGAGAGATACTTGAAGTTTAAGTGACTTAGTCGTTTATGCCAAAGCCAACTATTTTCGCTAACATTCTTTGCTACAAAACAGAGATTAGAAGAAATACAAGTAGAATTAAAATCAACAATGTAAACATTTTTCTTACGAATCCCTTTGAGCAAAGTGACGCCGGAGTTGCCATCCTTGATAAGACAATGAGTTGAAGTGAAGTGGCATTGCAATCCTTTGTCTCAAAATTGTGAGATTGAGAGAAGATTGTGTTTTAGACCGGTAACTAGAGAAACATCTTGGATTGTTATTTTTCCTTTTCTGATGACTCCATAACCGATGGTCTTTCCTTTGCTGTTGTCGCCAAAAGTAACTGCTGGACCTTTTTCATTACGGACACTTTCCAATAGGTTGATATCTCCAGTCATATGCCTTGAGCATCCACTGTCGAGATACCATAAACTTGTAGTTTCATTGGAGTGACCGGCCATTAGGCAGAGGACCTACAAAATAAACATTTAAGATCGAGGTCCCCTTTATTATTTTGGGTCCTAAAGATTAGCAGCTTTTGACAACCCACACTTGCCTCACAGAAGGTGGTTTAAACCTTCTAGGATTGGGTGTGAATCTTAAAAGACATTCAGCAGCCTTGTGACCATAATCATCACACACAGAACAATGGTGGAAGCCACCCAACTGAGGGTTAAGAAACTTCGTTGAAGTCTTCAGCACAACATCATTTACTGGTATGGATGAGGTCGCCTTTACAAAATTCATGCACTTGAACTTTGCCGCCTTGCCACTACCCGCGGTCGTCGGATTCCTTGCGGTAGGCAACTTCCTTGGTGCGGTCGACTGACCTTGCGGCAAGTGAGTGCGATAAGGAGACTCAGCGACCTTGCTGGTGCTTGCAGCAGCAGGTTCATCCATGGCAATACCTTTCAACTTTGCCTTGCCAGTTTTTTTCTTAGGGTAGACATAATTAAACACTAGTTTCTTCTTTGGTTCTTGTCCTACACCCTTTGAAACATGATGTTTAGCCTTCGATTCTTCCAAAGTTTGCTGGGTAAATTTCTCATCTCTTTCACAACAAGATGCACATTTAAAGTTGTCACTAGTTTGGAATCCCAAGCCTTCTTTATCACCACTAGACTTTTGGGATTCTAGTATTTGTTCCATAGTGACACGAGAATTGGTCCACTCATTAGTGATCCATTTAAGGTCATTTATCTCAGCAACCAATTCATCGTTTTTAACTTTAAATATGACATTTTGTTCTTCTAAGAAACGGTTTCGATCAGTAAGAGGAGTCATGCTCTTGATCTGCTCCTTAAGGAGGGTGAGTTCAGATCTTAGTAGAGTTTTCTCCGTCTTAAGCTGGGAAATCTCTTCAGTTGAAAGTGCTAAAGCTTTCTTCATGCCAGAAAACTTACTAATTACCTGTTCAGCTTTCATAAACATCTTTTCTTGTTCATCGGGGGAAATGTCAAACTTGACTTGTGGAGTGGTAAGCAGAACTTCCTTCACCTTGGGATTGTATTGAGCCTTCTTTGCTGCACTTACATCACATCTAGAAAATAGAAGATCGCCATTCCTTTGAACTGGAGTTCGGAATCCCTTTTCAGCAAGTTCATCAGCCGTATAGCTTATCCGTTTAGGTTTTGCATTTGGTGAGCGACGATTTTCATTATCATCCTCATCATCGGAATGAACGACCAAACAAATGTGACCTTCTTCAGAATCCTCGTTGCTTTCATCAGAATCTGACTCTATCCAGGTAGCTAACTCTTTTGTGGCAGAGTCCTCTTCAGCGACCATTCCCTTTTGCTTCGAGTATCTAGGAGTGAAGTTGCTTTTCTTCTTCATGTACTCGAATTTAGGAATTGGACATTCTGATGCGAAATGACCGGGTTTCCTGCAATTAAAACAAACGATATCCTCTTTCTTCTTGGAGAAGTTGGAGTACTCTTACTTATTTGTTGAGCTGCTCCTTGAGAACTTGCTGGAGCTTTGCTTGATGATCTGGGCCTTGCTGATTTTCTGAACTTTTGAAATTTTTTCACGAACATAGCAAAGTCATCATCGTCCATATCTAGTAATTCAGACGTGGAGATTTTTGGATCTTCTTCTTCGACCATTTCTTCCTTTTTAGAGACCAACGACAAGTTCTTTGTTTTTCCTTCCATTTCTTCAATGTTGTGAAGCTTGATATCAAAAACCTTGAGGTTGGCATAGAGGCTTCTAAGTGACATATCATCTAGTAACTTGGTATCTTCAAGAGTATTTCCTTTATGAAGATATTGAGAACCAAGAGCGGCTAGAAAATTGACATTGATTTCTTTCTTGGTAAGCTTCTTCCTAAGTGTGGTGTAAGTACTCACGATCTCACAATAACTATCATATGTGGCTCTGAGTGATTCACCGGGGATTTTGGCAAAGTTGTTGAATCTTCTTTGAATTGCAAACTTTTTGCTTTCTTTGCAAGCTTGATCTCCTTCGATGTAATTTTCAATTGCATCCCAAAGTTCTTTTGCGGTAGCACATTCCATGATTTGTCGACGCTGAGATGTACAAAAAGTACTTAGGAGTATGCTCTTCGCTTTCACATCCATTCTAACTAGTCTTTTCTTTTCATCTGTCCATTCAGCTTTTGGTTTCTTGATCGACGGTGTGTCTGCATTGGTTTCTGGATTCGGATTTGCTTTCATTGGGAAGTATGGTCCAATGGTAAGATAATCGCCAAGCTGCTCGTCCATGGAGTATAACTGAGTTAGAATGCTGTGCTTCCATAGGTCAAAGTTATCTTCGTCAAACGCTGGAACGTGAGTGAAGTTAACCGTTGCCATAGTTTTCTGACTTGCCATTTTGAATCGGCACCCAAGCTGTTAAGCTTGAAAAACAGAGGTTTTATAAAGGTGTTTGCTCTGATACCACTTGTTGGTCCCAAAGACACAACAAGGGTATGAAAAGAGGCTAGAGGGGGGGGGGTGAATAGCCTATTTAAAATTATCAACCCTTTTCAAAATTCAACCTTATGCTTACTTTAGAATTTTATGGTCAAGTAAAAACCACTAGTTCAAAGTAAAATGCACAGCGGAAGTTTTTGATAAAAACGAGGTAGAGTTGGTTTTGAAGTTAAAACGATTAGGTAAGCAAAAAGTGCGGTCAGCAATATCGCGGTCGGCAATATTGCGGTCAGCAAAGATAGAGTGAACTGAAATGTTCAATCTGCGGTAAGCAAGGCTTGCGGTCGGCAATATTGCGGTCGGCAATATGCGGTCGGCAAAGTGAACAGACAAGGTAGGTTGAAAATGAAAGTTTGTGTCTGAGAGTTTTGGCAAAAGATAATTAGTCATAAGTAGTAACTAAAGCAATAGGTAAGTAACAAACACAATTCACAGAAGTTTGAATATCTGTAAAGATCAACACACTAAACGATAAACAAAATTAATATGAACAATAAAACAATTGCAGAAAGTAAATTTGCAGTAGTAAATGACACGATGATTTGGAAAGGTTCGATCTGTTAAAAGATCTACGTCCTTTACCAAGATGGTCAGTCTTGGATTTTGAATGGAGGATATATTGATTCTTTTTGAGTACAAATTACAAAGAAGAAGTATTGAATCAACACCTACTTTCTATGAAGAACAAATCCTAGACTTAGACCAGTGTATCCCTAATGATGCAATCTATGTGATTGATCAATCGGGGTGTGTGTGTGTAAGAATCAATAGCTCTATGTAATCTGTATGATTGAGAGCCTAATGAATCTTTAAGTGTTGCTGGGCTTGAGATTTGATTTGCTTGAAGGTTGCTGGGGATCTTTGAAGATTTGAAGGCGAAGTCTTGAAGATTAAAATGATTCTGGAAATCTTGAGTATGATCTTCAATCACCAAGAATTTCGACAGCAATTTATCTCTTTGAATCTCAGCACTCTTCAATGAAGAGTTCAAGGTCTATTTATAGCCTTGGGTTGAGAAATAGCTGTTGGAGGATGATGAGCTGGAGCATTCTGATTGGAGCTCATATCTTTGTCTTGTAGTTGCAGAAGTTAGTGGTCCAGATGTACTATCTTGTACGACCAAATTCAAATTTGAATTTGCAACGTTTAAATAAAGTTTGTCTTTACTTGGTCTTGATGCGGTCGCTTAGTCTACGGTCGGCTAATGGCTTGCGGTCACCATGCAGCAGCATAGTTCATGCGGTCGCCAATAGGTGTGGTCGCCTAGTGCGGTCGCCTAGTGCGGTCGCCTAGTTGTGGTAAGCAGACTTAGCCATTTTCAGAAAAATCAACAGTAGCAATATTCTTCAAAATTTGAGGGGCTGATCTTCTTAAGCCTAGCTAAACTAAAATTGGACTAAACTAATGAAGTTATAAAACTTCTTACAATTAAACCTAAAGTCCACAAAAAGTAAAATAAGGTTATGGGATCAATCAAATCTAGGTAATAGGAGTGGTTTATAATTTTCATACCCAACAAGTTCCTAGATCATGTTCGGGTTGATGAACCCTAGATCATTATCGGCTATGAAATTACATGTTAATCATGAAGATCGCAACCCTAAATATGGCATAAATAAGGTTTTAATCTAAGAACACGAAGAACATGCGAAGGACATATTATGAGCATATGAATAATATGATGAACATATGAATAAACATGCTAAGAACATGAATATTATGAAGAACACATGAATAAACATATTAGGAACATGAATATTATGGATCTAAACTAAGAACATGGCAAGAACATGTAGAAAAAGTTGGAAAACTTACCTATGTTGGCAAGAAATAAACCTAGATCTTCTTAGGAGACTTGAAGATGTTCTTGGATGCTTGAAATGCTTCATTAGGGAGCAAATTCGTCACTTAGGGAGCTTGAGATTGATCAAAATTCAGACCTTTGATTATGAGGCAAGAGGGCCTTTATATAGTGAACTGACCAAGGGATCAAACGGCTGAGATTGGCTGAGGCGAAGATGGCCGCGAGGCCAAGGTCGAACATGGCCGCGTGGCCAAGGGCGGATGTGGCCGTGTGGCCATCATTCCAGGCTGACGTGATTTTAAAGCTAGGGTTTGATCTTAAACAAGGAAACCTTATTTTGGCTATTTTTGGTACATTCTAGAATATTGAGCTATATTTTGGGAATCCAGGACAAGTCTTTGCAAGGTTTCTAATTCCTATAAAGTCCTTTTATATTTGGGAAAGCCCTAATAAACTCATTTTCAGATCGGGTACTAACATTACTTGCTTGTAGGAACGCTTCCTACGTGATTGCTTATCACATAAGCGTCCATGTGTTTTAGATACTTCTAATGTTTCAAACATATGGTAGCAAGTCGTAGAACAATTGACATCCATAGATTCATCCACATGTTTCTAATCAATGTCTTTGTCCATCCTTAAGGCATTAGGTTTCTTCGGAATAAAATTTATTAAGAATTCATAGCTTCCGTTCTTGCTTTAGAACAATTTTTAAGCTCATGACTAGGTCAAAGAAGTTAATCTTATTCTCTTTAAGTGGGGTGGATCGCAGTAATCATACATGATAAAAGTTCAAAACATTCTACACAAATATGCAAACATTCTACCGTTATGATAGCCTAATTAAGTTTGACCACTTTAAACATATAGACAACCTTTGCCTCATCTTGCTTCTCAAAGATAGAATGATGTGCCCTGCTTTGGCAGATAAACCACACTGAAACGATCAAGGTACTTCACAAGTGTTTAAATAGTGGGTGACATAAAACTTAAAATTTTGATGAAGGTTCATTTACACAGAGACATGCATCATATATTTAATTATGTCAAACATAATATAATATAGTCTTTGCATAGTGAATGTTAACTAATAAAATTAATTAACAGAAGCAAAATCTTGTGATTTAATTATAAAGCAATATTATGGGGACGGAAGCTAAATTATCTGTAAACAATTTACAGATTGGATATTTCATTCGCATTCTCAGAAACAAGGCGTAAGCCTGCCATTGGTCCATGAAATGAATTAATCTAAATTTAGTTTCCTTCTCTGCAAACAATTTGCACTTTTGTTAATAGGGAAAAATTCTGAACTTTTGTTTCCGCAGAACATCTATAAATTGAGAGCACAAAACGTACGGTCGAAACTAAGCCAAAAGGCATCCACAATCCCGTACTATAATAAAAAAACCAAGTAGTTATTCTATACGGCCGAAACTAAGCCAAAAGGCATTATAGAAAATTAACTTGTTTCAAGATCATTCATTGTCTCATCAATTTCAAAGACTACAGCAATTCTGAACTTTTCAGAATTCTGATTTCTGCAACTTTCTGGATTGAATCATATTTCAGGAAACACGGTTTCGAAAACCTGCCATCTAAAATCAGATTCAGCTTCGGATTCGAATTCTGTAAACGATTTTCAGAACAATTAGAAAACCAGAAAACAAAAACAAATCTATCCAAACCATTTGTATGGATGTTTCTAGTAGCTTCCAGATTCATCCGTACGGCTCTGTCAAGCAGGTCATAGAAACTCTGAACTCTTCAGAATTCTGGAACTGTATGTTTCTAGATTTCAAGATTGAGAGCTTTTCAGGTAACACAGTTTCAGAAACCAGCCGTTTGAAACAGACTCAATTTTCAGATTCAAATTCTGCAACCAGTTTACAGAACAATCTGATTTATCAGAAAACAGAATCAAATCTGGGATTTACCAAACCATCCGTACGGATCAGTTTGGTGGCACCCAAACTATCCGTACGAATCCTTCAGTAGGATCCCAGATTTCCAGAATTTCTTAAATCCGATCAATCCCAATATCGTGTTCATGCATTAATCAGATTAAACATACACGAATTTACAGATTATGAATTTAATTAGATCTAGTCAATATCATGAATAAACAATTTATTCCATATACAATGTTGGGTATGCCCACTTATATCTCAGTTTCAATGTAATAGGATTGATTAGATTTGATTGATCCATCACCTAAATTTTATTTCATGGACTTTAGACCCACATGTAAGAAGTATTTATACTTCATTTTTTAGGTTGTCCATTGTAATAGAACAGGCTTAGGAATAGGGCAAGAAGATCAAAGTTGAAGAAAATCACTCCGTGAATTTGAGCCACGCGCCTATGCGCCCCTTCATGCTATGCGCCATGCGCCCTTCAGCGCGCGCGCATATAGCCTCGCGCCTCAAAGATCTACGCGCTTTGTTACGCGCCTCAAATGGACCATGCGCTCTAATGGCTCAACGCGCCTCATCATTGTTGATTTTACACTCAGTGATTTATTGAAGATTCAAAGACTTGAAGAAGATTCAAACTACGACAATGTTCCAACGGTGGTTAAATAACACGTATGCACCCGCATCTAAGGACATCTGTCCATAACGGTCATATTTGTGTTATGTGTCTAACGGTTATAAAAGGACACGTGCTCCACTCATTGATCGACAGCACATCCGTCCTTTTCTCTGACTCACCAAGGATTTCCAACGGCTAGTTTTTGGGGCTCTACTATAAATACCCCATAACTTCAACCATTTGAAGTTGCTGAGTTTTGCTAAAGATTTGCTAAAGAATTGCTAAGAATTTCAAGAATTTCTCTCTCAAGCATTTGTTGAAGATTTGAAGATTGTCTTTGTTATTTCCAGAATTCTCAAGAACATCTTCATAACTTCATCCTTAGCCCAGATCCTCAAGCTATAACACTTTAGTTTTCTCGTGCTCTCAATCTCAAAGATCTAAAGAGCCTTGATACTAAAATCGCACGCGCACCTCTTTAAGTTTGATCACTTAGATCTTTCTTTAAGAGATACACCGGTTATTGTTTTGGATTTGTTCTTTCATGGAAATAGATCTTGAGTTAGTTTATAAGCTCAAAACGATTGTAATTTGTAACACTCCCTCATTATATAAGATCTCCATTAGAAATCCAAGACTAACCATATTGGTAGAAGAAGTAGATCATTTTCCCGATCGAACCTCTCCAAATAGCTCTTGTTCATATCTTGCTATTTCTTTACAAGTTCATATCATATCTAACTACTTGCTTGTTTATTTATTGTAGATTGATTGATTGAATTGTGTTGTGTTTGTTATATCATTTGCCTTAGTTTCTTATTTCACCCACTTTGAGCCAAAATACTTAGAGTGTGTGTGCGCCCCCTTTATCATACTTTGCGCCTATTTACATTACTAAATTCCGCTGTGCATTTCACTCACTCACTTAGGCCCATATCATAACGCTTACTTGATAAAGTGCGCATTTGCAATTGAGTTTATCAAGGGTACGAAAAGAATTTTAAAACAGATATTCACCCCCATTCTAGCTATTTTTCATACCCTTGTTGCCCTTTGGGACCAACAAGTGGTATCAGAGCAAACACCTTTATAAAACATTTTCATTTTTCAAGCTTAACGGCTTGGGTGCCGATTCTAAATGGCAAACTCAAAACCTATGGCAACTGCAAACTACACTCACGTTACGGTCTTTGATGAAGATCATTTTGACGTGTGGAAATTCAGCATCTTAACTCATCTCAACTCAATCGATGAAAGACTTCATGACACCGTGGTTTATGGACCATACATTCCTATGAAAGCGAATCCAAATCCGCGCACAAATGCTGTTCAACCAACCGTCAAGAAACCAAAAGAAGAATGGACTGAGGAAGAAACGAGAAGAGTTGCAAATGATGTCAAAGCAAGAAACATACTTCTAAGCACTCTAAGCACGGCTATGAAACAACAAGTCATGCATTGTGCTACCGCCAATGAGCTATGGGATGCTATTGAAGAGCATATAGAAGGAGACACCGTCTGCAAGGAGAACAAGAAATATGAAGTACAAAAGAGATTCAACAATTTCTCTCAACTCCCCGGTGAAACTTTAAGACAAACTTATGAGCGCTACTGTGAAATTATAAATCTTTGTATTTCACTTGGCATGAAGTTTTCCAACAAGGATTTGAATGTCAATTTTCTCCAAGCTTTTGGATCAAGATACTACATAAATCCAGCGCTCTTGAAGACGCCGGAACTTTAGATGTATGGACTTTAAGGAACCATTATGCAAATCTCAAAGTTTATGAGATCAAACTTCAGCGAATTAGTGAAACTGAAGGAAAATCAAAATCCATAGCAATGGTGGCGCAAAGAGAAGAGGCGCATGTTTCTGCGCCTGCGCCTACTCATGATGAGAAAAGTTCTGATCCCAAAATTTCTACTTCTGAGCTATTGGACATGGACGATGAAGACTTCGCTTTATTTGTGAAGAGATTCCAGAAGTTTAGAAAATTTACAAAGCCCGGCTCAACCAGCAAATTTCAAGGATCTACCAGCAGAGCTCCTCCAAAGTTCACAAGGAGCAGTGACTCAAAAAGAAAAGAAGACCTTGTTTGTTTTAATTGCAGGAAACCAGGACACTTTGCTTCAAGCTGCCCCAACTCCAAAATTTGAATATATGCAGAAGAAGAGCAGCCATACTCCCAAGTTCACTCCCAAATTCACTCGACACAAGGGAATGATTGCGGAAGAAGAAGCACCAGCAAATAAGCAGAATACTTGGATTGAAACAGACTCAGATGAGAGCGATGAAGATTCCGATGATGGACACATTTGTTTGATGGCAAATGATGATGAAGTTGATACTTATGATTCTGATGATGACTTCTCCAAGGATGTTCCTGATATGAATGCCTTGAATAAACCTATCAAGAAATCTGCAGGTTTTCAAGAAGTGAAAAGGAAGAAAGGACCAACCATCAGCGAGCTCGTTGAACAAGGATTTCTCACTCCGACTCAAAGCGATGGTGGATTGTTATTCTCACGATGTGATCTTAGTGAAAGGAACAAGTTGAGAAAAGGAGCATACATTAGACCTCAAGTTGAACCAACTGCTCCAATCTCCAAAATCAATGATGATGAAGTGATTGCTGAATAAGAATAATTGTTCAAAAAGGCTGAAAAGGTAATCACTAGATTTGATAGTATGAAGGAAGCTTTAGCACTATCATGTGATGAAATTTCCCAGCTTAAGACCGAGAAATCTCTACTTAAATCTGAACTCACCCTCCTTAAGGAGCAGATAAAGAGCATGACTCCTCTTACTGTTAAAAACACTTTTCTAACAGAACAGAACTCACTTCTTAAAGTTCAAAACGATGAATTGGTTGCTCAAATTACGGATCTTAAAAAGATTATTAATGAGTGGTCCAATTCTCGTGTCACTATGGAGAATATATTTGAGTCTCAAAAAGTCAGTGGTGATAAAAGTGTCCTGGGATTCTCATCAAATAGTGACAACTTTAAATGTGATGTCTGTGCTGAAAGAGATAGTGAATTTACTAACCAGCAAACTTTTGAAATTCTCAAGGAAAAACATTCTAATTCAATGGGTAAAGGACAGGAAAAAGTCAAGAGACAAACATTCCATTATGTCTACCCAACGAAGCAATTTAGGAAAGCTAATGGGAAATATATAGCTACAGATGAATCAGCTCCTAGCAAAATCATTCTTGAAACCAAGAGCGCTCCTTCTTCGAGTGCTCATTATGCGCCTAGAAGCCACGCGCCTCATCGCCGTGCGCCTCCTAGACCTATGCGCCCTCCTAGATCAAGCGCTCAAAAATTTCAAAAGAAGGATTTTGTTATGGCTAGTCCATCTGACCCAAAGAAGAATGCTATCCCAAAGAAAAGTAAAGAGTTTGTGAAAACTCATGTGATTGGTGGCTTTCATCATTGTTCCATTTGTGATTGTTCAGGACACAAAGCCGTGGAATGCCTTTTGAGATTCACTCCCAATGCCAAAGGATGTAAAAACCCTAAGGTCAAGCAAGAGTGGGTTGTCAAAAGTTGCTAACCCTAGGACCCAAAAGGAATAAAGGGGACCTGCTTAAATGTCTATATTTCAGGTTCTTTGTTTCATGGCTGGATCTTCAAAAGCTAGAAATTATGAATGGATTCTCGATAGTGGGTGTTCAAGACACATGACTGGAGATGAATCCTTATTAGAAGATGTCCATGAAGAAAGAGGTCCCTCAGTAACATTTGGTGATAATAACAAAGGTCAAGTTATTGCATATGGAAAGCTCAAGAAAGACAAAGTGTGCATTGAAAGAGTCTCTCTCGTCGAAGGGCTCAAGCACAATTTATTATCCATATCTCAATTCTGCGACAAAGGATTAGAATGCCATTTCACCTTAACTCAATGTCTTATCAAGAATGGCAAAACTGGAGCTACATTACTCACGGGATATCGTAAGACAAATATTTACATTATTGATTTCCATAGTATGAACTCTAGTACTAATCTTTGTTTTTTAGCAAAAAGTGTGAGCGAAAATAGTTGGCTGTGGCACAAGCGCTTAAGTCACTTGAACTTCAAATATCTATCTAAACTCAGTAGGAATAACCTTGTTAAAGGACTTCCCAAGGTTGCTGATCATCATGACAAGAAGTGCACCGCGTGTCAACTTGGAAAACAACCGAAGAAATCTTTCTCCAGCAAGACCAATCCTTCAACTTCTAAATGTTTGCAACTGCTTCACATTGATCTATTTGGACCAGTCACCACCACAAGTATTCGAAAGAACAAGTATACTCCAGTTGTGGTGGATGATTATTCAAGATATACATGGGTGGAAATGATGATCTCAAAAGACGATTGTTACGACATTTTGACCACCTTATTCAGACTGCTCCAAACCTAAAAAGAAGATGACATCGTTAGTGTTCGATCTGACAATGGAACAGAATTCAAGAACAACGGTGTTGCTCGATATTGCGACGATCATGGGATAGATCACAACTTTCAACAGCTGGAGTTCCTCAACAAAATGGGGTTGTGGAAAGAAAGAATAGAACGTTGATTGAAGCGGGAAAGACGATGATAGCTTAAGCGAAATTTCCTAAGTACTTTTGGGAAGTAGCTATCAACACAGCATGTTTTACTCAAAATTGTTCCCTCATCAACAAACTTCATAACAAGACTCTGTATGAACTTTGGCGTGGTAGAACTCCCAACATTGCATTCTTCGAGATCTTTGGTTGCAAATGCTATATCCTCTACAACGTAAATGAACATAGAGGTAAATTCGATGCCAAAGCCGACGAAGGTATTTTTGTTGGGTATGCCAAACATTCTAAAGCTTTTCACGTTTTTAATAGAACTACATTAGTGATAGTTGAATCTGTACGTGTTACATTTGATGAACTTTCTCTCCTTGAGCCACTTTTGGCTCCAAATGTTGCTGATGATTCTGTTGAGCTTAATGATACAGGTGCTCCTATTTATGTTGCGCCTACACAAGAGCAGAATCTATCAACTCAAGGAAATCCATCAACATCAGTTGCTCTAAATTCCTCAAATGTCGCGCCCCATGAGTCATCAGTTGCGCCTCACTCACATGTTGTGCCTCTTGATGCCTCTCATGCGCCTATATCTTCAGCTGCATCTGGTGTAAACCCAAGTTTCAACTCTACACCAATTCAACCCCCAAATTTTGATGATTTAGAATCTGGTGAAGATGTACCAATTGAAGACCTTCAAGTTACTATGACTCAACCTAACTTACCTCCTAAAATTCGTGAAGTTAGAGGTCACCCAATCAATAATATCATTTGTGATCTAAACATTGGTGTTCGTACAAGGAGAGCTACAAACTTTGATGCTTACACTGCTTTTATCTCTTAAATTGAACCGAAGAAGGCTGATGAAGCGCTCCAAGATCCTAATTGGGTTGTTGCAATGCAAGAAGAACTCAATCAATTTGAATGATGTAAGGTTTGGACTCTTGTTCCAAGACCAAATGATCAAGGAGTGATTGGTACGAAATGGGTGTTCAGAAACAAGATGGATGAGAATGGAACCATCACGAGAAACAAAGAAAGATTGGTTGCACAAGGCTATAGGCAAGAAGGAGGAATTGATTACGATGAAACGTTTGCGCCCGTAGCAAGACTTGAAGCTATTAGATTATTCCTAGCTTACGCAGCTCACAAGGACTTCAAGCTATATCAAATGGATGTGAAGAGTGCGTTTCTTAACGGTGAACTCCAAGAACAAGTCTACGTTGCTTAACCGCCTGGGTTTGAAGATTCACAATTTCCAAATCATGTGTATAAACTCCAGAAGGCTTTGTATGGACTCAAACAAGCACCAAGAGCATGGTACGATACACTATCCAAGTTTCTCATTGAAAAAGGCTTCACTCGCGGTAAAATCGATACAACTCTTTTCATTACCAAACATAATGGTCATAAATTACTTGTTCAAATTTATGTTGATGATATTATATTTGGTTCTACTAATGAATTGTTGTGCAAGCGTTTTGAGAAACTAATGAAGAGCAAGTTTGAAATGAGCATGATGGGAGAACTCACATTCTTCCTCGGGCTTCAAATCAAGCAAATGAGTGAAGGCATATTCATCAATCAAGCCAAATATACAAAGGACTTAATCAAGAAATTTGGACTTGAGAACGCCAAAGCATACGATACTCCAATGGCCACCGGCAACAAACTCGACAAAGATTTAAAAGGTAAACGAGTTGATCAAACGCTCTATCGAGGTATGATTGGCTCACTCCTTTATCTTACTGCTAGTAGGCCTGATATTATGTTTAGTGTTTGTGTTTGTGCTCGTTATCAATCTGACCCTAGAGAAGCACACTTAATTGCTGTGAAACGTATTATAAGATATCTTTCTGGGACTGTTAACCTTGGACTTTGGTACACCAAAGATTCAAACTTTAAACTTGTAGGTTATTCAGATGCGGATTATGCAGCGTGCATAATTGATAGGAAAAGCACAAGTGGCACTTGTCATTTCCTCGGATATCGACTTGTGTCATGGGCGAGTAAGAAACAAGCTTCAGTATCTGTCTCAACAACCGAAGCTGAATATATCGCTGCGGGAAGTTGTTGCTGTCAAATACTATGGATGAAGCAGCAATTGGTGGACTATGATATCATTGAAGAAAATTGTCCCATCTACTGCGATAACACTTCAACAATTGCGGTTTCTGAAAATCCTGTCATGCACTCCAAGACCAAACACATCGACATCAAATATCACTTCCTCAAAGAACACGTGGAGAAAGGCAATATTCATTTGGAACACATGGGAACCGACTATCAAATCGCCGACATTCTAACGAAAGCACTTGACGCAAAACGGTTCATATTTTTTAGAGGTGAAATGGGTATGCTTGAACTCAACTAAAATTCATTACAGTTTTGTCAATACTAACGATTTTATGTTTTGTTGAGTTATATAAGTATATTAGGTTAAAATGATAAATCATTTCAAGTGTCAAGCAATCCCTGCGCGCCCAATACCTTGCGCGCCCTACACTCACTGCGCACTCAACTCTCATGCGCGCTCTACTCTTATACGCGCTCAAAGCCTTATGCGCCCTATTATTCATGCGCGCCCATAAGTGTTGTGCGCCTCCCATGCGCGCAGTTAATATTACGGCTCAATCAATGCTCAAAATTGATTATTTCAATGATTGAACGTATTCAATTTTTCACAAGTACCAGGATCCTGCTAATTTCAGACCCGGTGAGACTATAAATCTTGCTGAGCTTTCTCTGGATCCAATGGGGCTTGAAATTCTTTCAACCATTCACACCGCTGGACTCACTCCATTATTCACGCTCGAGCAACCATTCTATTCTCCGCTCCTTGTTGATGAATTTTTCTCAACAGCAGCCCTAGTTGAGACTCCAGCAGATGGATTCGTGCGCTACCGGATTTGCGCCACAGTTCAGAATACTCCTATCACTATCTCAACGGGCACAATCAAGAATATAGTGAGCTTTAGCACTACTGGCCCTCAGGGTGTTTCTGGTCAGCCGAACTCTTATTCAGTTGCGGCTCATAATACAGTGGCGCATACTTATCTCAATGTCCTTACTCTTCTGAATAACATCAAGAATGTTGAGATAAAGGATGGTGGTGATCTGCTCGCTCATATAGCGCATCTGATTGATACTTCTATTGTATTCAAAACCGGTAATGTGAATAGATTCACCGTAGAGCAGTGGGAGTATACTGCTGCTATCATGGGGAAAACCAGATTGAATTGGCCTCAGATATTGTTCAAAACCTTATCTGACCAAATTGATAAGTATAACAAGAACAAGTCTGAAAGGAAGACGAAGTTCAAAACCCACTGCAGAATACTCACGAAGATATTTCTTACTTATCCTGCGCTTGCTGATTTCCTCACTCAGAACCCAGCTTATCAAACTACTGAAGTTCCAGTTTTTGGGAAAGACAACCTTGTCTTGAAAAGGCGCAAGAAGTGCATGGCAAAGCGCGCGCCTAGGGTAAAGGGTGCTCAGTTGGTTGATGAAACCACTGAATCAGATGAGGATGCAGACGGCGCAGAAACTGAAGCAGTACCTCGCGCAGAACCAACAGTTGTTCCAGGCGCAGAAAAAGGGAAAGGAAAAAGGGTTGCTGAAGGAACAAGCAAACCCCCTAAGCGCCCAAGAGTTGATACTGAAGAGGAAAAGGAACTAAAGCGCGCAAAAGAAGCCAGTAGACTAGAAGCGCAGAAGAAAAGGGATGAAGAATACAGGTTAAAACAGGCTGCTGACTTATCCAAGTCTGAAAGGCGCAAAGGTGCAGGGTCTAGCGCTGATGTACGCGCGCCTGCCACTAATGTGCCTCCTGCTGTTCAAGCGCCTATCAACACTCCTGCTACTCTATCTTCTGAACGTCAAAGTCTTAAAGACCAAATATCAGCTGATTTATTTGGTGAATTTAGTGAAGATACAGCTCAGGGGGAGCCAGATCCTTTAAGGCGCAAATCACCTTCTGCGCCCCCTACCATTTCAGTGGAGCCTACTTCAAGTGATGAATATCTACCTTCTCCTCGCGCTCCTACTAAATCATCTCCTGCGCCCCGTACTTCTCATGCGCCTCCTCCTACCACTCCTGATATGAGTGTTGTTATTTCACTTCTACAGCAACTCCAGCAAGGCCAAGCTCAAATGAACTCACAGTTAGAGCTTCATACTACCATGCTTACTCAGCAAGCTGATGAGATTGCTACCATTAAGGGGGAGATGAAGCGCATAGATGCCAATATCAAGGACAAACATTTCCTGACTCCTCAACAATGGAATGACGCTATTGATCAAATGAATGAGCTTTTCAAAGGCACTCTTGCCTCCTTTCATGAGCGCATAGATGGTGGCATCAAACTCACTGATGGCCAAGATTTCATTAATGCTATAAGGGAGGTAGAGTTGAACATAGCGGGTGATATATGGAAGTTGTTTGAAATGGTGGCTAGAGAAAGCCAAAAATTGCTGAGTGTGGTTGATAAACTCAAGGAAGTTAAGGATGAGCTAGAAATCCTAGGTTTAATTGTGTATGGTGCTGATCCTGGCGCAGAACCCAAAGCTTCTGAAACTCCTGCGCCTCCAGCTCCTGAAACTCCTGCGCCCTCTTCCAGCTCTGCTCCTGGCGCGCATATAGACATCAATTCCCTGCTCTCAAAGATTGAAGTCTTGAAGGAATTAGTTGTCACTCACTTCAATGTCGTGCATTCCAGTGCAGACAGGCGCGCAGATAGAGTTTCCGCTGATATACTTACTGCTCAGACTGCTGTTGAAGCTAACTTTCAAGCCTTCACTGAAAACTTTTCACAACAGCAGTCTATCACTCAGCGCACCATTGATGAGTATCAAAACATCAATGTGAGTCATTTGCACTATATCAGAGATGGTGTCACAGATACTCACGCTGTAATAAACCGTTGTCACCAGCTTTCCAAGCAAATCCAGCGCTCCGTCTCAGAAATTGAAGAAGGATTGAAGGATGAAGACGCGCCTCAAAATCCTTAGTTTTTCTTTGTTTGTAAGTTGATTAGAACTTTTTGTGATTAGAAACCTATTAGTGATTTTCGTGCTTACATGTTTTAGCACCTCTTTTGATTTTGTTCTGTTCAATACTTGTAATTTGTAACTCCTACATCCCAAGTATTAATGAGAACAAAGCATCACGTTTATCTCAAACTTTGTTCACTCAAACTACTTGTTTGTAGAACAATGAATGTATTGTTTAAAATCATATGCATCATATTTGAACTGCTTCATATTTTATGCATTGAGTTTAAATTTTGTTTAAACAAATTTCAAAACTGAAAATCATATCATTCTGAATGTGTTATAAACTGTTGTTTATATCTTTCCATTTGTAATGTTTTATCCTTATTGGAATAGATTAGAAATCTATATCTTGGACTAATGTGTGCATTAACTTGAGACATGATTTACCAATATCATTTCTTTAGACATGTTTTTATCAAGTATAATGATTTTCCCTGATATAGTAGGTAATGGCATCAATCAAATAGGGGGAGATTGTTGGGTATGCCCACTTATATCTCAGTTTCAATGTAATTGGATTGATTAGATTTGATTTATCCATCACCTAAGTTTTATTTCATGGACTTTAGACCCACATGTAAGAAGTATTTATACTTCATTTTTTAGGTTGTCCATTGTAATAGAACAGGCTTAGGAATAGGGCAAGAAGATCAAAGTTGAAGAAAATCACTCCGTGAATTTGAGCCACGCGCCTATGCGCCCCTTCATGCTATGCGCCATGCGCCCTTCAGCGCGCGCGCATATAGCCTCGCGCCTCAAAGATCTACGCGCTTTGTTACGCGCCTCAAATGGACCATGCGCTCTAATGGCTCAACGCGCCTCATCATTGTTGATTTTACACTCAGTGATTTATTGAAGATTCAAAGACTTGAAGAAGATTCAAACTACGCCAATGTTCCAACGGTGGTTAAATAACACGTATGCACCCGCATCTAAGGACATCTGTCCATAACGGTCATATTTGTGTTATGTGTCTAACGGCTATAAAAGGACACGTGCTCCACTCATTGAGTGATAGCACATCCGTCCTTTTCTCTGACTCACCAAGGATTTCTAACGGCTAGTTTTTGAGGCTCTACTATAAATACCCCATAACTTCAACCATTTGAAGTTGCTGAGTTTTGCTAAAGATTTGCTAAAGAATTGCTAAGAATTTCAAGAATTTCTCTCTCAAGCATTTGTTGCAGATTTGAAGATTGCCTTTGTTATTTCCAGAATTCTCAAGAACATCTTCATAACTTCATCCTTAGCCCAGATCCTCAAGCTATAACACTTTAGTTTTCTCGTGCTCTCAATCTCAAAGATCTAAAGAGCCTTGATACTAAAATCACACACGCACCTCTTTACGTTTGATCACTTAGATCTTTCTTTAAGAGATACACCGGTTATTGTTTTGGATTTGTTCTTTCATAGAAATAGATCTTGTGTTGGTGTATAAGCTCAAAACGATTGTAATTTGTAACACTCCCTCATTATATAAGATCTCCATTAGAAATCCAAGACTAACCATCTTGGTAGAGGACGTAGATCATTTTCCCGATCGAACCTCTCTAAATAGCTCTTGTTCATATCTTGCTATTTCTTTACAAGTTCATATCATATCTAACTACTTGCTTGTTTATTTATTGTAGATTGATTGATTGAATTGTGTTGTGTTTGTTATATCATTTGCCTTAGTTTCTTATTTCACCCACTTTGAGCCAAAATACTTAGAGTGTGTGTGCGCCCCCTTTATCATACTTTGCGCCTATTTACATTACTAAATTCTGCTGTGCATTTCACTCACTCACTTAGGCGCATATCATAATGCTTACTTGATAAAGTGTGCATTTGCAAACCCCCTTCAACCATTTGTGTATGTACTACGTTTGTGTTTATATGTACTAGTTAATGAAATTGAGATTTACAAACCTCCAACAGGGGCGTTGAATTTACTAACTGACCGTAAGATTTTGATAAACTCTTTTGTTCATCTATGGTGCACTTTTGCTAACCGGGAAGGAAATGGGGTGGCTGACATTTGGCTAAAAATGCAGCTGCCTCAGATAGTATGTATGAATGTTTTGTTTGTCCTCCATCCTACTTGTATCCATATTTTATTGGAATAGAGGACCAACCAGGTTATATTTCGGAGTAAAAAGGGAGAAAATCGTCGGAGCAGGCTGACGCTTTGGGCGGCCGCCCAGGGTGATGATGGACGACCGCCCACTTTATCAGACTGAACGGCTCGGAGGAAATCCAGAGTGGGCGACCGCCCGGGCAAGCAGTGGGCGCCCGCCCACTTGTCGGGATGGGAAAATTCCGGGTCCGATTTTAGGCCAATTTTCGGGTTCCTTTGTCCATCTAGGGTTAGGTTTGTATTCTTGGGCACATATTTAAGTAAAGTTCCGCCCCTAAACTCATTGTAACTTCAAGATAACATATTATAGTGCAAGATCCTGGCTCGGTAGTGCCCCCAGACGTAGTCAAACATATTGACGAACTGGGTTAACAATTTCTGTGTCTTTTGCTTTGTTATTTTCTTATGCTTTGTTTGTGTGCCATTATTTTCTTGGGGTTATTGCTTGGGTTGTGAGGGTCTAATCCACAACAACTGGTATCAAGAGCTCTGGTTGGAGATCAAGGTTAATCGATCGATTGGTTTATCGGACGATTGGGGTTTGTCAAGCAATCAAGAATGGGCAAGGATAAACAAGCGGTGGAGAAATTCGATGGGTCTGACTACGGTTTTTGGAGGATGCAAATAGAGGATCTCTTGTACAACAAAGATCTCTATAAGCCTCTAAAGGGAGTCAAGCCGGAAGGAGAAAAGCAGGAAGATTGGGATCTCATGGATCGGAAAGCCTTAGGGGTGGTTAGATATACTTTGTCAAAGTGGATCGCGAAGACTACCAAGAAGGCAAAAACCACAAAGGAGCTATTGGATTATCTTACTGAGAGATTTGAAACTCCATCTGCTGCAAACAGGGTTGATTTGATATGCAAGATGGGTAGTCTCAAGATGCAAGAGGGAGGATCCTTAGCTAAACACATCGATGAGTTTATGGATGTTATAGACTCATTGACTGCGTTGGATATTACGTTTGATGATGAGGTTCATGCGTTCTTGTTGCTAGCGTCTTTACCAGGAAGTTGGAGCGGAATGGTGACAGCGATCAATGCTTCAGCGGGTAAGAACAAATTGAAGTATGATGATGTTAAAGACTTTCTATTGGGCGAGGAAAATCGTTTGAAGAAATTGGGGACATCGTCTACTTCGGGATCGGCCTTAGCTACTACTAGCAGGGGAAGGCCGAGTACTAGCAATAAAGGGAGAACTGAATCAAGGGAAAACGTAGTGGGTGGTAAGGGCAAGGCCGTGGAGATCAGAGATAAACCAAGGGTCGCGAAAGGATCGGTGCAGTGTTATCATTGCAAGGATCTAGGACACTACAAGAAGGATTGTCCCAATCGTGGGGGCAATTCGGTGAATGTGACAGTCGAAGGTGATGATGTACTGGTTCTGAGTGTTAGTAGTGCACTAGAATCATGGGTGCTGGATTCGGGGGCATCATTCCACTCTTGCGGGCATGCAAAAGAGATGGAGAATTATACTTCCGGTGATTTCGGTAAGGTCTATCTAGCGGATGGCGAACCTTTAGAAATCAAGGGGAAGGGGGATGTCAGAATAGGAGCATCGAACAGGAAGGTCTTACATCTACACGGGGTCAGACACATTCCGGGTTTGCATAAGAACCTGCTATCAGTTGGGCAGTTGGATGAAGAAGGTTACAAGGTAACTTTTGGCTGCAGGAACTGGGTTATTACCAAGGAGGATTCAGAGATCGCTCGGGGTAATAAAGAGGGGACATTGTATTTGGCGAATAACACCAAGGATAGTATCGCGGTGGCGTCAGCCAAGGGTGATACTGATTTGTGGCACTATCGATTGGGTCACATGAGTGAGAAGGGGATGAAGGTACTTTGCTCAAAGGGATTACTACCGGGTTTGAAGACAGTCGACGTGGGGATCTGCGAAGATTGTGTGTTCGACAAACAGGCGAGAAGTAATTTCTCGAGGACGGGTAGGGCTTTGAGGGAAGCAAAGTTAGAACTGGTTCACACAGATTTGTGGGGACCATCTCCGGTAACTTCTCTGGGTGGTGCGTTATATTACATGACCTTTATTGATGATTCAATAAGGAAGGTCTGGGTCTACTTCTTGAAGGGGAAAGATGAAGCTTTCGAGGTATTCAAGAAGTGGAGGGCCTTGGTGGAGAATCAGACGGGACTTAAGCTTAAGTGCTTGAGGTCAGATAACGGAGGGGAGTATGAGCTCGGGGAGTTCAAGGAATATTGTGCAGCGAATGGCATTCTCATGGAGAAGACTCCAAAGGGCACACCACAACACAATGGGGTTGCAGAGAGGATGAACAGGACATTGAACGAGCGGGCTAGAAGTATGAGATTGAAGTGTGGACTTCCGAAGACGTTCTGGGCATATGCGGTTGACACGGCTGCTTTCTTGATCAATAGGGGACCATCGGTACCATTGGGGAATGGAATTCCAGAGGAAGCATGGAGTAGCAAGCAGGTAAATCTGTTCTTTCTTCGCATATTTAGCTGCGTTTCATATGTTCATATTGATTCTGCTGATAGAACTAAGTTAGATGCAAAATTTGTAAAATGTACGTTTATTGGGTATGGTGGGGGTGACTTCGGGTATAAGTTTTGGGATGACCAAAACCATAAAATTATTCGTAGTCGAGATGTGGTATTCAATGAACAGGTATTGTACAAGGACAGAAAGGGGGCATATAATGATATTAGTTCGGAACCGGAGGTTGTAGAGGTGGATATTCCAGACTCGGGTGGGAGCAGGACGGTTCATGATGACCATGGTCAGGGGGTCACTGAAGATGAACCACATACTCTGGAACCGAATATTCCGCTGCGTAGATCCAACAGATTGCGTGGATCACCTGACAGGTATACTCCTTCAAATTACTATTTGTTGTTGCAGATAGTGGTGAGCCGGAATGTTATACGGAGGCTGTTCGTAGTGCACTTTGTGATAAGTGGAAAGCTGCGATGGATGATGAGATGGACTCATTGAAGGCCAACAAAACTTGGGAGTTGATTAAACTACCAAAGGGGAAGAAGGCATTGCATAACAAGTGGGTTTACAGGATCAAGGAGGAAGCAAACGACAGTAAGCGTTACAAGGCAAGGTTGGTTGTAAAAGGGTTTCAGCAAAAGTACGGTATTGACTATACCGAGGTATTCACTCCTGTTGTGAAAATGACCACTATCAGAATGGTTCTGGGGATAGTAGTGGCGGATAACTTGTTGCTGGAACAGATGGATGTAAAGACGGCCTTTCTTCATGGGGATTTGGAGGAAGAAATTTACATGGTTCAACCAGAGGGTTACTTGTCTAAGGGTAGCGAGGAACTGGTTTGCAGGTTAACTAAGAGCTTGTATGGCCTTAAACAAGTTCCTAGGCAGTGGTACAGGAAGTTCGATGGATTCATGCACGAACACGGACAATGGGTATATAATCTTGCTGTTATATGTGGATGAGATGTTAATAGTGGGCTCTAGCAGTAGAGAGGTAAACAGATTGAAGGCTCAGTTGTCAGAATGGTTCGAGATGAAGGATTTGGGGGAGGCCGGAAAAATCTTGGGCATGCGGATTGACCGGGATAGGGAGTCGGGTAAGTTGGTTCTTTCACAAGCATAATACGTTGAAAAAGTCTTGGCAAGGTTTTGCATGGAAGAGGCGAAGCCAACAGGGACACCATTAGGTATGCACTTCAAGCTATCTGAGAAAGACTCACCTAAGGGTAAGGAGGAGCGTGACAAGATGGATAGAACTCCATATGCTTCGGCAGTGGGGAGTCTAATGTATGCAATGGTATGTACAAGGCCGGACATTGCACATGCGGTGGGAGTAGTCAGCCGGTACATGGGTAATCTAGGGAAGCAACATTAGGAAGAGATTAAATGGATCCTGCGCTACTTAAAGGGTACTGCTGGTAAGGCTCTATGTTTCTCAAGCAAGGAGGTCGTGTTAGCGGGTTATGTGGATGCGGATTTGGCATCAAGTGATCTTGATAAGAGGAGAAGTACTACGGGTTATGTTTTCATATTGGGTGGTACGGCTATCTCCTGGGCTTCTAAATTGAAGAAGATCGCGGCTCAGTCAACTGCGGAAGCAGAATATGTGGCAGTGACAGAGGCAAGCAAAGAGATGGTTTGGTTGCAGAACTTCTTGGGTGAACTTGGGAAGACGCGAAGTGGTAATGCTCTCTACAGTGATAGTCAGAGTGCAATTCATTTGGCTAGGAATCCGGAGTTTCATTCTAGGATGAAGTGTCACGCCCCGGAAATCTTACAAATCCATAAATATAAAATTTTTATAATATACATCTCCAAAATGTAATATACCAAACCGGACGCGTGAATTCAACTATAAACCAATACCATCAAACAAAACCTCAACGAGATTATAACTCGGAGACTAGAAACAAATGCGGAAGCAAGAACAACTATTAACAAAAATACCCAAAGTACAACCGTATATACAACACACTGAACGACTGCGAACCCATAATAAAATACATAAAGGCTCCGAAGAGCAACTATCCCAAATACGATCAACCTGCTCAGAAGATTCCCGCTACAACGGACCTCACAACGCTACCACTTGCTTTCCTGGGGGGGGGTTAAGGAAAAACAATTTGAAACAAGAAACGGGGTGAGATAAAATCTCAGTAAGTTACTAAATGCACCTACATGGCATAATATCATGCAAATCAACGATAACTGAACAAGTAAATCACGTAACAACAAATGAGAAAGCTCCCTATCGCCAACTGTCCCATACCAGTTGGAAATAACGACTAACTCATCATGCAGCACATAAGACTGAAATAAACACGTAACAAAGGATACTTAGCCAAGGTTTCACCAAACTGATAGAACAATCGCTGCGCAGCTTCAACCGATCAACCAAGCAACAATAGCAGTATAACCACCGAATAGAACCCCGGTCAGAACCGACCAATCAATCAATCAACCCATCAAGCCATCTTCATAGTAGCATAAAAGCTGAAGAGAAAACCCCCGGTCAGAAGCGACCGATCAACCCATCGATCAACAAACCATCTTCATAGTAGCATAAAAGCTGAAGAGAAACCCGGTACCGGAACCAATAACCAAATGAAGTGTCACAAGGGACGGGAGACATGCCACAAAGTCATGCTCCAAGTAAAGCTAAAATGCACACAAAGGAGCTAGATCTTCTCACATCCAAGGCCAATCTGGAGGAGGGTAATAATGGGGCAAAACAATGGTCAACATCACAATGGACTTGGTTGTGCCATCATAATGTTTCGCATCGCCCAAACACACACAAAATACCAGCTGGACTTTCAAGTAAAGGCTAAGTAATAAAATACTAGCACAATAAACAACCCTTGATTCCAAAGTAGGGAATCATACCAATTAATCACCATAAAAGATGCAAACGATTACTCAAGAAGAGTTCAACAACAATAGCACAAGGAGTTTCTCATAAAAGAGTCCAACAACATTGACCATTAAAACATAATGATTCCAAGATAAGGCACGTACCAAATACATCCTAAATATGATACCCACAAGTTAATCATAAAGAGCACAACCCAAACGGTCGCTTGCAAATGGCACAATGACTATTACCAAAATGACCCTAAACATTTACTCATAAAGATATACTAGGACTATGAACTCAACCATCTCATCACACCTGGAATTCCAAAGTAGGAAATCAGAATGAATACACCTTAAGGTTAATCAAACCGTAAGTACCCAATTGCCAATTCACGCTTTACCTCCGTCCATAACGAACCAATTCTAAACACCCCAAACGAATCCAAAGGTTACCCTTATTAGAACATGATCACGACCAGACTAAACCCTACACTTTGGTGTTCAATAACCACCCTCTAGGTACTATAGGACATCGCCTAAAACCTAAACCAAGTCTTACTCGAAAATCAATTCGATTGGAACAGTCACGAACACATCATAAGATGCCCAAACATTCCCAAACAATACTTGATCAAATTACATAACATCATTGTTCACAAAGGAACCAATTTCAATTACTAAAGTGTCCCACGGTGCCCAACTAAGTCAACTAGAAAAGTACTACGGAGCCTAGACCAAGACTACACCTTGATCCTAAACCTCAACAATAAGACAACCATTCTGATCTGAAACCATGCGGCCAATAGAACCATTACGTAGTACTCGAAAAGAGCTTTCCAACGATAGTTTACACGTCCAAAACGGAGTCCGTACGAAGAAGTTATGGTCTCAGGAAGATTGAACATAAAACGGACAATTTTTATAAAGTTTCGGCCGGACATTATGAAAAATCCCTGTTTTATCTCCGAATTTCGCTCCTTTCGTTCTAAAACTTAGGAGTACCTATATATACTTCTATCCTAACATTTAAAGACAAGAAAACTCAATTCATGTGCCTCTAAAACCCAAATAACCCCAAAATTATGAAAAAACATAAAACTAAATTTCACATCACAAACTTAATCACAAGGGACCCAATTCTATCACTAGAGTGCACTACAATGTTCACTAAGGTTGACTAGAAGGACACCCAAGACTTAGACCAAAACGCATTCTTCAATCACACAAAATAACAAATGAAAGCCTTCAGAGGTTCTGTGCGGCCGCCCACTCGAGTCTGTGCGGTCGCACAAAAAGCCATCAAACAAGAACAAAACCTTTCAGATAGATGTGCGGTCGCCCACCATATTTTGGGCGGTCGCCCAACCCTCTGGTCTGCCGGAAATCGGGAGGGATGAACTGAGTTATTCCATTTTCAACCCAAACCAAAACTAAACCAAAATTCAACACTCCTAACTAGCATACTAAGGTACTAGAGCAACTTATGGGTCTAAAAGAACTCATATAACAACCAAAATCAAGATTAAATCCCAACATTCAACAAAATCACCATTTTTAATCAAAACCCAAAATAAATTCCAAATAAATTCTAAACTCAACCAAACTTCAAATATAACAACTCAAGCATTATATAAGCATGATATGAACATTTTAGCATAAAAATGGGGGAAAAGCAACTTACCCGGATTTTCTCAAAGTTGCCGGAACTCGAATATTTTTGGCTTCCTACGATCCTATCGACGATCCAAACAAGATTCATGTTTTAAGAAATGAGAAATAATGAGAGGAAGATGATGGAAATGTAGAGAGAAGGTAGAGAGAAACTTACCCATTTCTATGGAAGGAGAGAGAGAAATAAGCTGGGAATGATGAGGGAGAAGGGGAAGAGTGAGGGAGAAGAGGAGGAGTAGGGAGGGAGTAGAGGAAATTATTTCAACACTTACACTTAGACCCCCTCCCCCACTTAACTACGCAACTCTACAACTTCCTTCTACAACCAAGGCCAAATAATACTACACTAGCACTAAGGACCCAAATAAAATGCTAGTCATAATTTATTATAACACATAAAGTGCACACACAATTCATTAATTAAATAATAATTTAAATAAATAAATGAGCAAATAAATAAATAATAATTATTTATTACTAATAAAATAGAACCTAGTTTTCGGGTCGTGACATTCACTTCCCCTTAAAGAAAATTCGACCCGAATTTTAACGAGACTTACCCGAAAGACCAATTAGCTACGGATACGATAGTTCTGCCATTTCTCAAATTCCTCAATTGTCCAATCTAACCCACTACAAGGTAACCTTAAATGATGCTTACGATAACACTACCTCTTGAACCGAATCATTCCATCATTATCTTCATTACTAATCAAAATCCGTACTCAAAATCGAAGAATCCAAATTATTTTCACACATAATTCTCGAGATATCTCAAGCTCGCCTTATTCATAACCTTAACTACACCGCAAGGGTACTTCCATTTGTAAATCGCATACTTAGTATTATTCCCCAGAAATTCAAAACATTACCATCTCGAGCTAAATTAGCTTTTAAAATATGAAAGGCTAAAGAATTTTTTTTTTTTTTTCCATCCCCATAATATTCACCAAAGGCTATATCTCTAAGGATTCCCATTATAGTGCTCTCGCTCTAGGTAGCACCTTAAACTAGTGGTGTAATATAAACCCAAAATTTTAATACAAAATGTCCACTTAAATCTACGCCATAATATCACCGTCATAACACTCCAATCCTTGAAAGCCTAAAATAATTACGAATACTCAATAGTCCGAAAATGATCTAAATTTTATCTTCAAGGGATTTCCTCTAACTCCCTTTTTAGTTAATAATCTGTGCTCATATACCCAAGGAAATCACCAAATCTCAAATCCTCAATAGCTAAGCCAAGTTAATCTTTCACGCATACATTTATTAACCTAATGATACTTAGGCTCAATAGTACTACCATCATAATAAGCCAATTAGCTAGCAACGTTCCGACTGACCCAATACCAAATCATGATATTCCTTAATTATGCCCAAGTAGTGATACTCAACTTTCTTCACATACCCTTGATCCAATTCGGGAAACGCCACCAAGAAGTGATTTAGAACCATAGAACCACTATCTAACCAAAATTTCAAAATGCCTTTAACATAGATTGAGAAATTATTACTCTCCCAAATTGTACTTAGTCATTTCTAACTTAACACGCTTATCACCATTAATGATCATAACTCCTACTACAACTCATCATCCATAACAAATAGCACACCTCTCCATACTAATCCATTCCGATGCATTCACGGAGATGTACTAAAAGTGACCAAAATTTTCCTCAAGAGATCCTCATTGAATCCTCAACTCCTATAACCCAACCGATACAATATGGATATTGATCTAAATATTAGCATTACAACCTTGTACCACAACAACCCAATTTAACCCAAGTTCCCTATCGATCAAGCGACATATTGCCCCCAATATAAATTATACCCAAGACTTCAAAATTAATATTGCCAACAGAAAAAGCTAAATTCCCAGCACAACCTTATAATAAAGATTTTCTGATTCTCAATATAGAACCTGAACATTATATATATACCTAGTATGCTCCTAAACAAAGTCAAACATACTCATATAGAAATATTCACCCCTTGTCGATAGCACCCAAGAATTTCGAGACACATTGAAAGCTAGGCCATACTACTTAACTCGTCAATATCCTGTATAGGTGACATAACCAAATCACCTTACCTCTATCAGTAGCCATCACGAAATTTCGTACTCGAGAATATATCAACATAAATCACTTAATGAGAACAAACATACGAACATAGACAAGACATTCCCACTTTACGAGATAGGTACGTCCAAGCCTTCAAAACTCCCACTCTCGATTCCCAAGCCAACTAACCCCAATGGAACCAACACTATTGACACCAATCCTATACTTGATATACCACATGAGAAGAAACACTCGACGTCAATATCACGACTCATAACTCAACCAACTTCCACCTTAACATCATCTTTCAAGAAAACTTAGTTTTCTAGGCCACTCAACTTGTAACACCCAAGTATTGAAACCTATTCAATATCAAAGTTCTTATTCTCCTTCAAGATCTAAAACCATTGCTCTGATACCAACTATCACGCCCCGGAAATCTTACAAATCCATAAATATAAAATTTTTATAATATACATCTCCAAAATGTAATATACCAAACCGGGCGCGTGAATTCAACTATAAACCAATACCATCAAACAACACCTCAACGAGATTATAACTCGGAGACTAGAAACAAATGCGGAAGCAAGAACAACTATTAACAAAAATACCCAAAGTACAACCGTATATACAACACACTGAACGACTACGAACCCACAATAAAATACATAAAGGCTCCGAAGAGCAACTATCCCAAATACGATCAACCTGCTCAGAAGATTCCCGCTACAACGGACCTCACAACGCTACCACTTGCTTTCCTAGGGGGGGGGGTTAAGTAAAAACAATTTGAAACAAGAAACGGGGTGAGATAAAATCTCAGTAAGTTACTAAATGCACCTACATGGCATAATATCATGCAAATCAACGATAACTGAACAAGTAAATCACGTAACAACAAATGAGAAAGCTCCCTATCGCCAACTGTCCCATACCAGTTGGAAATAACGACTAACTCATCATGCAGCACATAAGACTGAAATAAACACGTAACAAAGGATACTTAGCCAAGGTTTCACCAAACTGATAGAACAATCGCTGCGCAGCTTCAACCGATCAACCAAGCAACAATAGCAGTATAACCACCGAATAGAACCCCGGTCAGAACCGACCAATCAATCAATCAACCCATCAAGCCATCTTCATAGTAGCATAAAAGCTGAAGAGAAAACCCCCAGTCAGAAGCGACCGATCAACCCATCGATCAACAAACCATCTTCATAGTAGCATAAAAGCTGAAGAGAAACCCGGTACCGGAACCAATAACCAAATGAAGTGTCACAAGGGACAGGAGACATGCCACAAAGTCATGCTCCAAGTAAAGCTAAAATGCACACAAAGGAGCTAGCTCTTCTCACATCCAAGGCCAATCTGAAGGAGGGTAATAATGGGGCAAAACAATAGTCAACATCACAATGGACTTGGTTGTGCCATCATAATGTTTCGCATCGCCCAAACACACACAAAATACCAGCTGGACTTTCAAGTAAAGGCTAAGTAATAAAATACTAGCACAATAAACAACCCTTGATTCCAAAGTAGGGAATCATACCAATTAATCCCCATAAAAGATGCAAACGATTACTCAAGAAGAGTTCAACAACAATAGCACAAGGAGTTTCTCATAAAAGAGTCCAACAACATTGACCATTAAAACATAATGATTCCAAGATAAGGCACGTACCAAATACATCCTAAATATGATACCCACAAGTTAATCATAAAGAGCACAACCCAAACGGTCGCTTGCAAATGGCACAATGACTATTACCAAAATGACCCTAAACATTTACTCATAAAGATATACTAGGACTATGAACTCAACCATCTCATCACACCTGGAATTCCAAAGTAGGAAATCAGAATGAATACACCTTAAGGTTAATCAAACCGTAAGTACCCAATTGCCAATTCACGCTTTACCTCCGTCCATAACGAACCAATTCTAAACACCCCAAACGAATCCAAAGGTTACCCTTATTAGAACATGATCACGACCGGACTAAACCCTACACTTTGGTGTTCAATAACCACCCTCTAGGTACTATAGGACATCGCCTAAAACCTAAACCAAGTCTTACTCGAAAATCAATTCGATTGGAACAGTCACGAACACATCATAAGATGCCCAAACATTCCCAAACAATACTTGATCAAATTACATAACATCATTGTTCACAAAGGAACCAATTTCAATTACTAAAGTGTCCCACGGTGCCCAACTAAGTCAACTAGAAAAGTACTACGGAGCCTAGACCAAGACTACACCTTGATCCTAAACCTCAACAATAAGACAACCATTCTGATCTGGAACCATGCGGCCAATAGAACCCTTGCGTAGTACTCGAAAAGAGCTTTCCAACGATAGTTTACACGTCCAAAACGGAGTCCGTACGAAGAAGTTATGGTCTCCGGAAGATTGAACGTAAAACGGATAATTTTTATAAAGTTTCGGCCGGACATTATGAAAAATCCCTGTTTTAGCTCCGAATTTCGCTCATTTCGTTCTAAAACTTAGGAGTACCTATATATACTTCTATCCTAACATTTAAAGACAAGAAAACTCAATTCATGTGCCTCTAAAACCCAAATAACCCCAAAATTATGAAAAAACATAAAACTAAATTTCACATCACAAACTTAATCACAAGGGACCCAATTCTATCCCTAGAGTGCACTACAATGTTCACTAAGGTTGACTAGAAGGACACCCAAGACTTAGACCAAAACGCATTCTTCAATCACACAAAATAACAAATGAAAGCCTTCAGAGGTTCTGTGCGGCCGCCCACTCGAGTCTGTGAGGTCGCACAAAAAGCCATCAAACAAGAACAAAACCTTTCAGATAGATGTGCGGTCGCCCACCATATTTTGGGCGGTCGCCCAACCCTCTGGTCTGCCAGAAATCGGGAGGGATGAACTGAGTTATTCCATTTTCAACCCAAACCAAAACTAAACCAAAATTCAACACTCCTAACTAGCATACTAAGGTACTAGAACAACTTATGGGTCTAAAAGAACTCATATAACAACCAAAATCAAGATTAAATCCCAACATTCAACAAAATCACCATTTTTAATTAAAACTCAAAATAAATTCCAAATAAATTCTAAACTCAACCAAACTTCAAATATAACAACTCAAGCATTATATAAGCATGATATGAACATTTTACCATAAAAATGGGGGAAAAGCAACTTACCCGGATTTTCTCAAAGTTGCCGGAACTCGAATAGTTTTGGCTTCCTACGATCCTATCGACGATCCAAACAAGATTCATGTTTTAAGAAATGAGAAATAATGAGAGGAAGATGATGGAAATGTAGAGAGAAGGTAGAGAGAAACTTACCCATTTCTATGGAAGGAGAGAGAGAAATAAGCTGGGAATGATGAGGGAGAAGGGAAAGAGTGAGGGAGAAGAGGAGGAGTAGGGAGGGAGTAGGGGAAATTATTTCAACACTTACACTTAGACCCCCTCCCCCACTTAACTACGCAACTCTACAACTTCCTTCTACAACCAAGGCCAAATAATACTACACTAGCACTAAGGACCCAAATAAAATGCTAGTCATAATTTATTATAACACATAAAGTGCACACACAATTCATTAATTAAATAATAATTTAAATAAATAAATGAGCAAATAAATAAATAATAACCTAGTTTTCGGGGCGTGACACGAAGCACATTGAGCTGAGGTTTCACTACATCAGGCATCTCTTGGAGAGGAAGATCTTAAGGCTAGAGAAGATTTTGGGATCGGAGAACCCGGCTGACATGTTGACCAATGTGGTAAACCTTGAAAAGTTAAAGCTATGTATAGCTTCAATTGGGCTTGGAGAATAGGAGAGGAGAAAGGCACTACCATGATCGAGGTGAGCACAATGGCACCAAGGATGAGTTGAAGAACGGATACGGGGCTTGTATGCGCGGTTGATCTCTAGGTGGGAGATTGTTGGAATAGAGGACCAACCGGGTTAGATTTCGGAGTAAAAAGGGAGAAAATCGTCGGAGCAGGCTGACGCTTTGGGCGGCCGCCCAGGGTGATGATGGGCGACCGCCCACTTTATCAGACTGAACGGCTCGGAGGAAATCCAGAGTGGGCGCCCGCCCACTTGTCGGGATGGGAAAATTCCGGGTCCGATTTTAGGCCAATTTTCAGGTTCATTTGTCCATCTAGGGTTAGGTTTGTATTCCTGGGCACATATTTAAGTAAAGTTCCGCCCCTAAACTCATTGTAACTTCAAGATAACATATTATAGTGCAAGATCCTGGCTTGGTAGTGCCCCCAGACGTAGTCAAACATATTGACGAACTGGGTTAACAATTTCTGTGTCTTTTGCTTTGTTATTTTCTTGTGCTTTGTTTGTGTGCCATTATTTTCTTGGGGTTATTGCTTGGGTTGTGAGGGTCTAATCCACAACATATTTAGCTCATGATGTAGACGGCCCTCCTACGTACTATAAGGGCCTTAGCTGTTTTTCAAAGTTCTACGTAGTTTGTAAAATAACTGGCTTGTAACATATTTTGCTTTTATATATATGTATGTTGTTAGAAAAAAAAAATGAAATTGAGATTTATTGTTCAACTATGTTTGGTTTATACTTAATTTGGTAAAATAGCTTGATTTAAGATATGTGTGTTATATTGAGCACTTTGGAAATTTTTGTGTGCTTTATGTGTGTGGTCTTGTGCGTGTGTATACTGTGTGAGTGGGTGTGTTTAATTATGCTTAACTTTAACTGTAAGTATGGTTAGTATGATTTTACCCCAATAAACATTAAACTCTTTATCTATAGCAAGTATGAATGGGATTATTTTGTCACACTAAATACTATGACTATTGATGGTAGTTCCACTATGTTTTTATCCCAACTGGTATAAGGAGGATTCTAATTATATGTTAATAAAAGTTAGTTTTAAGATTGCTCTCTTGTCTAGCTTAATGATATAATTAGCAAAAGTATATTAAAGACTATTATTATTAGTATCCTTTTCTAACCAGCTCATGAAAGGTATTATAATTTAAGGATGCTCTCTTGTCCCAACTAAATTAATAATTGCTACAATTTTTAGTGATATATATTGCTAACAGGTTAATGAAGTAAGAGTTAGGATTATTTAATTAATTATGTTTTGCTTCAAGCATACTGTGGAGTTTAGTAAATAAACTTTGATTTGAGTTGAATAATTATAATTTGAATATAAGAGAATTTTGATGGCTAATTCATGTAAGTTTGCAAGTTAAAAATATTAGATGGATGGATGTGTTCTTCCAGGTTAAAGAGAGCTCATTTTCGAATTTACAGATTGGTCATCTGGTTAATTATATTTACAGTTTGGTCCATGTGCTGGTGTAGCTTTCACATTGAGTAAACTACCAAGATAACCCGCGTACTATTACAGATTATCATATTTACCTTCGTACTATTGAAATAACCAATCTAACCTGCGTACTATTTACAAAATAACAAAAACAACCAAATCGTTAACTATTGTTAATGTAAGTTAATAGGTGTTAGAATTTTAACAGATTTAACCATCAATATTTCCAAATTACCCTCAAACCAAACAGACTCCTTAAAAGCCATCTAAAAACCCTAATGATCTTTAAACTAGTTTAAAATGTCAAAAGTACCCCTCTGCCATTAAAACCTAAAACACGTTTCATCTTCCCTATCTAAAACTCCTCTATCTCTCTCTCTCTTCCGGTGCCCCCATCCCTCATCCCACCATCTCTCGCCATCTCTCCCGTTTATAGTCATAATCGTTTAATCTCCAGCAATTATTTTTCTTCTCTCTCTGTGACACCACATTGCATCTCCGTCATAGACCCGACGTCGGCTCCTCATCCGTCCTCACTGGATCCCAAACTTATTTCCTCTCGCCGTCCTTACAAATTTGACCGGCACCCTCATTGTTTCCGGTCAACAACATCATTCTCGTCTTCCCAAATGCAACCAAGCTTAGTCGTCGCCGGATCTGCTCGAGCCTTAAATAACGCAGCTCCTGCCGACCATCTCCTCAAATTTCTCGTCTGCTTGAGCCTGATGTAGTCTCCTTCCTTTTTTATATTTTGATTTCTAAGTTTCTATTGAAATGGGTGTAGGGGAATTCCTAGATCTTGTTCAAAATTCTTGTTTTGATAACCTAATGTATGGGGTCTTTGATTAAATTAATCTAATGTATGGGGTCTTTGATTAAATTAATGGTGGTGGTGGTGATAATGGGGGTGGTGGTGGTGATAATGGGGATGGTGGTTGGGTCATTGGGTGATATAAACTATTCTATTTTTATTTTTTTTTACATAATTTAATTGATTTACAGTTTAATTATGTTTTTTTTACAATAAATATTTTAATAAAAAAACTGAACAGAAATATTAATTACTACCACTGTCTCTAAATGAGTGTCCAAATTTCATTTTAAGGGACATTGAAAATCTCAACTTTGTGTACAATTTGGTAGCAAAGATTCATATATATTCTAGTTATCTCCTTTTCAAACATTTAGTTTTGCACGTATAAAGAAACCGGTGAATTTTTTTTCGAAAAAAAACATTTAGGGACAAAGTTATGTTAAAAAAAGACACTCATTTTGGGACAAAGATTTCTATAAAATGGACACTCATTTAGGGACAGAGGGAGTATGTTTTTTTTTTTTTGAAAAGAGAAATATTAATCTGTTATAAGGGAAAGTTAATATTGATATTAATAAGGGTAAGTAGGTCATTTTAGCAATTAGTTAAGTGAATTAGGAGTCTGTTTGGCTATGGGGCATTTTGAAAATTTTGATAGTGTTATCAGTTTAAAAACTAACGCCTATTAATATCAATTAACATTGGTTAACGGTTTTGGTTACTTTTGTTATTATGTAAATAGTACGCAGGCCAAGTTGGTTGTTTCAATAGTACGGAGGGAAATATGATAATCTGAAATAGTACGCGGGTCATTTTGGAAGTTTACTCCTTTCACATTAGCCCCGCTATGTTAAGAAACATTGTTATCGTTAATTGATTATATCTTGCTCGTTTTTAATCGGATTGGGACGATTTTTGAGTCCATCTTGGCTAATTTTCCGAGAGCTTTGAAATGAAATAGGTTTCAGAATCATAAAAGTTACATATTTTTCTAGAAATCTGTTTTTATAGCAGCAGTGCACTATAGAAACAATTTGAAGTCCGTCAAACTAGAAAATTCATAATTAATTCACCGGTAGTCGGAATCGAGTGATTTTTGGGTCTAAATTCAGTAATTTTTCATGAGATTTCTAATGGTGTAATTAGTTTATGTTAGTTCTGAATATTGTAATCACCAATTTAACATTTTCGTAGCAGCTACATTTTAAAACATTCTAAAATGAGCAAGCTTTCATTATCATAAAAAAAAATCACCCGGAGTCGTAATTCGATGGTTCTTGTGTCTAACCTTAGGAGATGATAAAAGATATCCTAGGTCCAGCCATTTGACCAAATCGGTCAAACCGTCCTCCCATCATAGGCAGATTGGGATGCTTTTTAGGTCGACAACCCCGCTTTCCTAAAGAAACGTTACCGAGGGGCTCTGTAAGTACCCCAATCTGAATTAAAACCAACTTAAAGGTATTCTTGGTACTATTTAAGGATAAGCCTGATAGGATAGGACCTCACTAGGATAAACCAAAAACCTTAGGACTGTTTTGGAATAAAAAGTAGAAAGTTCCAGATTTCGTCCCTAGGAGCCGTACGGATGGTTTGGCCCCGGAGAGCCACCAGCTGTACGGATGGTTTAGGACATCCAGGTCCCTATAAATTAAAGCCCTTGCTGATCATTTCAAGGGGGGGGGGAGAAATTAGTATAGAATAGTGAAGCTCTATCAAAATCGCTGCAGAAACACAAACTTGAGTGAAAAGAGAGAGGAGGATAGGCCAAAACCAAGATAGGTGAGGCCTCCTTCTCCCTATATTTTCTCCATCTCATATATGTCTCTTATTATTTTGTTGATATTGTTGTTTATATACATGTTTGCCTCTTTTACATACAAATGTCTTTACATTTATGCAATCTTATGAATTGGAACAAAGTCATGAGGTGATTACTTTATGTGTGATTAAGGGTTGAAATCAAAGGATGATCATGACTTGTTATGATTATGTCATTTACATTCTTGCCTTTAATTCCGTGTCTTTACTTTTGGCTTGGTGATCCATTGCACATATGGAGAGAGCCTTGTACATTTATCTTGTATTTGTCCATCTATTGCCATGATGATCATGTTTGGATGGTAAAGTCTCAATATTTATCATCCAAACTTTGATTTAGCCCTAAAAATGTCACATTTGGATGATAAAGACTCAATCTTTATCCATTCAAAGGTTGATTTTGTTGTCCCAAATGTTTATTTTTGATGAAAAGACTCCTTTGGATGATAAAGTTTCAATCTTTACTCATCCAAATGGTTGCCTTGGCTCAAAGCCATGTTCATCACCTTTTGTATTTCTTTCTCCAATGATTACCTTGATCATATCCAAATCCTTGGCTTTGGTGTCTAATCTAATGATCAAGAGCATAGGAATGTTGTTATGCATGTTTATGTACCACACAATAAACTGAAAAGGTCACATTTCTGTTCAGTTTCAGTAGAATGCTCTGTTTCTGCCTGAAACTGGACTGTTTATGATACATCTACAAAATCCCCAGGACAGCCATGACCATCCGTACGGATAGTTTGGCCAGAGGGATATTTTTCTGTTTAAACCTGATTTTGTCAAGATCGTTACAAATAAATCATTTTCTGTTAATTTTCTAACTGTTTCTGTTAAAAGACAGTTTCTCCCATCTCTAAAATATACACACACACACTTGCACATTTTGGTCAACAAACTTAGGGAGACCCGGATTTCTGGGGCGGATTGGGTGAACTACGTTCTTCCCAAGACGTAACCTGACCTCCGAACTCATTTTCTCTAACCATTTTTGCTAAATTGGGTTTAAAATTAATTTAACGTGGCGACTCCGTTTTCTTGTAAAATAAAGTTTCGTGTTCGATCCCGAGGAATGATCTCATGTTTCCCGCGGGTATCTTACAGCGGTGTAAAATTTTGATTTATATGCATTGATGTAATTGTAATCTCATGTTCATCGGGCAGTTGTTGGTTATGTTTGTGTAAGGATCTGAGACTTGTATGGCCGACAAATCTTTATGTGAAGAGAACATCCCAAAAACATTTACTATTAATTTAGTGTTTTTATTTTCTTTGTTTAATGAGTAGTTTGTTTTTATTTATTTTTTACCAAATGAAGAGCAAGGTTAGTTTGGCGTATTTGATGAATGTGTTTCTACACATCCAAATGCTATACTTTCGAGATTATTTCTTGTTAAATCCTCGAGCTATTTAGTGTTTAATGGCGTTTGTGGAGTGTTTTGTGAGTATAGGGAAAATATGGAGAATGGCATAGTTTATGGTCGGAAATGGTGAAAAAGGAAGAAGGTCAAGTTGGAGCATCAAAGAAAATAAGAAAAATAAAGAAAATGACTACAAAGCAGGGGCGGCCGCACCCCACCACTAAGCGTGACTGCACCCCACAATTAAGGGCGATCGCACCCCATAAAGCGGTCGTACCTCAGTCTGTAGAAAGGAAGAAAAATGCTCAGAGTAAATGGGCAGCCACACACCCTTACGTAGGTTGGCCGCACACACCTCAATCCAGGAAATTCTTAGTTTCCTTTCTAGACAAGGATTTTGTCTAGTTTCCTTATTTTTAGCCTTGAATTGCACTAGTATTTATACAACAACTCCAGCCACTTTTATCCCCTTATGCATTATTCAAGATTAAATGTTGTAATCACGATTCGAGGTTTTCTACAATATCAAGAATAATTCTCAGGATTATAATTTCTATTATAATTCTTGTTTTCTTTTCCATGAATATAAGTAGCTAAATCTTTAGATTTTCGAATTGGTTGTAACAATACTAGACCTATATACTATAATTCTTAATTAGTAATTCCATTTTATTCTTGATTAGTAAAATAGTCTTCATTTATTTTAGGGTTTCAATTATATGTTACGATATAACTTGGCCATAGAATTTTAGGGTATATATTGTGCCATTAACTTGGGTGATTGAGACGGGGACCACTATTTTATTAATAAGATTCAATTGAGGACGTAACTGAAATTAAACGGATATATGTTCAAATATTCTGAAAAGCTTAATAAATTCCTTGCTTGTTAGACGGACGTAACTGAAGGTATAATAAAATAAGAATAATTGAATTGTAAATTGCACACAAAATAGTGCCAATCCATCATTTAGCCAATGACCTAGAATAAGATTAATGACTTCATTGTTAGCATAGCATAGAGTGATAGTATTTGTGAATCCCGCGAATCCTTTGTCAATCTTGATTTAAATATTTTCCTTTAATTTACATTTATTAATATTAGTTTAAATCCTAGCATTATTAGTTTAGTAGTAATCAATCAAAAACAAAACCCCCCCGTTTATTTACTTTTTGTTTTAGTTGCATTTTTGTTTTCCCATCAAGTCCCTGATCATTTGACACTTGCTTTTGTGCGTTGCTACACCGATGAGTAGTACACTTGCTTGGTATTTTAATTAGAGTGAGATTTTCTTGATCAATCTTTAAGGACAAACGTAAGGTAGGTGGTTGAGAAAAACAAAGCCCGATTAGTTGCCCAAGGATTCACTTAATAGACCGGTCTAGATTATGCCAATAAATTTAGCCCGGTTGAGAAGCCTTCTACCATTCGAACAGTTGTATCAGTTGCTCATTCTCATCACTGGGATATTAAGCAATTGGATGTTCGAAATGTCTTTCTTTACGGCATTTTTCATGAAGAGGTTTACATGAAGCAACCTTCTAGCTTCATTGATCCTTCTCATCCGGATTCAATTTGCAAGCTTCACAAGGCTCTCTATGGCTTGAAACAATTGACTCGTGCTTGGTTTCAGTAACTTCATGAGTTTCTACACTGACATAACTACTTCAATAGTCGTTCTGACTCTTCCTTATTTATTTAGGACACATCAGATTCCACTACCATTGTCCTCGTATACGTGGATGATATTATTATTAGTTAATATTTGTCATCTGAGGTTTCCTTAGTCATCAATGACATATATGCTACGTTTGAAAGTCGTTGTCTTGGTCATATAAGTTTCTTCTTGGTCTTGGGGCTTCCCGAGGTGAAACCACATTGCAGCTGTGTTAAAAATGCTATACCTTGATATCTTGGACCGCTTCAACATGTCTGACTGTAAACTAGCATCTACTCCTTCATCAACCAATCTCGGCTCTCTGATCATGATGGTGATCCGCTACCTGATCCAACTATATACCGGAGTCTTATTGGAGGAAGTTTATTGTATCTCACACTTACATGTCCTGATATAGCCATTTCGGTGAATCAAATATGTCAATTTATGCCTCAGTCTCGTTCTACCAATTTATAGCCGCTAACCAGATTCTTAGGTTCATTAAGGGTATACTTTTATTGGGCCTCACTTTTCACAGGTCTTTAAATATGTTAGTTTGTGCTTAGTGTGATACTGTTTGGGCTGGTGATCCTGATGACCCACATTCCACTACTTGGCGCGTTTATCTTTATTGGTCTCCATCTTGTTTCTTTGATGACAACGAAACAAACGACAGTTTTGTGTTCCAAAAGTGAATACTAATATCACGCCATTGCCACAACCACTGTAGTGTTACGTTGGTTCTCATATTTTTTCTATGAGCTCAATCTTCCGTTCTTCTCTCCATCATTGTTTTGTGACAATATTTTGGCTATCCATATATCTCGAAATCCGGTACTTCATGCTCACATTTGCACATCAAAATTGATTATCATTATGTTTTAGAGTAAGTTAATCGTGGTCTCCTACAATTACATTATGTTTCGGCCGATGATCTACTAGCAAATGTATTAACCAAGGGATTGTCTAAGCCTCATTCTTAAGCGCTCTATTTCAAGCTCCGCCTCCCATTTGTCGTCTCGCTTGAGGGGGGTTATTAGCCATGATTCTAGAGATCACGGTCCGTGATATGTGCGTTGATATATTGTGTATATATTAGATAGAAGCAATGTATTTTGAGTTATCATTTACAAGACAATTTTGGATTAGGAAGGAGTTAGACTTGCCTTAAGAATAGTCTTGTATATATATCTTATATTGGTTGTCCATATTAATTATCAAGGAAATCCATTCTCCAAATGTTACTTTTTCTCTATTCTACTTACAATCTTAGAGCAATTACTGTTTTGGGATGGTTATGTGAGTGTCATTAAGTGATTCTCGTCTTTGGGTCTATTGGTTGGTGCAACCATTATTTTGATTTTGACTATTAAACAAGCATATCACAAGATAGTAACATGCAAAACAAAATCACTATAAAGAATGACTAATGGATGTGTTTCTACCATTCCAAATATTATAATATTATGACTTATTTGATGCTCAATCATGTGTTTTTAATGGTTTCTTGAGTGTAAAGAGCGAAAGTATGCACAGATTCATAGACTTTAAAGTGGGAATATGAGGATAAAGAATAGACTATAAAGGGAAAAAAATGATATGACCATTGTTAAAGCAAGACCATTTGATAGTACTCGAAAACAGCTTTCCAACGATAGTTGGCACGTCCAAAAATCAAAGTTCGTATGAAGAAGTTATGACCTCTAGAAGTTTGCGCGCAAATGGTACAAGTCAACACAAAAATTGGTACAACACCATAGCAGTGACTCAAGTTGGTGTGTGTGCCCTAGGCACGCTATTTGAACGATTAATGTTATCATTTGTTTTATGTTTAATAAAGGTATTAAATGTTTATTTGATTATTATATCTTTTGCATGTTTATTATAATAATCCCCGTCCCTAGTAATTTTGATTAATTAGTAGTATAAGTTTAATGGATAATCATATGATGATTATGTGTATGCAATACAATTAGATTTATGGATACTTGTTGGAGAGAAAAAGTACTGGATGGTCAAACGTCATAAATAAATCTCATATAGTTATATCACTCGAATCTTTAGACCTTAGAATATTAAAGTCTTCCAAATAATGAATATTATGTTTAACATATTCAAACGTTACATTTAACTGGGTAGCTATAAAAATGTGTTTGGCATAATCGGAATCCTGTAGGGAATAGTAATATGCCAAGATAGGATTTCCCCTCTTCGTGAGAGAGGTCAAGCTTGGGCCCCTCGATGAATAATATTGATGAAATAGTTCGGACTCGTTACTAACATAGTATAATCTTATTGGGTCACACACGCAGAACGGATCTTAATTTGGCACAAAAAATGAAGAAAAATCGGAGGCGCCAAAAGAGTCCGTACGGGCTCTTTTACCGGCTAACGTTTTTTTAGGCAATTTATTTTTAGAAAAGAAATCCAAAAACCTAGAGGAGTTAGGACTTCCCTACTAAAATATATGTGAAGCTGGGATTCAAACCCTAACCATTGATTTTAGAAATCATAACTTGTTCTTAGAGAAAGAAAACACACATATAATATTAAGGTTATAAGCTTTGATTATTCTTGATCATCAAAGTCTAATAATAAAAAGGGAGCAAGTAAACACCAATTGAAGAATTGTTCTTCAAGGAGTTTTTCAAGCCAAAGGACCTAGCAGTCATTCAAGAAGGTGTTCATGAATGCGGTCGAAGTGTGGATACTTGTAGAGGGTGTTCATCTTAATACCTAAAGCCCAAGTTTTCATATTCCGGGCAAATCAAAGTTTAGTGTTCTTATTTATTATCTTGATAAAATTATAGTTTCTACATGGATCTAGCTAAAGTTTCTTTATGCATAATTTCGCTGCGCATGATCACCTAAAAATCAAACAGTGGTATCAGAGCCCACTTGATATATCAATAATTTTGAAATTGTCATGTTTAAATTATTTAATTAGATTATTTGATTTGCATGATAATAGAAAGATGATAATATGTGATAAAAAAAATTATATGAGATATAAAATTTGTTTTCATGTTTATGATGAGATTATGTGATTATAAAATTAATTGGATTCTCATGTATAATCGCATGCTTAGATTGTCAATTTATAGTTTGATTATGCGTATTGTTTATTTAGCTCTAATTTGTATGAGGAATAAACTGTTTATTGATGATAGTGTGAATACGTGAGATGAAAATCGAGAGTCGCCACGTTGTTTTATTTGTAGTTAAAACATTGAGAAAAACTATTTATGAGAATAATAGGGTTCCGGGGTCAAATTAAAATAAGAGAAGAATATTCATGTTATCACTCCTATTGCCCGACAAATCGGTCTTTCTATCATGATCAATGTGTGTGTGTGTTAGTGTTTGAGACCGGATCTGAAGATTGCCTACATTCTTCTCATCATGAGAAGCTCAGGTCGGTGTAGTTCATTGATGAATTGGAATGGGGAGAGATGAAGTGGGATCATGCATATAGAGGGTGAATATTAGGGTTAGAAGTAATTCCTAGATCGTATTAGGGTTTGATGAAACGCTAGGATCATCATAGGCTATGGCATGTGCACATAAATAGGGATTACATTCCTAGATCTAGTATATTATGAATGTATAAGATTTAGATCTAGCATAATAACAAGAACATCATGAATACATATGAATGAACACATAAACATAAAGATCGCTACCCTAAATATGGCATATATTATGAATCTAGACTAAGAACATGAAGAACACATAAAGAACATATGAATATGGAAGCATAAACATAATGAAAACATGCATAATATAGATCTAGCCTAAGAACATAACAAGAACATAATAAGAAAATTAAGAAGACTCACCTTGATCGGCAAGAACTAGGGTTAAAGCTTCTTGAAGATTCGAAGAGGCTTCGAGGGTGCCAAAAAGGCTTAAACTAAGATTTTACCGTCAGTTTTGACTGTAAAACTCGTAGAATGAGTTGGTTCCCGATCTCTGGAGTTGGAGGCACCTATTTATAGGGAATATGAGTCGGGAGGAGTGGCCGCCCGGCCTGGGGAATAAGTGGCTGCGTGGCCACTCTTGCTGGATCGCGTCGTTATCTAGATCTCAGTGAATTCTCATCGCTTTGTTCTCGGGATTAGGTCATTATCCTGATAGAATTCGACTTATAACTGATTTCGTTAATCTAGAACTCTTGAAAGTTGTCGGATAGGTCCCTGTCAGGTTTTTCTTGCCTAAAATGTCCTCGGAGGCTCTTAAACGTCTAGGAAGTCTTCAAACTTCAGATCAGGTACTAACAGTAGCCCCTCGGAGACGCTTCTTGCAAGGCAGGGAGGGTCGTAGATTAAGAAAAGGTACCGATCTGAAACATGAGTTCCAAATCGAGAGAGGAGTGAGAAAGAAGGTGACCATGTTGGTCGAGTGGCTAAACCTTTGTCAGGCTACCTACGTATCCAAGTGGAATCAAGCCGATTGTAGTTCGAGAACTGCGGGGAAAGAAAGAAACGAGACATCGCCTTTTACGGGTGTTTGCACCCGAGAAGGTTCCCGCTCGCCTTTTTGATTTGAGAGTTGCCACCATGTTGTTGAACGGAACACGGACCATTGAGATTCGGGGGTTAAGTTATGGATTGGGAAGGTCAAGGAGCACCCAATCCACCCAATCTAGGATTGGTCTTGCTTAGGTGTTTTTAATCAAATAAAAAAATAAGTAATTAAAACAAATAAAGCCAATAATTAATTTCTTAATTATTGGAATGTCGGATCATGTGCTTCGAGACCATCTCCATGAATTGGAGAGGCTCTAGGCTGTTCCTTTTGATGGGATTACACTACTCTAAAACAAAGAATGAGATGAGAAGTAGAGATTAAAAGCGTGGGAGTTTACCTAAAGCGTTCTTGAGATTCCAATTGATGGCCTTGACTAAGGCCTTGATGATCCAAGAGTTTTGTGTTGATTTTAGCTTGAAAGGATGAGTTTTTGATGGTGTTTTGGTGTGAGGGGAGAGGAAAAACGGGATTCTTGAGAGAAAGACTGATTGGAGAGTTGTTAACCTCTTTTTTGTGGTCAAGGGATCATTAACTAGCATTAGGAGTGAAAGACTCTTTATTTATAGGCTTAGATTGCTTAGGGACCAAGTAGAGAGGTTTAATTAGGTAAGGAATCAATAGGAAACCTCCAGGAAGTCTCCTACTGATATGTTTCCCGGATTAGGAGAGTTTTAGCCAAGAAAGAGATCGGGACAGAGAAGGAAAGTGACTCTGACTCGCAGACAGAGGAGATGTCTCGTACGAGACATTGATGTCTCGTACGAGGCATCCAGCCAAGATTAATGTTTTATCCTTGTCTAAAGTCCCATTGTTCAGATTAGCCCCCAGACTAACGGAGTCAGTCAGAAACTTAATGAAACATGACAGAGCTAACGAGTTTTCATCAAAACACAAAGGCGAGACACAAGAGTAGTGTAATCATAAATTTGAGTTCAAAATGGGGTGTCTACAGAGCCCCTCGGCGATGATACTGATGAAAGAAGTAGCTTCGTCGATAGAAAAGACACCATTTAGAACTTTGGGTATGGTCGTGCTATAAAGCTACCTACGTATCCTCTGGAAAGGAATCAGACCAAACGTAGTTTGACTCTGAAAACACGCAAAAACGGTTGTTTGAGGTATTTTGAAAATCATTTTGAAAGCAATGCTGCAATAAGTAAAGTTTAGAGTTTAGAGAGTAACCCGTACTGAGGAATCAATGTCCTTGACCCAATTCTGAATATACCCTTTGTTGTTGATGGAGTGTCGCGGTCGATGGTGCCCGGTCAGGACTTACCTGCTTGCCAATGTAGGTCTTACTTGCTCGCCAATGTAAGACTTCGTTGGTGCCGGTGTAGGACTTCACACCAGTATATGACTTCACGCCAGTGTAGGACTTCATCGCCATTGTAGGACTTCACGCCAGTGTAGGACTTCATCGCCATTGTAGGACTTCACGCCAGTGTAGGACTTTACGCCAGTGTAGGACTTTATCGCCAGTGTAGGACTTCATGCCAGTGTAGGACTTCATCGCCAGTGTAGGACTTAATCGCCAGTGTAGGACTTAATCGCCATTGTAGGACTTCACGCCAGTGTAGTACTTCATCGCCAGTGTAGGACTTCGTTGGTTGTTGGGGAATATCTCCGATCAATCAGTTCATGGAGCTGATTTAAAAGTACTGAATATTATCCTCGATCAATGCTCTTACATTGGAAGTACTGGGTGCAAAATGTTAATGTGTCTAATTCTGTTGGGATCATTTGATCGCTATTGAGTTTTCTTTGAGCACGGATTGATTCTTGTACCTGTTAATACAACAAGTAGAACCTATTCTAGCAAGCAATTTAGCCTTGATTTTAGTTTGTAATTGGACTCATGCGGCAGTGACAAATTTAAGTGCATGCCTGGTCGGTCAACCTTGGTGTAAGTAGTGTGAATAGCATGGATTCGTGATGGGATGTTTATTGGTGATGAACCGTATGTGATGATTTGTGTGTGTGTGCGGGGACAAGTGTTTAACAAGTCGGGACCTAATCAGGTTTTCTCCAGAGATGACGTGCTACGGAGTTCCTTCGATGGTTATCTCGTGTGAGACTTGTTAGCCTTGTGCAAGATGATCCGTCCAGATCGTTCCTTTAGTCATGTTGTGTCAAGGGAGACAACTATTTGTCTGACAACCATTTATGTGAAAGCTCTTAGTAGGCTAGGCATACTTTTGAATCATTCTAGAATTCCATGTCCGAAAGTCTCCGGTGAAGGTGACGAGAGACGTTATCTATTCCCCCAAGTTTATCTCATGCTTTGTTTTAAGTCAAGCCCCAAGAATCTTGTATGTTGTAGATGACCCCATGAACAGGCTTATGAGGCTGTTTGATTTGAAGAAGAGTGCCCTCCCGCTTGATTGATTTGAGTAAGGAGGAAAGTTGAAGAAGAAATGATTTGAAGAATGTTCTCCCCCTTTTTTTTTTGTGACGCACCCTGATTTTTTCCTAGACCGCCCTTTCGGTTTTTCAATCTAGCGTCTTTTTTTTTTTGACAGAGTATGTACTCGAAGATGACTCAGAGAGGAGAGGAGAGTAGCTTTGTCTCTTATTGGGGGAGACACATGCAAGATTTTTGGGTTTGAATTTATTAGGCATTTTAGCTATCGACTTGGCTTTCGGGAAGTGTATTCCAAGCATCGACTCGGTGAGGATAACGCACTTTGTAATGAGAGTTAGAGGCGAAGAGGATAGCCCCTAGTGCGAATTTACTTTGACGAGTTCGTATATCTCGAACAAGAATTGGAAGGGGACGGAAATAATAAAGATCCCCTAGCCTTGATGCTTGGATTTCAAAGAGAAGTGTATGAGAGAGGAAGCCCCTATACTCAACAATGAATGCTACTTGGCTCAAAGTACTAGAAAGATAGTTCTACCTTTAATGGACCCTAGTATATATTTTTGATGTCTTAAGTGTTTGTTCAATTCATTCTTGCAAGTGAATCATCTAAAAATATCTTGACAAGTTTTGAGGAGAAGGCCTAATTATTAGTGCTCTCTTAGGATTTCCTTATGAGTAATATCCACTGATGATGGAGACGATCTTCAAATTAGGAGTCTCAATTTTTCTTCATTTGGATTTGATCTTCGTTGTAGGAGGAGATGAGAGAGGCCTCCTTTTTTTGACTTCATTGTGTGTGGTTGAAACTCCTTCTTTGTGGGGTTATGAAAGCTTGAGAGTTTTTTTTTTTTTTTGACTCTCAAAGCTTCAATTAAATAGCCCCACTTTTATTTGGGAATGATAATACCTTTGGCTTTCTTCAATTGTGGTCCTTCGACTTCTGCCATGAGCGCGGTGATAGTAATGTGTAGCCCCTAGGCCTTCTCACTTGTTTAGACATTTCTATTATCAATTGCAAGGTTTTAAATTAATGACAATTATTTTTTGCGGATCCATTTCATGAATTAGAGGGAAATTCAAAAGGTAGAACAACCTTAGAGTAGTGTATAGGAATAAGAATGACTTTTATTAATAACTATAATTCAAAACAGACTCGATAGTTGACACAAACTAGAGAGGAGGGAGATGGACTAGAATGACAGAACGACTATTCGAGTTCATACTAGGAAATTAAAACCTATTCTAATTCTAGGGAGAAAGGGAGACGATAGTTGTATCCCCAAAGTGGTTTATCTTGATTTCTTATTGAGGCTTCATTCTTTTTCATGCTTAGGGTTTGTTAGGAAGCGGGTTGGTGAGGACATTCGGCGCTTCAAGTTCCTTGTTGTCAATGAGATCTTGGATCACATCTTTCAAATGGTGACAGGAGTTGGTGTCATGGCTGGTAAACTGGTGGAACTTGCAGTAGAGATGATGAGCATGATCGGCAGGGAGTTCTCTTGGAGTAGTGGGAGGCTTCCTTGGTGTGATCTTTCCGGCTTCCACTAGTATGTCAAAGAGCTCTCCTTGGGTGATCCCTTCTAAATTGTTGTAGACCCTTTCTTTCTTCTCTCTTTTAGGAGGGGGAACAGCGGAGTAGTTGCCTCTTCTTTGGTTGTTGAAAGCTTTCTTTAAGAGGATGTCAAGGAGACCCTCTTGAGTATTCCCTTCAAGATTATCATAGTGCCTTGTCATTCCCATCTCAATAAATTTGGATACATTAGGGTCACATAGCCGCCTCTTCTTCTTAGGCATGGTTGTTTCACAAAGGGGTTCGACTTCTTTTCCATAGCATTCATTTTGAGCTTGCATACATGCTTGAAGAGTACGAATCTTATTTTCGTAGTTATCCTTTTGGGATTGGAGACGTCTGTGAAGGATTGTGATTTGTTTCTCATAGTACTCCCTTTGGGTTTGTAAGCGAGTCATGAATTCTCCCTCCATTTTTTGCTTAAAGTTGGTGTATAGGGCAGTGGCGCCTACTTCGACCATTTGACTTACTTCCCTTTCTAGTCGAGTCTTGAGATCATGGGCCTCTTGCATAGACTTGGTGTCGGACATGGTGTCGGAAGGTTGGAACGATCTTAGTTGCGATTCGGACGGACTTAACGGTATAGAGATTGCGTTAAACTCAGATTAAGGTCCCAACAAGTCAGGTTTATGAGGTGTATAGGCTTAGAAGTGAGTGAAGGTTGACCAAACGAGCACAACACATAAACTGACACGGACAGAAGGGGATGTCTCGTACGAGACAACGATGTCTCGTATGAGGCATCCAGCACAGATCACAAAATTCAGTTTTTAAATCCTAATTTTGGTCAGACGGAACTTAATCTGTTTTGGGGGGTTTCTATCTAACATCCTGGAATAGTGGATTCTGTCACCCTAGAATATGAGCCCCTTGTTTTTCACCTGTATTGCACTCTCCCAAACGGACAATTTGGGCAAAGGTCCCATAATCTCATCGGAATCCACCATTCAATTTAGCCAAACCTAAGTGATTCCGTAGTTGTTTTGCACTTTATTAAACAACGCATTAATGCAATCAAACCTTGTGAATTTTAAGGGACAACCGAAAGGGACATGTTGAACGGTGCGATCGAAACTAAGCCAAAATGGCATCCACAATCCCGCACAGAATAGTGAAAGTAGGAAAACACAAACTCGGATTTCCGTAGAGAGGTTCTCAATTCTTTCAAGATCCTTTATTCAACATTTTACCGAAGGGACATTCGTCATATTCACAAGGGAGGATTATAGATTGTAAAGATGCGTTATCTTGGGCAAAGATTAAAACAACACTAAGAATCGAACCGACCAGTCTCAAGGAGTGTCTTATTAGCTAGCATGTATGCATGAGGTTGATGCAAGGCTTACGGCTAAGGCTCCCCATGAACACAGTCTAAGAGCGTGTCACGGAGTGGGTACACCATCTTTGGAGAGGCCGGCGAGGACCACTCGTTAGAGTAGGGGTGCTGACCAACATCCGTCCTTCGATTGGGACCCGGGTTTATAGGGTATGTAGTGCAATTATTCTACATGTGTGCACGTGTGTGAGAGTCAAGTTCTAAGTATTAAGGAAAAATAGAGGTTTTTTTTTTAAAGCAAGTAAAAGATTGACCGGACTAAAGTGGTTTCCTACGTTTCTCTCAATCTTCAGAAAAAGAACGAGAGACTCAGGTCAACGTAGTTCGAGTTTGGAAAGATTTTTGAGACGAGAGAAAGGAGCACATAAGCACGTAGGAGCACATAGAAGAGAGGGATAGAAGTACTCACAGTACTTGCATTATTACCCATTAATGGGTGCAAAATAAACTAGGGGATGAGTAAAGTAGTCACCCCTAATTTATGTATTTTTTATACTCCGCTGCAGAAGATGTTAGTGCAAAAATAATACATGTATATTACATAAATCATTTATTGCACATATGGGGATGGAGTAAAATACAAGCAAAGATTTTATTTTTTTTCAGATTCTGATTTTTTGAAGTTCAGGGACTGATCTGAAATTTCTGAAAATCTGGGACTGTTCTGGAATTTTCTTAAAATCAGGGAACAAAATGCATTTTTTGAAGTTTCAGTGACCAATCTATAATTTTTTGAAAAACAGATTTTTATTTTTTATTTTTTTTTAAAAAAACTAGTCAACATCCTAATGATTAGCAATGATTGGCAATGATTAGAAAACTTTAGAATCCCTTGATTTGTAAAGCTGTCTGGCTGCTAAAACAAAGATGTCTCGTACGAGACATATAGATGTCTCATACGAGATATTGCAGTCCAGAATCCAGATTCAGAACATAACATAGCAGTCTGAAAATCCACAAAAAAATCAGAAAAATCCAAATTTATGCAGAAAATTAAAACGATTAAAAACACCTAATTTGTACGCAAGTCTAACCCACTTAATTTAATCCCCAGCAGAGTCGCCACTGTTTGCACCCGAGAAGGTTCCCGCTCGCCTTTTTGATTTGAGAGTCGCCACCATGTTGTTGAACGGAACACGGACCGTTGAGATTCTTGAGTTCGGGGGTTAAGTTATAGATTGGGAAGGTCAAGGAGCACCCAATCCACCCAATCTACGATTGGTCTTGCTTAGGTGTTTTAATCAAATAAAAAAACAAGTAATTAAAACAAATAAAGCCAATAATTAATTTCTTAATTATTGGAATGTCGGATCATGTGCTTCGAGACCATCTCCATGAATTGGAGAGGCTCTAGGCTGATCCTTTTGATGGGATTACACTACTCTAAAACAAAGAATGAGATGAGAAGTAGAGATTAAAAGCGTGGGAGTTTACCTAAAGCGTTCTTGAGATTCCAATTGATGGCCTTGACTAAGGCCTTGATGATCCAAGAGTTTTATGTTGATTTTGGCTTGAAATGATGAGTTTTTGATGGTGTTTTGGTGTGAGGGGAGAGGAAAAAAGGGATTCTTGAGAGAAGGACTGAATGGAGAGTTGTTAACCTCTTTTTTGTGGTCAAGGGATCATTAACTAGCATTAAGAGTGAAAGACTCTTTATTTATAGGCTTAGATTGCTTAGGGACCAAGTACAGAGGTTTAATTAGGTAAGGAATCAATAGGAAACCTCCAGGAAGTCTCCTACTGATATGTTTCCCGGATTAGGAGAGTTTTGGCCAAGAAAGAGATCGGGACGGAGAAGGAAAGTGACTCTGACTAGCAGACAGAGGAGATGTCTCGTACGAGGCATCCAGCCAAGATTACTGTTTTATCCTTGTCTAAAGTCCCATTGTTCAGTTTAGCCCCCAGACTAACGGAGTCAGACAGAAACTTAACGAAACATGACAGAACTAACGAGTTTTCATCAAAACACAAAGGCGAGACACAAGAGTAGTGTAATCATAAATTTGAGTTCAAAATGGGGTGTCTACAGTGGGGGATAGATAAATATCCGTCAAGCAATAAAGTCACGCGGACCCTACTGGGGAGAAAAGAATTAGAAACGAAACATCGTTGAGCAATAAATTACCCAGAATCCAGGTTTGATTACTTCGAATTGAGAAGGTTTGATTGTTAGTTACTTCGAACGTGAAGGTTTGATTGTTAATTACATCGAACGAGAAGGTTTGGTTGATTAATTTTGTGTATAGAGGATTTGATTGTATTTCACCAAAGGTTTGGGGTTCAAGGAGGGTTTAGCTGTAAATTACCTAAGACATGGGGTTTGGACCAATTGTTTGTTGATTTCAACCCAAGTTGATTGAGTGTTTGTAGTATGTATAATGTATTTGACTTTGGTGGTTTTGTTAAAAAACACAATTTTTTTTGTGTTAAGTAATTTGTGGTCTGAAAATATTGTAATCTTTGACCAATATTAGTGTTTCGTTGAGAAAGCTTATTTTGGATGAAGTTATCTTTTTTTTTTGTCCGTTTAGTTATTGAAATGCTTCAGACTTGTTCGGAGTTGACTTGTCTTGCATTTGACTTGTCCTAGGTAGACTAGGGTTTTGATTGTGAGATATTTATAGTATATATTAGGATGCTTTGGGTTTCTCCTAGAATAAAAAATACAACAGTTCATATATGAGCATGCATCACGAAGTAAATTGCTAGATTGATTGCATACCTTTGCTGTGTATACCTGTTTGTGCTTGCAGGTTGTATTGCCGCCCTTGAAGTCAAGGGGTTCATGTAGCATTGTGCATAGCTTGTGGGGGACGACTCCAAAGACTGTTCATGGCTCGACCGGGTTTGATTGTACTGATGCCGAGAGCGGGTACAACGTACGTCTAAGTGGCCTAAAGAGGTGGTATGAGGCGATGTTGGTGGATCTCGAGGCCGAAGGCGTTGATGTAGAGGTGACTGCCCAAGCATTTACTTGGTATGGGTTGTCATAGGCCATTTTTGCTAATGCCGACACTACGGCGATGACCCCACTGCTCGGATGTCTGGTGGACTTGGATGTAAGAGCTACAGGCTTGGAAAAGTTATACCATTCCCTAGATCGGAGTTGTAGATCACAGTTGTGCTTGACGTGATGGGCTAGCAGAGGTTTTTGATTGGACATGGCAGAGATGCCCTCTACTTGATTGAGAGGGTAGGTCCCTAGGATGGAGTAGGTAGTGTCTACTTGGTTCCGTTGGATCCTCCGTGGTCCACGACTGATCTAGTGTCTCTGCATGACCGGGTTAGGTTGACCGAGGGCCTTGATGCTAGACAATTTGTGGTAAAGGGAGCCTCGTATGACGACTTTGTTGGGATGCTCCTTGGGGCTCACGCGCTGTGATAGAGGAGACATTGCGGAGATGGGGCATTGGTATGTTGAGTTGGTGACACCGGGCCCAGCAGGTCCTACTTTTGACAGGGATTTTGGAGTCCCTCTATACGATCGTGTTGATGGTGATGATGACCCTCAGTGGGTGCAGCATGAAGAGAGCGAGATAGTTCTGGAGTTTTGGCGGGTTATGTCTGTGTATGTACCTTACCCTTCCTTTTATCCTACTTATGTCTTTAGTAATCCTCCAGTTCGGACTATGTTGACACACTTGTGCTGCTTTTGTCTAGGTGATTCCTCGGACATATGATACTATGACATGCTGTGAGGCTAGCCTATAGTTGGTGATTCAGGGTTTACACAAGAAGTTGGTGAAGAGTCTTTGCAAGGTTGTAGAATTCGCTGGTTCTCCTCCTTTCAGTGATGATGATGGTGCTCCGGGCGGACATCCTCAGAAGAGGACTCGAGGCGATGCTAGTGGATCGGCTTCTTAGTTTCTGCATTTTGTTAGCGTAGAGCACATGCAGTAGCAGTATATATTGATGGATGACTGTATAAACATTTCTACTATGTAATATGTACAGTAGCATGCAGTACGTAGAGTAGCAAGTAGCATGTAAATAATGTGTAGCACGTAGAGTAGCAGGTAGCACGTAGTGTCACGCCCCGGAAATCTTAAAAATCCATAAATATAAAATTTACATAATATACATCTCCAAAATGTAATATACCAAACCGGGCGCGTGAATTCAACTATAAACCAATACCATCAAACAACACCTCAACGAGATTATAACTCGGAGACTAGAAACAAATGCGGAAGCAAGAACAACTTATTATCAAAAATACCCAAAGTACAACCTATACAAACACTGAACGACTACGAACCCACAATAAAATACATAAAGGCTCCGAAGAGAAACTATCCCAATTACGATCAACCTGCTCAGAAGATTCCCGCTACAATGGGCCTCACAACGCTACCACTTGCTTTCCTGGGGGGGGGGGGTTAAGGAAAAACAATTTGAAACAAGAAACGGGGTGAGATAAAATCTCAGTAAGTTACTAAATGCATCTACATGGCATAATATCATGCAAATCGACGATATAACTGAACAAGTAAATCACATAACAACAAATGAGAAAGCTCCCTATCGCCAACTGTCCCATACCAGTTGGAAATAACGACTAACTCATCATGCAGCACATAAGACTGAAATAAACACGTAACAAAGGATACTGAGCCAAGGTTTCACCAAACTGATAGAACAATCGCTGCGCAGCTTCAACCGATCAACCAATCAACAATAGCAGTATAACAACTGAAGAGAACCCCGGTCAGAACCGACCAATCAATCAATCAACCCATCAAGCCATCTTCATAGTAGCATAAAAGCTGAAGAGAAACCTGGTACCGGAACCAATAACAATGAGAGTGTCACAAAGGACAAGAACCATGACACAAAGTCATGCTCGGTAGCTAGATACATTCCCAAAGGAAGCTGACTTACCTCTTCCAAGGCCAATCTGGAAAAGGGGGTATAAAAGGGGCAAAACAATGGTCAACATTATAATGGACTTGGCTTTGCCATTATAATCTTTCCCATCGCCCGATGCAACAAATATGCCAGCTGGGCTTCCAAATAAATGCTAAGTAATAAATACTAGCTTAATTAAACAGTTTAGGGTTCCAAAGTAGGGAACCATGCCAAATAATCACCATAAAGATGCAACGGTTACTCATGAAGAGTTTAACAACAACAATAACAAGAGTTTCTCATGAAGAGCACAACAACGATAAACGGAATTTCTCATAATGAGCACAACAACGATAAACGGAATTGCTCATAAGGAGCTCAACAACAAAGACTATTAGAATACGATAATTCCAAAAAGAGGAACCATACTAGATACATTCCAAAGATGATACCCACAAGTTATTCATAAGGAACACAACCCAAACGGTCGCTCACAAATAGTACAACGACTAACCCAAAATTATCCTAAACGTTTTACTCATAAAGATGTACTAGGACTATGAACTCAACCATCTCCTCACACCTGGAATTCCAAATAGGAAATCCGGATAAATACACCTTAAGGCTAATCAAAACCGCAGGTGCCCGATCCCGTATCACGCTTTACCAAAACCGCACACTACCAAACCGCACTACTAAAACCGCACTACCAAACTGCCACTACCAAACTGCCACTACCAAACTGCCACTACCAAACCGCCACACCAAACTGCCACTACCAAACTGGCACTACCAAACCGCACCAAACCGCACTACCAAACTGCCACTACCAAACTGCCACTACCAAACTGCCACTACCAAACCGCACTACCAAATCGCACTACCAAGCTGCCCCTAGCAAACTGCCACTACCAAACTGCCACTACCAAACTGGACTACCAAACTGCCACTACCAAACCGCACTACCCACAGACCACAACTCTCAACCCACCATGGACGGCCGGAATTCGGCAAGAACACCTGGGTTTGTCAAAAATTCAACCCAAAACCTCACCCTTTCAAAACTACTCAAAATCAATACTTCTAACTAGCTTACCCAGGTACTAAAACGACTTCTAAACTCATAAAAGGTCTATACCACAACAACCAAACAACTCAAATCAAATAATGATCCAAACTCATATTTTCACAAAATGGGTATAATGACAATTAACTCAAATTCCAACCAAGAAGTAATATTTATCAACAAAAGCATCAGATGAGTTTAGGATGAACATTTTAACATAAAATGGGGAAAAGCAACTTACTTGGGATTTATCAAATATGAGGGAATTTGAATTTTCTTGGTGATAAATGATCCTAGCGACGATCTAAGCATTTTTCATAAAATGAGCATTAAGAAATAACGAGAGGAAGATGACTAAAATGAAGAGAGAAGGAGGAGCTTCTTACCTTTTCTCAATAATGGAGGAGAGAGAGAGAAAAGACTGATAGTGATTTTGGGAGGGGGAGTATGCGCAGGGAAAGAGGGAGGAATGGGTATTAATAATTTAATTCACCCAATTTACAAATTGGTCACTCAAAGTTATCCTATTCGAAAAATCCCCAAAGTTCAAATATGGCCAAACGACCCCCGAACTTTTATTTACACTACGAACCTTTAAAGTTTCAACATAGCAAAACTAACTCAAATAAATCATGAAAATGATTAAATAAGTAATAAACAAGGTGCCAAGGTTTCGGGTCGTTACAATCTACCCTCCTTAAAAAGAATTCGCCCGCGAATTCACTCATCAAAATCACAACACGCGGTCATAATGAGGCGACAAAATATCAATTCACATAAAGCACTCATAACCTCTATCAAGTACCAATTAAATATTTCATACATCGCCCCCACGACTCAAATAAACCAACACATTTGAACACATACGCATCTCAATTATACTCGTATCAAACATCCTAAAGTTAACTTCCTCTTTCATCCCGAATTTCAAATTCTCAAGACTATCACTTGTTCACCAATTCTAAGACATAGCTGATTCGATCCTGATTAGCATTACGCTCTCCATCAACCCTTAAATCATCAACATCCATAAGTTTTACTTTTCCGGTTCATCCGCACGCATTGACAATCTAGACATCATCCCAAGTAATCATACTACTACCCGAACAAATAAGAGAAGGAATAGGGCTAACGATTATTGTCACCCAATGACTTAATGATATACTCAAAAATTTACCGTCATCAACTATCCGATCAAATGAGATTCCACTACCACACTCACTTTCCTTATAAGATAAAACATAATACAGTCATAACCTTTGAATTTCTCAACTACTAGCATTACCTCATACTTAGTTTTCTAAGGAAATATATCCATCAACTTTTGATAGTCCGATATCATAACGTTTCAACTTGGTCCCAAAATAAAATATAATATAACCCACTAAGGTAAAACCACTAGAATCACAACCAATTCCAAGTCACAGATAGCTCCACTTATCAAGCGTTAATCCTCAAAATATATGCAAATACTTTATCGCCCAAAATCGCAGAATCCAGATTACTCCTAAACACAATTCTCGGGATACTACAAACTCGTCTTATTCGCAACCTTAATTATACCGCAAAGATACTTCCATTAGAAAATCGCATACTTAATATTACTTCCCAGAAATTGAAAATATTAAACAATTTCGAGCTTACACAACTTCTTAAACTATGAAAAGCTAAAGAAATTTCTCATCCTTCAAATGTTCACCGCGTGACTATATCTCTAAGGATTACCATTAAAGTAGCAACTGTAACGATCCGAACTTTTCACAATCTTTATTTTCATAAATATCTATATATTACAACTTACAACTCTAAAAGATATTACAAATGATCACTAATGATCCGAAATATTAAATAAACTGCTCCGTCCCAATACAGAATCATAGTATCCTTTAATATGCCAAAGTATCTATACTCAACTTCCTTTACAAATCCTTAATCCAAACGAGAACGCCACTAAGAAAAGATTCAGAACCAAGTGACAACTGTTTAACTAAAACCCGAAAATGCCTTTAATATTGCTCGAGAATTTCTTACTTTCTCAAAATATGTCTAGACCTTTAAACTTAACGTGCTTACCATCATTGATGATTATAACTCCCACCATATACTCATAACTCATTTTGCTTTAACTCAACTCCAGTCATGTACTAAAATGATTCCAAAAGTATCATAACTCAACTTCTTATTATGACCCATAATAAATTAAGTATTTCCTCATACTAAACAATTCCGATGCACTCACTTAGATGTACTAAAAGTAAAGAAAACTCCTATCAAGAAATTTACAAATTGAATCTTTAACTCTTTTAACCCAACCGATACTATATGCTCCCTGATTCACCCATCCGTATTGTAGCTTATATTAACTCATCATATAACCCAAGTTCTCTATCGGTCAAGCGACATATTGCACTCAATATAAATTATACCTAATATTTCAAAATTAATATTGCCAACAGAATAAGCTAAATTCCCAGCACAACCTTATAATAAAGATTTTCTGACTTTCAAGATATAACCTGAACATTATATATACTTAGTATGATCCTAAACAAAGTCAAACATACTAATATAGAAATGTTCACCACCCATCGATGGCACACAAGAAATTCGTAACACACGAAAAGCTAAACCATACCACTTAACTCATCAATATCTCGCATAGGTGACATAACCAAATCATCCCATATATATACTAGTAACAATCACGTAGTTCCGTATTCGAGCATACACCTCAACATAAATCCATGAATGATAACAATCAGGCGAACATAGCACAAAACGTTGTCCACTTTACGAAATAGATATGCCCGAGCCATCAGATTGCACTCTCGATTCCCAAACCAACTAACCCCAAGGGAACCATTACTATTAACACCAATCTATACTTGATATACCACAAGAGAAGAAACACTCGGCGTCAATATCACGACTTATAACTCAACCAACTTCTACCTTAACCTCATTCTTTCAAGAAAACTTAGTTCTAAACCACTCAAAATCATAACACCCAAGTATTGAAACCTACTCAATATCAGAGTTCTTATTCTCTTTCAATATCTAAAACCATTGCTCTGATACCAACTGTCGCGCCCCGGAAATCTTAAAAATCCATAAATATAAAATTTACATAATATACATCTCCAAAATGTAATATACCAAACTGGGCGCGTGAATTCAACTATAAACCAATACCATCAAACAACACCTCAACGAGATTATAACTCGGAGACTAGAAACAAATGCGGAAGCAAGAACAACTTATTATCAAAAATACCCAAAGTACAACCGTATATACAAACACTGAACGACTACGAACCCACAATAAAATACATAAAGGCTCCGAAGAGCAACTATCCCAATTATGATCAACCTGCTCAGAAGATTCCCGCTACAATGGGCCTCACAACGCTACCACTTGCTTTCCTAGGGGGGGGGTTAAGGAAAAACAATTTGAAACAAGAAACGGGGTGAGATAAAATCTCAGTAAGTTACTAAATGCATCTACATGGCATAATATCATGCAAATCGATGATATAACTGAACAAGTAAATCACATAACAACAAATGAGAAAGCTCCCTATCGCCAACTGTCCCATACCAGTTGGAAATAACGACTAACTCATCATGCAGTACATAAGACTGAAATAAACACGTAACAAAGGATACTGAGCCAAGGTTTCACCAAACTGATAGAACAATCGTTGCGCAGCTTCAACCGATCAACCAATCAACAATAGCAGTATAACAACTGAAGAGAACCCCGGTCAGAACCGACCAATCAATCAATCAACCCATCAAGCCATCTTCATAGTAGCATAAAAGCTGAAGAGAAACCCGGTACCGGAACCAATAACAATGAGAGTGTCACAAAGGACAAGAACCATGACACAAAGTCATGCTCGGTAGCTAGATACATTCCCAAAGGAAGCTGACTTACCTCTTCCAAGGCCAATCTGGAAAAGGGGGTATAAAAGGGGCAAAACAATGGTCAACATTATAATGGACTTGGCTTTGCCATTATAATCTTTCCCATCGCCCGATGCAACAAATATGCCAGCTGGGCTTCCAAATAAATGCTAAGTAATAAATACTAGCTTAATTAAACAGTTTAGGGTTCCAAAGTAGGGAACCATGCCAAATAATCACCATAAAGATGCAACGGTTACTCATGAAGAGTTTAACAACAACAATAACAAGAGTTTCTCATGAAGAGCACAACAACGATAAACGGAATTTCTCATAATGAGCACAACAACGATAAACGGAATTGCTCATAAGGAGCTCAACAACAAAGACTATTAGAATACGATAATTCCAAAAAGAGGAACCATACTAGATACATTCCAAAGATGATACCCACAAGTTATTCATAAGGAACACAACCCAAACGGTCGCTCACAAATAGTACAACGACTATAACCCAAAATTATCCTAAACGTTTTACTCATAAAGATGTACTAGGACTATGAACTCAACCATCTCCTCACACCTGGAATTCCAAATAGGAAATCCGGATAAATACACCTTAAGGCTAATCAAAACCGCAGGTGCCCGATCCCGTATCACGCTTTACCAAAACCGCACACTACCAAACCGTACTACTAAAACCGCACTACCAAACTGCCACTACCAAACTGCCACTACCAAACTGCCACTACCAAACTGCCACTACCAAACTGCCACTACCAAACCGCACTACCAAACCGCACTACCAAACCGCACTAGTAAACTGCCACTACCAAACTGCCACTACCAAAACTGCCACTACCAAACTGCCACTACCAAACTGCACTACCAAACTGGCACTACCAAACCGCACTACCCACAGACCACAACTCTCAACCCACCATGGACGGCCGGAATTCGGCAAGAACACCTGGGTTTGTCAAAAATTCAACCCAAAACCTCACCCTTTCAAAACTACTCAAAATCAATACTTCTAACTTGCTTACCCAGGTACTAAAACGACTTCTAAACTCATAAAAGGTCTATACCACAACAACCAAACAACTCAAATCAAATAATGATCCAAACTCATATTTTCACAAAATGGGTATAATGACAATTAACTCAAATTCCAACCAAGAAGTAATATTTATCAACAAAAGCATCAGATGAGTTTAGGATGAACATTTTAACATAAAATGGGGGAAAAGCAACTTACTTGGGATTTATCAAAGATGAGGGAATTTGAATTTTCTTGGTGATAAATGATCCTAGCGACGATCTAAGCATTTTTCATAAAATGAGCATTAAGAAATAACGAGAGGAAGACGACTAAAATGAAGAGAGAAGGAGGAGCTTCTTACCTTGTCTCAATAATGGAGGAGAGAGAGAGAAAAGACTGATAGTGATTTTGGGAGGGGGAGTATGCGCAGGGAAAGAGGGAGGAATGGGTATTAATAATTTAATTCACCCAATTTACAAATTGGTCACTCAAAGTTATCCTTTTCGAAAAATCCCCAAAGTTCAAATATGGCCAAACGACCCCCGAACTTTTATTTACACTACGAACCTTTAAAGTTTCAACATAGCAAAACTAACTCAAATAAATCATGAAAATGATTAAATAAGTAATAAACAAGGTGCAAAGGTTTCGGGTCGTTACACGTAGATAGTAAGTAGATGGCATATAAATAGCATGTAGCACGTAAATAGTATTTAAACAGTCTAGGAGCGCAAGACCTAAGGATACCTTAGTTGAGCTCAGACACTGCAGCCTAAAGGAGATTTAGGGTTTTAGACCTATGGGAGGCAAGATGCGGGACCCAAGGGTGCCCTAAGTTGTAGGACCGAGTCAGTTAGGACGTCACGGAGACGAGACAAAAGACAATTTATAAATTAGTGGAGACCGAGTGTGCGGGTTTACAAATAAGTGCCGTGATAGAAAACACTTTTGAAAATGTAACGACTTTATAAAGATGCCTTATAATTAATTGCAGTCTAATTAATTCAAGCACTTGTTCTTCGTTAGGTTTGTTGACTAGGGTAGCCTTTCGGGTGAGTGAGATTTCATCGAGTTGCCGGTGATTTCGAGCAGTCAAGCAGCTGACCTAACTTGGTTTGGAGAAGCCCCAGTTTGAATGGGGGTATTGGAAAGAGGTCATCCATGTTGAGCATCGATGGAGAGAGATGACTTTCTGTGGGGAATGATCTTGTTGGAGCATCAGATACTTGGCCCAATCCCGTTAGGGTAGTCCCAGTTTGATGGGGGATCACGAAAGAGGTAACCGTGTTGAACTTTGATGAAGAGATAACCTTTCGTGGAGGGAGACCTTGTCGGAGTATTAGTGAGTTGGCCGATTTTGTTGGGGCAGCCCCAGTTTGGTGAGGGCATAAGGTGGGGAACGCTACCTCCTTTAGACGCACCCTATTTTTTCTCTAGACCGCCCTTGCGGGTTTTCAATCTAGGTGGGTATATTATTTTAGCGCCGTTTTTATTTTTTATTTTTTATTTTTTATACATCAGTCAACTCTAGAGCCGTCAATTCGGGACCGTCCCATCGGGACGTCCCGTCCCGCTATATATATGGGATGGGACGGGACAGGATTTTCTTGTCCCGAAAAAATGCGGGACTATTCGGGATGGGACTATTCGGGACGGGACAAACGCGGGACGGGACGGGATGGGACGGGATGTCCCGAATTGTTTTGGATTTTTAAATTTTAACTCAGGCTCTAAGCCCAGCCCAGTAGCCCCCAGGCCCAGCCCAGCCCCACACCCAGTGACCCAGATTAGTTTCACGCATTCACAGACACAGTTCACACTCACTCACAGTCTCACACTCACACACACACGACACGATTTAACCCTAGCTAGGCCGACGGCGGCGACGAACAAGTAACCCTTGCCGACGATTAGCGCGGCGACGGCGACGGCTTCGGCGACTTCGACGGCGACTGCTTCGGCGACTTCGACGGTGACTGTGACTGCGACGGCGATGGCTAGTATATTCAAGGAAGCGGTTACCGACTTACCGGTTAGTATATTCAAGTATTCAACTCAACTACAGCATTTATCTGATTTTGATTGAAATTTATTGGGTTTAATATTGTCCATTGTTCATTGTTCTCAGCATTTGTCTGATGTTTTAAGGTCTGATTTTGATAAATATGCTACTCAAGAGATGATTATTGTTGGCATTTGGTATATTCTGCGTATTTTTGATTGAATTATGCCGTTTTTGATTGAATTTTTGTGGGTTTAATTCTCTGATTTCGTTAGGGTTTAATGTTGATTAATTTATGCTATCTATTACATTTACATTTTACAGTATTCTGTAATAGCTATGTTGTTTATGGTGATTAATTCTCTGTTTTCTTTGTTGGCTATGTTGTTTTGTTTGTTGGGTTTTAGTTGATTATTGTAGATTGATGGCTGATTTTGTGGTATTTGTGTTTGTTTATTGACTTTATTGACTTTATTCATTACAGTTATTGAATTTTATATTTTGTTATAAACTTTACCGCATTGTCTTATCCCGTGTTCGTCCCGCATTGTCCCGCGTCCCGAGGTGATTTGGGATGGGACGGGGAATTTCCGTCCCGCGTAAAATTAGTCCCTTCCCGCATAGATTGCGGGACAACATAGTTTTGTCCCATCCCGTCCCATTATCCCGAATTGCGGGACAACAAAGAAAAAGACAGAATTGTACAGACGACTTGCAAGAGCCTTTTTGTTATGGTGAGATGAGAGAGAGAGAGAGAGAGAGAGAGAACGAGAGAAGGAGTTCTCTCATTTAGACCTTACGGGAAGTATGTGTTTAAAAGGAAGGAAGCCCCTGCTTGACAGAAAGTAAGTGTTTAGCTCTTTCCTAGATTGTAGAACAGAAGACTTGTCGAGACATTTGAAAATTGTTTTATTCAGAATTGTCTTTTGATTGCTCGAGAATGGACCTCGTTGATTAGTTACGTATCTTATGATTGTGCTTTAGACATGTAGTCTCGAAATAATAAACGCCTTGATTAATCGAGAAAGAGAATAGAAATTATAGTGTATGGGGAAGCGAGAAAAGAATGAAGGTTGGCTCGAGGTGGGTTGTATATATTTTGTGGACCGGGCCAGGAGGTTGCCTACGTTCCTCTCGGAGTGAGAGGCTCAGGTTCGCATAGTTCGAGGGTGATACGGTTGATGATGATACGGGGTTCGAGTGGTGGTTACACCATTGCTACTTGTTGCTTCGGACCGCTTCGTTTGTAGTTGTCGCTTTGGACCGCTGCCGTCGAGTTGAGTTGGATTCTTTTGAAATGGAAGAAAAATAGAAAATAAGATGTGAAAAGAAAATGAGACTTTTACTTTTCTATGATGATAGCCCCTTCTATTTTTCTTTGCTTTGATTTATTTCTTTTGTGCACACCCTTATTTTTGCCTAGGCCTCCCTTGCGGGTTTTCAACCTAGCGGGCTTCTTTTTTGTGCAATTTGCTCTAATTTTTGCCTAAGCCGCCCGTTGTGGGTTTCAACCTAGCGAGTTTTTTAATATATATATATATATATATTTGACACGATGGGCGAGATGAGCCCCTAGTTCGCCTCTTTCGCCTTTGGGAGGTAGAACTCGTAGGGGTGTATGAACAGCCCCTTGCATTTCTTTGACGTCTCCGAGGAGGACAGACAGCCCTAGTGCATCGCCATGTCGGGAACAGACAGCCTTTGTGATTGTGCGGGCGTTTCTTCGATGGTGAGTAGCTCTACAGTCGTCGTCTTCTTCATGGGAAGATGGAAGTGTATATGAGTATTTAGGAGGGTGCACATAGTAGGTGTACACAGGGTAAATATATGGAAGGTACACTTAGTGGGTGTACACGAGGGAAATATATATGGAGGGTGCACACAGTGGATGTACACGAGGGATATATATATGGAGGGTGCACACAGTGGGTGTACATTAGGGCAATATATGGAGGGTGCACACAGTGGGTGTACACGAGGGATATATATATGGAGGGTGCACACAGTGAGTGTGTACACGAGGAGTGTATATATAGGGTGCACACAGTGGGTGTACACAAGGGGTGTATATATAGAGTGTACACAGGGAGTATATATAGAGGGTGTACACAGTGGGTGTGCACGAGGAGAATATATGGAGGGTGCACACAGTGGGTGTGCACGAGGAGAATATATGGAGGGTGCACACAGTGGGTGTGCACGAGGAGAATATATGGAGGGTGCACATAGTGGGTGTACACAAGGAGGGTAGATAAATGAGGGTAGGTTTAGAGAAGGTATATATAAAAACAAGAAAAATGATTCGATTGATCAAAGCGTTTGTTATTTTGAGATTACTTGTTTATTTAATTATGTATAATGGTTTGTGGGTCCATTTACCTTTTAATGAGTCTTTATTAATGAATATATTTGCGATTAATTCGTCATATAAAGATATAGCAATCAATTGTCAATTAGGATTAATACGATTTTCATGGAATTGATGTATATGCAAGATTATGTCTCAAGTCTAGAGAGAAAAGGAATAAAGACACTTTTATTTAAAGACTCAAACTGACTAGTCCGAGGTGGACATTAACAATCTAACTAATGTCCAAAGTGGACTTTTGCTAGTAGAAATAAAAGACTAATGTCCAAGGTGGACTTTGACTAGAAGACTCTCTAGAACCTACGAAGACTGAAAGACTCTTTTTTTTTTTTTAGAATGAGGTAGTGTAAGGATCCCGCCCCCGCGCGCGGAAAACGCGACGTGTTTTGGGGGCGAAACGCCAAACACGGTTATCTCACCAAACATAATGGAGTCACCACTTTTGTTAATTATTTAACCCAACAAAAGAAAAGGCTAGATATTCTATTAGTTCGGAGGCCAGGTTACGTCTTGGGAAGAGTTTCATGTCACCCAAGCCGCCTCGGACAAAGCCGAGTCTCCCTAATGTTATTTAACGAAAGTGCTTGTGTGTGTGTGTGTGTTTTCAAAATGGGAGAAACTGACTGTTTTGACAAAACCAGTTAGTTTTTTAACAGAAAATGTTTATTTTGCAAACTTTCTGGTCAAAAAGGAAGAAACTGGAAAATGTCCTCCCTGGCCAAAGTAGCCGTACGGATGGGGAGGGCTCTCCAGGGCATTTTTACAGTTTATCAGAAAAACAGTCCAGTTTCAGTCAAAACAGAGTATCTTTGCTAAAACTGGACTGGAATGTTGATTTCCAGTTTATGATTAATAACAAGACTTTGGAAAGTTCATTCCTATGCACTTTGATCACCAAAGGAACCCCAAAAACAAATATTTGGGTGTGATCAAAGGCAATCATTGGAGAAATTTATGAAAAGTTGATGAACATGGCATTTAGGCCAAAATGACCATTTTGGTGGATAAAGATTGAAACTTTACCACCAAAATGGACTTATTATGCAAGTTTAAACCTTTAAGGACACAAATATAACACAAATATCAAATCTTTATGTCCCATACTTGGTGATTTATGGCTAGGTCATGGTTGGGATGATAAATATTGAAACTTTATCCCCCAATCATGACTCTTATGGCCAAACAAGAACAACATCAACATGAAATGTAACAAATCATGATCATCCTAGGTTTTATCCCATAAATCACACACTAGGTGTGAAGGGCACCTTGAATCACCTCATGATTTGGATCACATACATATATAATCATAATATATATAGCTTGGAAGGCCAAAACTTGTATAATATATAGATATAGTGCTTGAAATGGATAAGATTTGCAAGAAATGTAAAGTGCTTGAAATGGACAAGACTTTGCAAGAACAAGAAGAAATAATACAAGATGAACAAGTATTATTAACAAAGATAAAAGAGAGTTTGAGATGAAGAAGAAGATGGGGAGAAGGAGGCTTCACCTATGATGGTTATGCCTATCTTCCTCTCTAATCACTCAAATATGTGTATAACTCACTTTCTGCTCTCAAACTGGCAGAGTAACAACTCTCAAAACGTTTTCTCCCCCCTGAAATGATCAGTATGGGGTTCAATTTATAGAGGCTGAGGGTGCCCATCATAGCCGTACGGCTAGGGACCTCATGTGCCCAAACCATCCGTACGACTCGACTTGGCGAGCTTCTGGATTTTTCAAAGTTTAATTCCAGTTCAGTCCTGGAATATCAGGTTTGTCCTAGTGAGGTCCTGGCCCATTGGTTTATCCCTAAATGGTACCATGAATTCCTCTAAAGTAGGTCGATTTCAGATTGGGGTACTTACAGAGCCCCTCGGCAACGTCGCTTTTGAAGAAAGCGGGGTTGTCGATAAAACAAGCATCCCAATCTGATGGGAGGACGGCTTGGCCGATTTGGGTAAGAGAATTTCAAGGCTACTCAAACCTATAAGCATCCCATTTTGATGGGAGGACGACATAGCCGATTTGGGTGAGAGATTCTAAGGCTACTCAAACATATAAGCATCCCATTTTGATGGGAGGACGGCGTAGCCGATTTGGGTGAGAGATTCTAAGGCTACTCAAACCTATAAGCATCCCATTTTGATGGGAGGAAGGCATAGCCGATTTGTTCTATGGCTGGACCTAGAGGTATAGGATTCCTACGTATCCCTATTCAAGGGAATCAAGCCTAACATAGTTCGGGTGAGAGATTTTAAGGCTACTCAAACCTATGGGCCTTAGGTGGATATCCATTTATCCTTTCCTAAACAGGCATGGATCAAAGGCCGGCCTTGGTCAACTTGGCCCTATTCGGAGGGGGTTGACCAAAGGGGGCTGGCATGGCTCAGAGGCTCAAATGATGGGCATGGCTCAGAGGCTAGACTCGATCGACTTGGCTCTATCGGAGAGGTTCGTCTCGAGGGTAACTGTCAACTTATCTCATGACGGAGGGTCGACTACACAAACTGGTCAACTTATCTCATGACGGAGGGTCGACTACTCAAATTGATCAACTTGTCTCATGGCGGAGGCTCGACTACTCAAATTGGTCAACTTGTCTCATGGCGGAGGGTCGACTACAAGGCTGGTCTTACGTCCCTCCAGACTTCCGTGACACATGGTCAGTTTGGTCGGCTTATCTCATGGCGGAGGGTCGACTATACAAATGGGTCAACTCATCTCATGGCGGAGGGTCGACTACAAGGCTGGTCTTACGTCTCTCCGGACTGCCGGGACATATTGATAGGTTTTCTCTAACCTAGCCACTCTCGAGGACAAAGATTTTCTTAACCTAATCATGACTATACTGGTCTTACGCCCTACCAAGGGCTGCCGAGGCGACAACGTCTTAACTTTCATCCTGGACTTACGAGGTACGGCCGGGACTTTCACGATTTCACTTTCGAGTAAACGACCAAAATGACCCGCGTACTATATGAATTCAACCAATTTGACATGCGTACTATCTAAACTACCAAATCAAACTGCGTACTATGCATAAATCAACCAAAGCAACCCAAATCGTTAGTATACATTGATGGGCGTTAACGAATGTTAAAAACTTAACGAAAATACAATCAAAATTTTCAAAATGACCCCAATACACATTAAAATAAACCAAAATTATTTACCCAATCTTTTATGACAAAAGATCCCCTCAGGCCTCAATTTAAACCTCAACAAATTATATAAGTGGGGGAATTAATGTAATTACTTGATCAAAAATAGGCCCACCTTTCCCAAACACTCTCTTCCCAAAGTCCAGTGAGGCACAATCTCCCGTCGATCGCCGCCTCCATCGATGTAATTCTTTCCGCCCCTGCCTTTTCTCTTCCGGTGACCGGTGTTACTCCCCCTTTCCCATTAAATCAATTAATAGGATTGTATAACTCTAATATATCCCCAAATTGCCGACTCTCAGTTTTTTTTTAAAAATTTATTTTTATCGGTTTGTTGATGTGTGCAGCGTATTTGAGCAAAGAGGAATAGATCGGGCTGCGGCATGTCGGAAAATAACGGCCAGCGATGGTATAGGGTCGTCGGCGGTGGGGTTGAGACGAGGTCGCCGGAGGTCAGGATGGGAAGAGGTTACCGGAGGAAGGGGATCGTCGGCGATGGAAGGCATCCAGAGGACTGGATCTTCAGAAAACATAATCCCTGGTATGGTTTAACGCAAGAGCGAAGAAGGGGGCTAGGGATTATCCGAATTTCAGATCTGAGGTCTAAATGGTTGCCGGAGAGGTGGATGATGGAATGGGGGTTACCGGAGGTGATGGATTGGAGGCGGTTGTCGGAGGTGAAGGATGAGAGTGGGTCACCGGAGAGATTGGGTAAAGGGTCGCCAGAGAGATTGGGTAAGGGGGTCGCCGGAGAGATTAGGGAGGGAGAAAGTGAGATTGTGTGCGTGTGTGGAATGAGAGGAGAGGGGAGGGGAGAGGACGATGGTTTTTTTTGGGTCAAGGGGTAATTGTGTCATTTGGTTTATTTTAATGTGTATTGGGGTCATTTTGAAAATTTTGATGTATTTTCGTTAAGTTTTTAACATTCGTTAACGCCCATCAATGTATACTAACGATTTGGGTTGCTTTGGTTGATTTATGCATAGTACGCAGGTTGATTTAGTAGTTTAGATAGTACGCAGGTCAAATTGGTTGAATTCATATAGTACGCGGGTCATTTTGGTCGTTTACTCTTTCACTTTCTACCCTGGACTTACGAAGTACGGCCGTGTCGACAAAATCCAATGGTCTTACGTCACGCGCAGACGGCCAAGGATGAATCTCACGGAGCCTAATGGACTTATGTCATTCTGGACTGCCAAAGGACAAATCTAACGAAACCTAATGGTCTTACGCCACGCTGGACGGCCAAAGGGCAAATCTAACGAAACCTAATGGTCTTACGTCATACCGGACGGCCAAAGGACAAATCTAACGAAACCTAATGGTCTTACGTCACACCGGACGGCCAAAGGGCAAATCTAACAAAACCTAATGGTCTTACGTCACGCCGGACGGCCAAAGGGAAAATCTCGTAGAACCTAATGGTCTTACATCACGCCGGACTGCTAAAGGACATTCTCACAAAACCTAATGGTCTTACATCACGGCGGACTGCCAAAGGACATTCTCACAAAACCTAATGGTCTTACGTCACGCCGGACGGCCAAAGGACACAATCTCACAAAACCTAATGGTCTTACGTCGCGCCGGACGGCCAAAGGACACAATCTCTTCACAAACACTCCCTCAAATGCCCGATGCCATTTGAAAGGGAAAAAACATATCAAGACACAAAATACTCTCTCAAATGCCCGATGCAATTTGAAAGGGAAAAACATATCTTAACACAAAATACTCCCTCAAGTGCCCGACGCGATTTGAAAGGGGAAAAACACATATTTTCACAAAACACACCCTCAAGTGCCCGACGCGACTTGAAAGGGGGGACAAAACACATATTTTCACAAAACACACCCTCAAGTGCCCGAGGCGACTTGAAAGGGGGGGACAAAACATTCATTTCTCAAAATTATGGTGCTAAAAGGGTAAATTTTAAAAATGCTCATTCCTCAAGGCAAATCTTTTAACGAAGCATGCCAGTCAAAATTTTATTTTAACTTAACCGCGAGGTTTGTTACGCATAAAGTCCTTTGGAGCTTTGTCCATTTCTTAGGAGCGATCGGGAGTGGAGAACCCTTTTGTCGTCGATGTTGGGGTAGCCCCATGTCCTTGTAATCATCGATGTTGGGGTAGCCCCATGTCCTTGTAATCATCGATGTTGGGGTAGCTCCATGTCCTTGTTGGCGTCGGTGGCGGCATAGCCCCATGTTTTCGGCCGGCGTAGCCCTAATGTCATCGTTTGACGGTTAGGAACCCATCCTTTTTTCATGACGCACCCTTTCTTTTGCCTAGGCCGCCCTTACGGGTTTTCAACCTAGCGGGTTACTTTTTTTTTTGCGTCTTTCATGGCACACCCTGTTTTTTGCCTAGGCCGCCCTTGCGGGTTCTCAACCTAGCGGGCTACTTTTTTGGTGCCTTTCTTTCTATTTTTCTCTTTTTTTATGAGTGATCCAACCGACTCGACAGGACGGGGACTTAATATGTCCTTTTGGGGGAAACATGCAAGCGCCTTTATTTAAGCGGGAGAGAGTCCCTTTAAGTTTATGAACAATGTATCATGAAACGGGAGGAAGCCCTTGCTTGACAGAAGACAAGTGTTTAGCTCTTTCCTAAGATGTAGAGAAGAAGACTTGTCGAGACATTTGAAATTGGCCTTAGTTAATATCATCAAAATGATTGCTTGAACGGACCATGTTCATTATTAAGTCTGGATTATAACAAGCAATTAGCCTTTACATGTATAACTGTTGTGATCAATTGAGATTAAGATTCGATCAATGGCAAGATCGGGAAGGAGAAGGCTTTTTGGGTCATTTCAGGGTTTCAGGGTCTTAGCATGACCACGGAAAGAGGTTTTGACCAAAAAAGGGGAATCATAATTCATGGGTTCCTTTGTGGAGCCGAACAATGTCTATCTCAAAGATCGGTCATTGGCGCGACCGCAGAGAAGAGACTTTGGTTATTTTTGGGAGGGCCAAAGGTTCGATGGCTTTTCTCATGTTGTGACCGGACCCGAAGGTTGCCTACGTTCCCCTCAATGTGAGGAGCTCAGGTCGCCGTTGTTCGGCCTTAGGCCATCTTTTGCTGAAATTGGCTTTCTTTCGATGTTGTCTCGGAGGACGTTGTTGCTCACTTTGCTTTGCGGTGAACTCCTTGAGATGGACCTCTTGGGGTGAACCCTCTTTGGTGTGAACGGGCCTTTCTTTCCGCCATTTCCTTTCCTCCTTTCCATACATTCATTTCCTTTCCCTCTTCTCCTTTTGTTTTTTTTTTTTGGGAGGAGGTAAACATTAGCCCCAGCTCACTTTCTCGGGCATTGGCTCCTTTGTAGACCCTTGGTGGCGTGCCTGTTACTTTGGGCTGACTTTGAAGATTTCAGGAAGCCCTATTCTTGGTCACACACATGTGAGCACTGTCAAATCTCGGTGGTCGAGCAACAACGTCCTCGCCTTTTCACTGTCTCGGGATGCCTTCGATGTGCATCAAGAATTGGTTTTGGAAAGGTGTATCGGGTTGTGTATCAAAAATGTGTATCGGGAATGTGTATGGAGGAAGAGTTGCCATTAATGGTTTCTTCATGTCAATTGATCACAACATTTATTCACATCAAGATTAATTGTTTGCATCTAGCGTTTTTCATTTGTGTTTAGGTCCATTCGTCCTTAATGAGTCTTCATTGACTAGTATGCTTAGAAGTCAATTCATCATTTTGGGGACGTAGCAATCAATTGATAATAACAAGCAAGGAAATTTCAAGAGTAAATGTATATTGCAAATAATGTCTCAAGTCTAGGGAGAAGATAATGAAAATGACTCTTTTATATAGATAACTTTGTACAAACATGTCCGAGTACGGACCTTTGCAAAAATAAAAAGACACAGTCCAAGACGGACTTTTGGTGAAAGTCTAGATCCTACGAGGCTGGAAGACTCATCATTTTTTTTTTTTTTTTTTATAGGGATGGGCTCCTATAAAGTGCGATGGTCCGTTTTCTTCCTCAATTGTTGGAGGGTTTGTTGGCGGCACATTCCATGTCTTCCACGGGGAACTCGGGTTCCTTGTCGTTGGGAAAGACGTCGCGAGGTATCCACTTGGCTTGGCATTGCAATCGCCGGACTCGCCTTTGGCCATCTCCTTTTGGTGGCTCACTTTCAAGGCGTAACCTCGCGCATGGCATTTGGCGAAGGTACGGATATCCATTTGATGTAGACGCCTTTGGGCCTCCGAGGCATGGGTCTCTTCTCGTGGACGGTGTCCCAATCCTGCTCACGTGGATGGAAGTCTCAGACGCCATTTCAGATGTGGGCTCCTTGGTTGATGTTTCCGGTGGACAAGACCGCAAAGGACTTTAGCATTTAAACCTCGAGGTGAAATTATAACCATGATTTGAGAGGAACGCATCATTAGCGGATTATCCTTTTAGAAAAGAGTTGATCTTTTATTTTAAGAAAACTTGATCTGCGAATTTTTTTTTTTTTTTTTAATGAGGATTGACACACAAAAGACTCACACACTTTCCTTTTTTTTTTTTTTAGGATTGACACACACACATTTTTTTTTTCATTTGAGTAAAAGACTCACACATTTTTCCTTTTTTTAGGATTGACACACACACATTTTTTTTTTCATTTGAGTAAAAGACTCACACATTGTCCCTTTTTTTTTAGGATTGACACACACACATTTTTTTTTCATTTAAGTAAAAGACTCACACATTTTCCCCTTTTTTTTTAGATTGATCGGGCCGAAGTTGCCTACGTTCCCCTTACCACGGAGGAGGGGGGTCCCACGCGATGAGAGGCTCAGGTCACCGTAGTTCAGACCGGTTTAGAATTCTAAGAGGAAAAGAAGAACATGACTGACTTCTTGGGAGATAACGGGGATCCACCCAAAGACTTGACTTAATTCCGAGGGGACCACGCCTAGGGTTCCAACGGAAGTCTTAATGGGGACCTAGGGGACAACGCCTAGGGTTCCTCAAATTTTCAACGGGAAAATTAGCGGGAATTACAACTGGGAACTAGGGACTATGCCTAAGGTTTCAACGGGAATCTCAACGAGGATCATAACGGGGAACTAGGGACTATGCCTAAGGTTCCAACGGGAATCTCAATGAGGATCACAACGGGGAACTAGGGACTATGCCTAAGGTTCCAACGGGAATCTCCACGAGGATCACAACAGGGAACTCAGGACTATGCCTAAGGTTCCAACGGGAATCTCCACGAGGATCACAACGGGGAACTAGGGACTATGCCTAAGGTTCCAACGGGAATCTCCACGAGGATCACAACGGGGAACTAGGGACTATGCCTAAGGTTCCAACGGGAATCTCAATGAGGATCACAATGGGGAACTAGGGACTATGCCTAAGGTTCCAACGAGAATCTCAACGAGGGTTCACAACGGGGAACTAGGGACTATGCCTAAGGTCCAACGGGAATCTCAACGAGGATCACAACGGGGATCACAATGGGAGTCTCGGAGGATAAAGGGGATCTGTCCAAAGACTTAACGAAATCACTTAACGGAAGTCTTGGAGGATAACGGGGATCCGTCCAAAGACTTAACGAAATCACTTAACGGAAGTCTTGGAGGATAACGGGGATCCGTCCAAAGACTTTAACGAAATCACTTAATGGAAGTCTTGGAGGATAACGGGGATCCGTCCAAAGACATAACAAAATCACTTAACGGAAGTCTTGGAGGATAATGGGGATCCGTCCAAAGACTTTAACGAAATGACTTAATGGAAGTCTTGGAGGATAATGGGGATCCGTCAAAAGACTTAACAAAATCACTTAATGGGAGTCTTGGAGGATAACGGGGATCCATCCAAAGACTTAACATAATCACTTAATGGAAGTCTTGGAGCATAACGGGGATCCGTCCAAAAACTTAACAAAATCACTCAATGGAAGCCTTGGAGGATAACGGGGATCCGTCCAAAGACTTAACAAGATGACGCTTGTTAACGCAAGAATGCGGTGCGTCAAAGACAAGAAGCACAAATGGAGCAAACTCATACAATGCGCAATTATTTATTCATCCAAGTTTACTTAAAAATCATTTTTATTCCTAAATGGTTGGAAAAGATTTCTCTTCTTTTTCGCAACTACTCTAATTCCTAGATCAGTGGAGGCCATCACTACGCCTGTAGACCCCTCGTTTTTCACCTGTCTTTCACACTCCCAAGGATGGACTGTCCCGGGTGAGGGTCCTATAGGGCAATCGGCTTCCACCGACCAAAAGAAACGAACCTAGAGTCTAGTGCATCATAAGATTCCCAATGCGTGAGCCATCCCAATCATGATTAAGCCCCGGTTAAGATCGAGATTCTTCTTAGGGAATTAAAGGACTTCCGGCATAACCTCATCTTTGATGAGGGCTCTTGAATCTTATCCTTGGGCTTAAGGATGATTAGTGTGGACTATTCATTAGGGCTTGACAACACGGTGTCACCCTATCCATAACACATGACTTAGGTTAATTATAGCCAATATTAACGCATTAGTCAAGGACCGGGTCAAAGTTGACCATGGTCACACTTGCTTTCACAAGGAGTCATGACTCGGGCATTAACTTGGCCATGATTAACCTTAGACACACATTAAGGATGTGGTAACGTGAGCTAGACCAAAAACCAACCGAAGTCACGGTATTTGTGTATCACGGACAAGTTTGGTTGACTCGGCTCGGAAGAGGAGGTGGAATGGACCCATGCACGCTAGAAGGGCACAAGAGCACCAATCAAGCTGCATCGTGGCATCCATCCCAGGTTTGAAGGGTATTTGGAATGTGCAAGGTCAAGTGCGCGTAGGTGAAGCCTTCTATGTTCCCTTTTGAGTCAAAATAGAAATTTTCCATTCCGTTTTAACATTATGAGCAATGTATAATCAACAACAATGAGCCAGCAAGAACGAGCTATTTACAAAAGCAATCAAGCAAGAATCTTATGAACAAAGCCAAAACTCGCATGTACAACAAATTTTGCACAACCAAAGAATCCTTTGAAATCAACATCTTTCAAGAAGAACAATTCTTTTGAAAATCATTTGAAAAACAAGTTGTGTACAACAAAGAATTCAAAAACCCTTTTACAAAATGGGTTATGCAGAAGGAGGTTTTGAAAATCCAAATTTATGTCCAAAAGTTTGTACATAACCAAGCTTAAAAAAAACAAGTTTTTGGCTAGAAAAGAGGAAGGTAATCTGCACGAACCAAACAGTAAATGGAACCTGGAAAAGCAGAAGCCAAAGGGACACAGAATGTTCCTGCCCTGCACAAAATTGTTAAATTTTAGAGCATTCTGTTCCCTGCCCAACATAGCCGTACGGCTATATAATGCTGGCAATTATTTTTTGCAGTTTTTTTCATCTTCTGATCATCAAGCCCCAGTTTATTGCACATCCAGAACAGTTTCCACTCCAGAAAGTTCAAACAGAAACTCAGCACACACAAAACAAGAACAAAAGTTAACGAAAAACAGAGGACGGGAGTTTGACCCACACATAAATATCCCCAAAGCTTCTAAAAAGAATTTTGAGAACATTTAACTCCTCAGCGGAGTCGCCACTGTAAGGATCCCGCCCCCGCGTGCGGAAAACGCGATGTGTTTTGGGGGCGAAACGCCAAACACATTTACCTCGCCAAACATAATGGATTCGCCGCTTTTGTTAATTATTTAACCCAACAAAACAAAAGGTTAGAGATTCTATTAGTTCGGAGGCCAGGTTACGTCTTGGGAAGAATTTCACGTCACCCAAGCCGCCTCGGACAAATACGAGTCTCCCTAATCTTATTTAACGAAAGTGCTTGTGTGTGTGTGTGTGTTTTCAAAATGGGAGAAACTAGCTGTTTTGACAAAACCAGTTAGTTTTTTAACAGAAAAGGTTTATTTTGCAAACTTTCTGGTCAAAAAGGAAGAAACTGGAAAATGTCCTCCCCGGCCAAAGTAGCCGTACGGATGGGGAGGGCTCACCAGGGCATTTTTACAGTTTATCAAAAAAACAGTCCAGTTTCAGTCAAAACAGAGTATCTTTGCTGAAACTGGACTAGAATGTTGATTTCCAGTTTATGATTAATAACAAGACTTTGGAAGGTTCATTCCTATGCACTTTGATCACCAAAGGAACCCCCAAAACAAAGATTTGATTTGATCAAAGGCAATCATTGGAGAAATTTATGAAAAGTTGATGAACATGGCATTTAGGCCAAAATGACCATTTTGGTGGATAAAGATTGAAACTTTACCATTAAAATGGACTTATTATGCAAGTTTAAACCTTTAGGGACACAAATATAACACAAAGATCAAATCTTTATGTCCCATACTTGGTGATTTATGGCTAGGTCATGGTTGGGATGATAAAGATTGAAACTTTATCCCCCAATCATGACTCTTATGGCCAAACAAGAACAACATCAACATGAAATGTAACAAATCATGATTATCCTAGGTTTTATCACATAAATCACACACTAGGTGTGAAGGGTACCTTGAATCACCTCATGATTTGGATCACATACATATATAATCATAATATATATAGCTTGGAAGGCCAAGACTTGTATAATATATAGATATATTGCTTGAAATGGACAAGACTTGCAAGAAATGTAAAGTGTTTGAAATGGATAAGACTTTGCAAGAACAAGAAGAAATAATACAAGATGAATAAGTAATATTAACAAAGATAAAAGTGAGTTTAAGATGAAGAAGAAGATGGGGAGAAGGAGGCTTCACCTATGATGGTTATGCCTATCTTCCTCTCTAATCACTCAAATATGTGTATAACTCACTTTCTGCTCTCAAACTGGCAGAGTAACAACTCTCAAAACGTTTTCTCCCCCCTGAAATGATCAGTATGGGGTTCAATTTATAGAGGCTGAGGGTTCCCAACATAGCCGTACGGCTAGGGACCTCATGTGCCCAAACCATCCGTACGACTCGACTTGGCGAGCTTCTGGATTTTTCCAAGTTTAATTCTAGTTCAGTCCTGGAATATCAGGTTTGTTCTAGTGAGGTCCTGGCCCATTGGTTTATCCCTAAATGATACCAAGAATTCCTCTAAAGTAGGTCGATTTCAGATTGGGGTACTTACAGGTAGCCCCGGTATAACTTCTTCTTCTATGCCCATTAGTTTTTTTGGCGGGTGATGGCTCCTCTATCGATGAGGCTTTGGATCTTCCTCTTCAGTTGGAGGCAATTCTCGGTGTCAGTCCCAATGTATTGGTGATATCTGCAGTACTTGGAGGAATCTAACTCTTGCCTTTCATTGATTGGCTTGTAGTTGAGTAGAGGAGACAACTTGCCGGCTTGAACCAGGCTTTTGAAGCACTTGTCTAATGGCATACCCAAGTCATCAAACTCACGCTCGTCTTTCTTGTCATGGACCATCTTGGAGGGTGGTCTAGGAACCGGTATTTCTTGTTGATGAGTATCCATAGGAGGCATCCCAATAGGGAAACTCTGTGGTGGCCCAAATATTTGAGGAACGTACGGGCGTTGAAATGGAGCATGAGGGAGAGTGCGGTTGAGGTACTCGTAGATGCCATAAACGTCAGACTGAAGATGTTTCTTGGTGTCCTTTAGGGCTTTGTACATCACTTTCTGGAAGCGGTCTCTTTGCTTGAGGAGAACAGTCTCAAAGAAAGATTCTTGTTCATCGAGAAGAGTTCGGGAGAGGGTTGCTTGCTCCTTGAAGATAGTCTCATAGTGGGCCGCTTGCTTGTTGAGGATGGTCTCGTAGAAGGCTTCTTGCTTTTTGAGGGCGGTGTTAAGATGGACCGCTTGCTTGTTGAGAATGGCGTTGAAGTGGGATGTTTGGTCCTTGATAGCGGTGTTGGGGTGGAGAGTTGTCTCGAGACTTTGGGTGGTAGCTTCGGTTATGACTGTGATAATCCTTTCGATAGACATGATGCAGGATTCTGTAGTGATTGGTGGAGAAGTTAAGTATTTGAATTAAATTAGACTTATAGTTAATGACAAGGCATTGTTTATAAAATCATTTTTTTTATGAAAAGACTCGATCTCCGTATTTTTGGAATGTTCTTTGAATGAAAAGACTAAAAGTTTGACCGGGCCGGTAGCTGCCTACGTTCCCCTTACCATGCGGGGGAGGTCCCACATAATGAGAGGCTCAGGTCACCGTAGTTCGAGTTCAGTAAAACAAGTGAAATAGTGACCGCAGAGGTCAAGTGATTTTGAGAACCAAAAGTGTTAGAAGATGACCATAGAGGTCTAAGAGAAAGGGGAGATGACTCGGTCCTTGGTCAGGCATAGGTGGAGGGGCCCTAGGTAAGGGTGGTTTTTTTGACTTGATGTCGGGTAAGGTTTGACATGGGTAGACAAAGAGGTAGGTCGTTTAAGGTTGGTTAGCTTGATTAAAGGTGAGGTCAAGTTGAAGGATTGACCTAGATGGCGGGTTGACCTGGATTGGTTGAGGTACGGTTGACCTAAACGAGTCAAGGTGATAGGTTGACCTAGATGGGTGGATCTAGACGAAACTGCGGTAGATAATTTGAACTAGGAAGGTCAAAGGTTGACTAGGTTGACCTAAGGTAGACTAGGTTGACCTAGACGGGTTGACCTAGATGGGTCAAGGTAACGGTTTGACCTAGACGGGTCTAAGGTTCGACTAGAGTTGATCTAGGGTAGACTAGGTTGACCTAGACGGGTTGACCTAGACGGTTCTAAAGTTCGACTAGAGTTGATCTAGGGTAGACTAGGTTGACCTAGACGGGTCTAAGGTTTGACTAGAGTTGAATCTAGGATAGACTAGGTTGACCTAGACGGGTTGACCTAGATGGGTCTAATGTTTGACTAGAGTTGACCTAGGGTAGACTAGGTTGACTTAGACGGGTCTAAAGTTCGACTAGAGTTGACCTAGTGTAGACACACACAACATGATGAATGATTTTAGTTAAGATTAGGATTACTTGTTTTGATAAGTGTTCTTAACTTGATCAAAGTGCTTGGTTTTAGAAATGAACAAGAGGTTAACCTCGACTGCTTCACAAGTGAGAACAGTGAGTTAGATAGCCCAAGTGCCACAAAGATAGAGGTGATAGGATCACCAAAATCTGTGCACTCAGCGGAGTATCAAGTAGGGTGTGCAGTGTGACACGGACTGGTGGTAGTGTGCCATTTGATTACGTATTTTTAGGAATGATATGCAATGCACGAGAGAAGTCTACTAGTATAACAATTCATATTAACAGTATCTAAGCATGAGATAAACACAATTAGAGAAGATCGAGAATATCTAAAGCATGCTATAAACACATAAAACCTGTAAGAAATCATTAGAATCAGATTTACAGATAATGGAAGCCGTACGGCTTGACAGCCGGCGTACGGGGGAATGGGAGGCATATGTTGCTTAATTACAGAAACGCCAAAAATTGCAGAAGTGTAGTTTTTTAAAGAAAAAGAGTGCGCAGGGCAGTTAGAACACAAACAAAATCGTGAAATTATGAAAGTTAGACCCTCTTAAGTTTTGAAAAAAAAGGTTTTTTCAAAAACAAGTCCCCAGCAGAGTCGCCACTGTGAATACGTGAGATGAAAATCGAGAGTCGCCGCATTGTTTTATTTGTAGTTAAAACATTGAGAAAAACTATTTATGAGAATAATAGGGTTCGGGGGTCAAATTACAATAAGAGAAGAATATTCATGTTATCACTCCTATTGCCCGATGAATCGGTCTTTCTATCATGATCAATGTGTGTGTGTGTGTTAATGTTTGAGACCGGATCCGAATATTGCCTACATTCTTCTCATCATGAGAAACTCAGGTCGGTGTAGTTCATTGATGAATTGGAATGGGGAGAGATGAAGCGGGATCATGCATATAGAGGGGGAATATTAGGGTTAGAAGTAATTCCTAGATCGTATTAGGGTTTGATGAAACCCTAGGATCATCATAGGCTATGGCATGTGCACATAAATAGGGATTACATTCCTAGATCTAGCATATTATGAATGTATAAGATTTAGATCTAGCATAATAACAAGAACATCATGAATACATATGAATGAACACATAAACATGAAGATCGCTACCCTAAATATGGCATATATTATGAATCTAGACTAAGAACATATGAATATGGATGCATAAACATAATGAAAACATGCATAACATAGATCTAGCCTAAGAACATAAGAAGAACATAATAAGAAAAGTAAGAAGACTCACCTTGATCGGCAAGAACTAGGGTTGAAGCTTCTTGAAGATTCGAAGAGGCTTCAAGGGTGCCAGAAAGTCTTAAACTAAGAGTTTTCCCGTCAGTTTTGACTGTAAAACTTGTAGAATGAATTGGTTCCCGATCTCTGGAGCTGGAGGCACCTATTTATAGGGAATATGAGTCGGGAGGAGTGGCCGCCCGGCCTGGGGAATAAGTGGCAAAACACATAAGTGGCCGCGTGGCCACTCTTGCCGGATCACGTCGTTATCTAGATCTCAGTGAAATCTCATCGTTTTGTTCTCGGGATTAGGTCATTATCCTGATAGAATTCGACTTATAACTGATTTCGTCAATCTAGAACTCTGGAAAGCTATCGGATAGGTCCCTGTCAGGTTTTTCTTGCCTAAAAGGTCCTCGGAAGCTCTTAAACGTCTAGGAAGTCCTTAAACTTTAGATCGGGTACTAACAGATAGAGATAAGATTGGTTTAAATTTGAAATCTGTAAATTCATATTATTTTAATCTGATTATGCACGAGCACGATATTGGGATTAATCGAATTTGAAAATATTGAAATATCTGGAAATCTGGAAACTGACCAGATGAATCTGTATGGACTCAAAAGAATCCGTACTGATTGGTCTCTGGGAACTCCTAGATCTGTTCTGTTTTTCTAGTAATCTGGTTGTTCTGTAAATTGTTTACATAATTTGAATCTGGAATTGAGTCTGGAATTGAATCTGATTTCAGATGGTAGGTTTTCAAAACCTTATTTCCTGAAAAATGATTTTAATTCGTAAATCCTGAAAAACAGCAGAAATCAAAATCTTGAATTGTTATGGATTGTTGAAATCTACGAAATTAATGAGACATAGAATCTAGAAAATAATTACAGATTTGTACGGAATTGTGGTTTCCTTTGGCCGTGCGGATTGTTCTTTCAGTTTCTAAGTTTTGTACGGAATTATGGTTACCTTATGTCTTCGTTTCGGCTGTACAGATTGTTCTCTTAATTTTGGGATTATCTGCAGATTCAAAAGTTTCAGAATTTATCCCTATAAACTACTGCAATTAAATCACATAAATCTGCTCCAGCTAACTTTTATGTGTAATTAAACCTTCTTAAAAACATAAATCACGTGTCAATCCATGATTAAAGCACTTGGGATTACACGGGTGGTTTTATGTAGGCTACGCCAAAGCGAGGTGCATTAATTCCACCTTTGTATGAACAAGATGAGTAAAAGAGTGATTCATATATGTTTAAAATAGTTTGACTTAATTAGACTATCAAAAGGGTTTTGGGCCTAAGGAACAAGATGAGATTAACACATATTTTGGATTGGATCCGAAGCCGAAGAATTGTTCTAAGGAAAGAAGATAAATTGTACATTCTTGATGATCCCGTTTCTGAGGAACCTGTTGCCACTGCCCCTAGGGAGGATAGGGACGCTAAAAAAAACACAAGAATAATTCTCGTGACGTCAGTTGTCTTATGCTTGCTACCATGTGTTCTGAGATTTATAAGACTTTAGAACACTTGGATGCCTATGAGATAGGCAATCAACTAAAGATATGTTTTAAGAGAAAGCTAGGCAAGAAAGGTTCAATATCAGTGCTTTGATGTCATGCAAAATGACTGAAGGTCAGCAAGTGAGCCCTCATATTTTAACGATGAATGGCCACATTGAGCACCTAGAGAGGCTTGGTTATGCCATCCTTGTTGAGTTGGCAACCGACATGATTCTCAACTCACTACCTAAAAGCTATAATGAGTTTGTAATGAACTTTAATATGCATTGTATGACTAAGACTTTATCAGAGTTGCATGTGATGCTTAAAACTGATGAAAAGAAAATCATAGAGAAAACAATCTCTCCAGTGCTCAAGGTTAATAAAAGAAAGGAATTCAAAGCCAAAGAAAAAGGAAAGGTAACTGTTGCCGAACTTAAAGCAAGCAAGGCAAAGGTTTCCAAAGTTGTACTGGCTAAACCCAACACTCAAAAAGATGCAATTTGTTTCCACTGCCATGAGATTGGTCATTGGAAATCCAATTACAAGGCTTACATGGAAGAAAATAATAAGAACAAGGGCAATAAGATTGCTTCTACTTCAGGTATCTATGTTATAGATTTACTACTTTTGTAGACACCCAATTTCGAACGTTCATTCATAATTACACTACTTATGTGTCTCGCCTTTGATTTGGGTCGAAACTCGTTAAGTTGGACATGTCTCGTTAAGTTTCTGACTGACTTAGTTAGTTAGGGGCCAAAATGAACATTAAAACTTAGCTGAAAAGCAAATTTGTGATTCAGACACAAGATGTCTCGTACAAGACATCTAATGTCTCGTACAAGATATTCCCTTTAACAGACGGGTTTCCAGCAGTTTCCTTGTTGATCTCAACCCTGTTTCTTGGCAAACACTACGCAATCCGGGTAAGAATGGAAGGACGATCTGAGAGTCCAAAAACAACTCATTGGGAATTGAGTCTTCGATTCCCATCCAAATTTACCTTCTTGGCTTGATCCCTAAGTCACCAAAATAATATAAATAAACGGGGTTTTGAACCAAAAATGACCTAACGTTAAACCATTCAACCAACAACTCTCTACAACCATCCCAAACACTCTGATATTAGCCTTTCAAAGGTAACCCACGAAATTCATCAAGCCATAACATAATTCAAGTCAAAACTTTTGGATCATCAAGGCCTTTTGTTAAGGCCACCCATAGGATTCTCAAAGAACGCTTAGGTAAGTCCTTTGTTTTCTCTCTTCTCATATCCTTCTTTGCTTTGAAGTAGTATGATTCTATCAAAAGGATCAGCCTAGAGCCTCTCCAAATCATGGAGATGGTCTCGAAGCACATGATCCGACATTCCAAATAAATAAGAGATTATTTATTTGGTTTCCTTTGTACAAACTTGCATAATTTTAAGATGATGATGATGATTTCGTGGCAATACCGATCCTAGATCGGGTGGATTGGGTGCTCTTTGACCTTCCCAATCCATAACTTAACTCCCGAACTCAAGAATCTCACAGTCCGTGTTCTGTTAAATATGGTGGCGACTCACAACAAATCGAGCAACAATCAAGTCCTTACAATCAAACCAACCCTTAAACAACAAGAAAACGGTGAAAAGGATGCGGGCTTACAGCGGCGACTCCGTTGGGGATCGATCATACTAAGAGGGTTAGACCTGTGTTGAAAAAATCATCATCGTCTTTAAAATTCTGCAGATCTGTACAGATTTCTGTTCCTAGAGGGGATACCTCGTACGAGGCTTTGATGACTCGTACGAGGCATCTTTCTTTTGTTAGAAAGTTTGGTTCTTCTTGTTTGAAAGAGGGATTCCATCCGATTCAAACACATAAACAGGGATCTAGATATGTCCTCCCTCTGTTTCTGAGTCTTAGGACCTTCCTAACGACAAAAGAAACTCCCTATATATATCATAAAGCTAACCTTTGTTTTGCAGGAGTATTTGAAAACTTGAAATTTATCCGCTTTGCTTATGTTATGCTTTATGTGTGAACTACGAAGTCTTGACTTCCTCCAGAAAAGGGAAACATAGGCAACCACTTGGCCAGGCCATTGCATGTTTTTTGTTTTGTTTTCAAAAAAAAAATCTTTTTTTTTCTCTTGACATCTAGAACTTGACTCTCACACACGTGCACACATGTAGTTAATTGCACTACATACTCTATAAACCCGGGTCCCAATCGGAGGACGGATGTCGGTCAGCATTTTCTTGCCGGTCTCTCCAAAGATGGTGTACCCACTCCATGACACACTCCTTGACTGTGTTTATGGGGAGCCTTAGCTGTAAGTAGAGCCGTCAATTTGAGCTGAGCACGTTGGGCTGGCCCGGCCCGCCATTGAATAAGGGTGGGTTGGGCCCTAAATATACTAACCCAAATACAAGTGGGCCATTTTGAGCTAGCCCATTTGGGTCACGGGCCAAACGGGTTTGGGGCGGGGCGGCGCGGGCCAACCCACTTTCTTTTTCTTTTTCTTTTTTTTTTTTTCTTAACAATGCGATTGCGATGAATGTGTGTGGCTTTAGGGTTTTTTCACTTTTCAATTTTCATTCTATCGCCTTCTCTCTTCGACGGTTCGACTGGCGCCGCTACGGCGCTACCACTAAGGCACTAACCACTCGCCACCATCGCCCGCCATCATCCTCTTCTCTCCCCTTCCGTGAACGTGATCCGTCACCGGCGCCGCCTTATGGTAAGTCCCCTTTTTCGACCCTTCGATCTATTTTCCCTAAAACTCTAAATCGACATTTTATTTTGGTGTGTAACTTGTACAAGTGATAATCTGGTTGTTGAACATTCTACTCCTACTTTTTATGGTGCTGGTCATGTTGTTTCTGGGATCACTGATAGCAGAAAATGTAGGCCTAGAGGTACTCTTATTGTTGGGAGTACTTGTGTAATATGTTATATGTTGATGTTGCTGTCTAACTGTCTTGCTTGCGGGCCTGGAACCTGGATCATGCGCAAGATTCTTTTTTTTTTTAACTAGCAGATGACTTGCTATCACAAAAAAAATAAATATAAAACCTTATTGTAGTCTTGGGCCTCTTGGCCCGCATGGCCCTCCTGGCCCACTAACCCAAGGTGGGTTGGGTTGGGATGGAATTTTCTCAACCCGCCAAGAATTTAGGCCAGCCCACCCCGCCCCGTTTGAAGGTGGGCTATGGTGGGTTGGGCCCAACCCAACCCGCCAGCCCATATTGACAGCTCTAGCCGTAAGCCCTGCATCAACCTCATGCATACATAATAGTCAATAGGGAACTCCTTGAGACCGGTCGGTTCAATTCTTAGGATTGTTTTAATCTTTGCCCAAGATAACGCTTCTTTTACAATCTATAATACTCCCTTAATGAATTCTTGACGATTGTCCCTTCGATTAAATTGTTGGACAAAGGATCGCGATGGCAAAATTGAGAATTTTTCTACGAGGATTCGAGTCTAGTCTCTTGTTGGTCCCAAAGGGCAACAAGGGTATGGAAAATAGCTAGAGGGGGGGGGGGTGAATAGCTTTTTTAAAATTCTTTTCGTACCCTTGATAAACTCAATTGCAAATGCGTACTTTATCAAATAAGCGTTATGAAATGCGCCTAAGTGAGTGAGTGAAATGCACAGCGGAATTTAGTTAAGTAAATAGGCGCAAAGTATGATAAAGGGGGGCCACACACACTCTAAGTATTTTGGCTCAAAGTGAGTGAAATAAGGAACTAATGCAAATGATATAACACACAACACAGTTTAATCCAATCAATCTACAATGATTAAACAAGCAAATAGTGAGATAAGATAATAACTTGAAAGTAAATGACAAGAAATTAATACACACTATTTGGAGAGGTTCGATCGGGAAATGATCTACGTCCTCTACCAAGATGGTTAGTCTTGGATTTCTAATGAAGATCTTATATTATGAGAGAGTGTTACAAATTACAACGTTTGAGCTTATACACTAACTCAAGATCTAATATTCTATGAAAGAACATATCCTAGACAAAACCGGTGTATCTCTTAAAGAAAGATCTAAGTGATCAAACATAAAGAGGTGCGTGTGTGATTTTAGATTCAAGGCTCTTTAGATCTTTGAGATTGAGAGCACAAGAAAAACTAAAGTGTTTTTGCTTGAGGATCTGGGCTAAGTATGAAGGTATGAAGATGTTCTTGAGGATTCTGGAGAATCAAAGGCAATCTTTAAATCTTCAACAAATGCTTGAGAGAGAAATTCTGAATATCTTAGCAACTTCAAAACGTTTGAAGTTATGGGGTATTTATAGTAGAGCTCCAAAACTAGTCGTTGGAAATCCATTGTGGATAAGGTTAAAGGAAAGATGTGCTGTCGCTCATTGAGTGGAGCACGTGTCCTTTATAGCCGTTAGACACATAACACAAATATGACCGTTATGGACAGGTGTCCTTAGATTCGGGTGCATACGTGTTATTTAACCACCGTTGGATCATTGTCGTAGTTTGAATTTCTTCAAGTCTTCATGTCTTCAACAAATCACCAAGTGTTGAATTAATATTATTGAGGCGCGTTGAGCCAATGGGGCGCATGGTCTATAGAGGCGCATGAACATGAGCGTGCCTTGATGGGGCGCATATCCTATGCGCGGGCCACATGGGGCGCATGGCTCAAAATCAACTTGTGATTTTTCTTGAATCTTGATATCTTGCCCTATTCCTAAGCCTATTCTATTACAATGGACTACCTAAAAAATGAAGTATAAATACTTCTTACATATGGGTCTTAAGTCCATGAAATAAAACTTAGGTGATGGATCAATCAAATCTAATCAATCCTATTACATTGGAACTGAGATATAAGTGGGCATACCCAACAATCTCCCCCTATTTGATTGATGCCATTACCTACTATATCAGGGACAAACATTATACTTGATAATAACATGTCTAAATAAATGAAATTGGTAAAACATGTCTCATGTTAATGCACACACTTGTCTAAGATATAGATTTCTAATCTCTTCCAATAAAGATAAAACATTACAGATGGAAAGATAGAAACAACAGATTAACACATTAAAAATGTATGAGTTTTGGTTTGAAATGTGTTTAAACAAAGTTTAAACTCAATGCATGAAATATGAAGCAGTTCAAATATGATGCATATGATTTTAAACAACATTCATTGTTCTACAAACAAGAAGTTTGAGAGAACAAAGTTTGATAAACGTGATGCTTTGTTCTCATTAAAACTCGAAATATAAGAGTTGGTGATTACAAGTTTTCAACAGAACAAAAAGAAAAGATGTGCTAAAACATGTAAGCACTAAATCACTAACACAAAAGGTTTCTAACACAAAAGATTTTAAAAAACTTACAAACAAAGAAAATAACTAAGGGTTGGGAGGAGGCGCATCATCTTCCTTCAAACCTTCTTCGATCTCCGACATCGAGTGTTGAATTTGTTTGGAAAGTTGAAGAGCATGGTTAACATTTGTGAATGTCTCTTGAACACCATCTCTGAGGTAGCGTAGATGCCCAACATTGATGTCTTGATACTCATCAATAGAGCGTTGAATAGTGGCCTGCTGCTGTGAGAAATTTTCAGCAATCATTTGAAGATTAGCTTCAACAGAGGCTTGTGCGGAAACGATGTCATAGGAAGATATCTATGCGCGCCTATCAGCACTAGAATGCACGGCATTAAAATGAGTAACAATCAGCTCCTTCAAAACATCTAACTTTGAAAGCAAGGAGCGAGAGTTAAGAGGCGCGCCATGTTCTGCGCTTGTAGAAGGCGCAAAAGACATATGCGCTTCTGAAGAATTTTGTAGCTCATCCTTGATCTCTTTTAGCTTGTCCATAACACCCATTAACTTATCACTTCCACCAGTGACTAAGTTAAGCAACTTCTTAATGTTAGCAGCAACACTGGTCTCTACCTACTTAATAGCATCAATGAAAGCTTCACCATCATTGAGCTTGATTCCTGCGCTAATTCTTTCACGAAGTTCAGAAAGAGTGTCTTTAAACATGTCATTCATTTGCGCGATAGCATCACTCCATTGTTGAGGGGTTAAAAAATGTTTGTCTCTGATGTCAGCGCCAATACGCTTTATCTCCCCCAAAATGGCAGCAATCTCATCTGCCTGATTGGTTATCATTGAAGTATGAAGCTCAAACTGAGACTCAATTCGAGCTTGACCTTTATGAAGTTTTTGAAGTAGAGAAAGTACCATACTCATATCAGGAGTGGGAGGAGTAGGCGTAGGAGAAGGTTGAGGCGTAGGAGTAGGGGAGCGCCTGACAGGTGAATGAACAAAACTGTGTCTAGGAGATGGAATATAATCATCACTTGAAGTGGGTTCTTTTGTAGTTAAAGGAGGCGCAGGATCCACAGGTGCAGTAGATGATTTGTGCCTCTTGAATGGTTCAGTCTCCCCCTCAACATGTTCCTCACTTAAGTCACCAAATAAATCAAGAGAGAGTTTATCTTTAAGTTGTTGTTGATAAGAAGTGAGTGGAACTGGAGTTGGTTTTGGAGGTTGTACAGGCGCATGAGTGGACTTCTTTGGAGGCACAGTAGGGGCAGGCGCACGTTCATCAGCGCTAGACCCTACGCATTTGCGCCTTTCTGCCTTAGCCATTTCAGTGGCTTGCTTCAATTGATAGTCTTCATCTCTCTTTTTCTGCGCTTCAGCCAAACTAGCTTCTTACGCGCTTTTAATAGCCTGAAGATCATCTTTATCAACTCTAGGGTGCTTAGGTGGTCTGCCTCCGTGCTCAACTGATGCAACCCCTTTGCCTTTGTCTGTACCAGCGTCAGGAACTGCGCCAGATGGGGCGCCAGTTTCTGTGCTAGTTTTAATTGTAGTATCTGCACCATCTTCTATTGTGTCTGCTGCGCCTTTAGCTTTGTCCTCATCTGACTCAGTTTCTTCATCGATTAACTGAGCACCCTTAACTCTAGGCGCGTGCTATTCTATGCGCTTCCTGCGCCTCTTTATCACCAAATTATCCCTACCAAAAATTGGTACATCGTCTGTTTTATAAACAGGGTTTGCATCAAGGAATTGAGCAAGGGCTGGGTAGGTGAGAAAATTTTTGGTGAGGATTCTGCAGTGGGTCTTGAATTTTGTCTTCCCTTTATTCTTGTTCTTGTTGTACTTGTCAAACTGTTCTAGCAAAGTCTTGAATAGAACTTGAGGCCAATTGAGCTTGGCCTTTCCCATAACTGCCGCAATATATTCCCACTACTCCTCCGTGAATCTATTCATAATTCCCGATTTGAACACAATAGACACATCAACGAGATGCGCTATGTGTGCTAAAATATCTCCTCTATCCCTAATCTCAACATTTTTGATGTTATTCTGAAGAGTGGGGATATTGAGATAGGTGCGCGCAACAATGTTCTGCGCGGCGGGTGAATAAGAGTTGGCTTTACCAACAATGCTTTGAGGGCCAGAAGTGTTGAAGTTTACAGCGTGCTTGATAGTGCCAGCAGAAATGGTGAGTTCAACATTTTGAATAACCGCGCGTATCCTGTAGCGCACTAACCCTTCAGTATCAGTTGGTAACTCCAAGAATTTGGCAGTAGAGATGAACTCATCAACAAGAAGTGGTGAGTAGAAGGGTTGATCCAGAGTGAATAGTGGCAGAACACCAGCAGTTCTGATGTATTCCGTAATATCAATGCCCATTGGTTCAGCAGCTAACTCAGTGAGGTTAAATGTTTCACCAGGTCTAAAATTTGCAATATCCTGAAGAAAAAAAAGAACATTGAGTGAAATTAGGAGTGTATCAGGCGCATAGAACAATAATAATGAGCTAAGTAAAAGATAGGCGCATGAGTTAATTAGGCGCAGAACTGTTGTATTCACCGAGAGGCGCATACAATAGTTGAGACGCATAATCAACATAGGCGCATAGAGTTTACACGGCACATATCATGGTTCTATGAAAATACTAAGGAAAAATTAAACATAGAAAAATTGACTGAGTATAAATATAGGCGCATAAAATTTTTAGGCGCATAATATCATGAGGCGCATAAATGATAGAGGCGCATACCACTTGTAATAGCACGAGGCGCATACAATTGTTAGGCGCATGAATCACTTAGAGCGCACAATGATAGAAGGCGCATAATCATGTTATGCGCATAGAGTTATATTTAGGCGCATTTCTATATAAATAATTTGTACTTAGCATAAAACGCACAAAATAACACAAACAAGTAAAAATCATCAACATGAAAGTAATAGGAATCAAAACATGCAACTTTTTGAAAACAAGTTTTGAAAAATATAAAACCCAAGTCATGCAAGAAAAGCGAAGAACACGAAGAACAACCCTTGAGTGCTCGAAGAACACCAAGAACACGAAAATCATGAAACTTCACCAAATCAAACACAAAATATATCAAAATGACTACATGAACACTAGGAATCAAAATATGTAAACCAAAACAGTAACAAATCAACAACGATTCCATAAAATGGATTCAAATATCCGAAATTTGAAAAGTTCAAAAATGGAAAATTTTCAGATTCGCAACAAATAACGAATTGATCGTCGAAAAGTTTAGTTTAAAAGACTCTATATCACAAAACGAACAAAACCCAACAAACGATTTTGAAAATGGATAACCGAAACAAGAAAAATCAAAGAAAAAGCAATTTCGGTTTTATTAAAAAAAACGGGCTCAGAAAAATGACGAAAAGAGATGAAAAATTGCAGAAATTAAAGGAGTTTAAAGTTGAGGAATCATACCATTTCGTCTTGAGGGGTTTTGTAGATTTCTTAGGACCCATAAGAGTATATATATAAAGAGATGAAGATAAATGGAGAAGAAAACATGAAGAAAAGTATAGAGAAAGAGAGAGAGACTGATGGGAGAGAGAGAGTTGGTGAGAGGATTTTATAGGTTAGATATTTAAAAAAAATAGGCACAATTAAGGAAGAAATAAGGTTAAGATTTAGAAACATGGGAATATGAAAGGATGGGCATTTATGGTGAAAAACGGCTAATAAATGCGAGTGACACAAAAAGTACGACTCATAAATGCTGAAAGACACAAAGTACTTTGATGGGACACCTTGGGTTTAGAAAAATTGTCTCACTTCCCTTTTAAGTGTATGAACAATTTTGACCAACAAATAACACAAATATGACCGTTATGGACAGGTGTCCTTAGATGCGGGTGCATACGTGTTATTTAACCACCGTTGGATCATTGGCGTAGTTTGAATTTCTTTAAGTCTTCATGTTTTCAATAAATCACCAAGTGTTGAATTAATATTATTGAGGCGCGTTGAGCCAATAGGGCGCATGGTCCATAGAGGCGCATGAACATGAGCGTGCCTTGATGGGGCGCATATCCTATACGCGGGCCACATGGGGCGCATGGGCGCATAGGCGCATGGCTCAAAATCAACTTGTGGAATCTTGATATCTTGCCCTATTTCTAAGCCTATTCTATTACAATGGACTACCTAAAAAATGAAGTATAAATACTTCTTACATATGGGTCTTAAGTCCATGAAATAAAACTTAGGTGATGGATCAATCAAATCTAATCAATCCTATTACATTGGAACTGAGATATAAGTGGGCATACCCAACATCTCTTTTGCAGTCAAAATCCTGCGTTTGACAAAGTCCCCTTCGGTTGTCCCTTACAAGAATTCATAAGGTTTGATTGCATTAAATGCGTTGTTTAACAAAGCGCAAAATAATTATGGAATCACTTAGGTTTGGCTAATTCGAATGGTGGATTCCGATGAGAATATGGGACCTTTGCCCAAATTGTCTGTTTGGGAGAGTGCAATACAGGTGAAAAACAAAGGGCTCATATTCTAGGGTGATAGAATCCACTATTCCAGGACGAACTAGGTAGTAACCCTCAAAATGGATTAAATTCCGTTCGACCAACATAGGATTAAAATCTGTAATATGACTGTCAGGCTGGATGCCTCGTACGAGACATCCTTCCTTTTCTGTGTTTCTGCCATTTCGTCAACCTAAATCTCATAAAAGCTGACTTGTTGGGACCCCAGCCTGGATTTGACATGATCTCTGAACTCTAGGTCTGTCCGAATCAGTAAGGTAGCTCCATACTCCCAACACAATCGCTTCGGTAGTCTACATCCGTGATCCCAAGAACAAAAGACTAGAAAAGGTTGCAGTAATGACCGGTACCCCATCACCGATTTGGAAACCGCTAAGACCGTCATCGCATGACTTGAACAGCAAGTGAAAGAGCAAGCTGAAATTGCTGCCTGAAGAGTGATCATTATGCCCAAGACATACACTCTGTCCTACAAGAGCTCCAAGAACTAAAAAAGGGTAATAAGAAGTCAAAATCCGCCTCCAAGGATGAGGAATCTCATGCTAAGAAGAAGAACAGAAAGGATGATGACTCCGACTCCGACTCAAATACATCCAACTCTTCATCATCCTCCGATGACGAGGATGCCAAGACAAATGATAAGAAAAAGAAAGCTAGTGATGCCACCAATATCATCAACTCCGCCACTGCCGAGTTTCTCCAGAAAAGGTTTGCGCATCTTGGTCTAGCAAAGGGCTCCATCGTTTCGTTTGACCCCATTGCACTCCACAAGTCAATCACCAAGCTTCCCCGAAATTTCCGCACTCTAGACATCGCCAAGTTCAATGGCACTACTTGTCGTCATGTCCATATTGAAACCTACACTTGGGCCATGCTTCCAATGAAAGTGGATGACACCGTCTTAGCCCAAAGCTTTCTCCAAACTCTATAGGGGGCGGCAATGGATTTGTACATGTCTCTTGTTGGGTTTTGATACATCATGCGCAGCGGAATAAACATTAGATCAAGCACCCATGAGCCCGGATCCGTGCATGTTGATTAAATTAAATACAACATGAAAGAAACATACCCTTGAAGATCGAATCCATGAACACGGACTTAAGGTGCTAACAGAAACACCCTCTATCAGTATACACACATCGAACGGATATCAAGAACACCTTCTTGATCTGGATTGCTAGACCCAAGGCTTGATGAAGAAATGATTTCTTCGTTGGAATTATTTTTCTCCATTGATTATTGTATTTTGATGATTCACAATATCAAAATAAATAATCATTGCTCTCTATAATTTATTGTTTCTAAAACAAAGGTTGTGATTTCCAAAATCACCATTAGAGGCTGTCAAACCCGGCTGTATATCATATCTAAGGCTTTGACCTAATTCCGTTTGGGATCGGGATTCCTTGTCCAACAAGAAAACCAAACAAGCTGACCAGAGTCGGGACCCCAGCCGTACGGCTTTATGACAGCCGTACGCCAATGTACCAGTCGAACGGTGGCTAGAAGATTTTCCCATAATTTTCGTCTTTTCCAATCCGTTCTATTGTGTGTTACCCAATAGGATTATAATAAGTTGGCAACGAGTCCGAACCATTCAGAACCCGTAAGTCATAAGCGGACTCTAGCAAGCCATTACGACTACCCAATTAGTATAACTTTGAAAGTCTAAAGTAACCTTATAGAACATATCACAATCCCTTTGTCACGCGATATCATATTGGACATAAGTCATGGTTCACGTCAACTTATGTTGTCCAATGCTTTCTCGATCCCTAGTAGATTGATATGAGAAAATGACATTGAACACATCAATTCATTTGGGCATGGCCATGCACTATCATCAATCTCACTCATCGAGTGGCCAAGCAGATATCTCTCTTGAGAGAGGGACAAATCCCATCTTGACTTATCATTCTTCCCTACATGAATCCGATTGTGCCAATCGTAGTCTTTATAACCACCTAGTTAAGGGTAGTGTTTGACTACGTCAAACATAATGTTTATCATGCGGAAGACTATGATAATCTCAGGTCTAAGGATATCAAATAATATAACTATTATGAGATTTAATTATGACATTTGGCCATGACATAAATATCAGAACGGGTCTATCCAGTACCTTGTTCTCCAACAAGTACCCACAAGTTTAATCTGCATCCTATGCACCAAAATCATCACATGATTATCCATTAAACTCATGCTAGCTCTTCATAAGTGCTAGGAACAATGATCATTATAGTAAACATGAAAAAGATATAATAATCGGGTTTGTTATCTCTATAACAATGAAGCTATGATATAACGCATAGGCCTTTGTCAAGGGTCTAGGGTATAATATCCAACATCTCTCCCCTTAGCTACAAGAACCGATTGGGCTACCGCATGTGAGGTCTTTCAAAGGCGTTTTGAGGACAATACTACTTATCGTCCCACTAAAAGAGACCTCAAATAAATCCAACAAGGTGCTAATGAGACATTTGGTGACTTTGTCAAGAGATGGAGAGCCAAGCTCACCGAAATTATTGATAGGCCAACTACGGAAGATCAAATGCACATCTTCCTAAAGTCACTCCGTAATGAGTATGAAGACCGTCTCTCTGGTACTTTCTTCCCAAGCTTCTCTGAACTTCATAAGGCCGGTCTTCGACTAGATGACATCTTCAAGAATAGGAAAGAGGCTAAGAAGGATAGTGGTTACCGTTACACTAGCAAGGGCTCTACTAGAAAAGACACATCTGTCAATTCCATTGCTTTCAATAACCAAGGGAGGAGCAACTGTTCCTTCGTCCCTCCACCAAATAAGGAAAAGAAGAAGGAGAGAGTCTATAACAAACTAGTAGGTGTCACTCAAGGAGAACTCTTCAACATACTCGTGGAAGCCGGCAAGGTCACACCAAGGAAGCTTCCTACTGCTCTAAGGGAACTACCTGCATATCATGCTCATCATCTCCATTGCAAGTTCCACCAATTCAGTGGACACGACACCAACTCTTGCAAACACCTCAAAGATGTGATCCAATATCTCATAGACTCTAAGCAACTAGGGGTTCCTAATGTAGTGACAAACCCTCTCCCAACTGCGGGAGGGGGGGTCAATGTAATAGAGATAGCTAGTGAGAAAGAGGAGACTACTCGCCTAGTCCTAAATATGGGCGAGAATCCCAAGTTTAATAATGAAATTTCTTTCTGTTACATGTTGTCTTGGGATCAAGTACTAGATAGGAAAAGTAACAAGGAAAAAGAAGATGTTAAGTTACTCACCCGATCCGGTCGAGTCATAACCAACAAAGATCCTAGAGTAGAAGAGCCATCATCTTCAAAAGAGCCTTAACCCGTTGAGCTTAATGATCCACTTCTCAAACAACTAAAGAAAACACAAGCCAATATTTCCATATGGGAACTCTTAGGCTCGTCTCACAACCATCGAATGATGATATCAAAAAGCATTAGCCCAAGTCGAGGTACCAAAAGAAATAACTCCAGAAAAGTTAACACAAATGTTAGGCCAAATCCAATTTGGCAATGTGATCACATTTACCGACTTAGATCTACCACAATATGGTGGAGGGCACACCGGAGCTCTTTACATAACCGTAAAAGTCAATGGGCATCGAATCCCCAGAATCCTGGTAGACAACGGATCCGCCATAAATGTCTTGCTAAAGAAAGTCATGGTAACGCTTGGCCTTACCTCAAGAGATCTGAAACCGTCAACTCTTACTGTATAAGGGTTCGATTGCACAGCATGTTCACCTATGGGGCGATCACTCTAACGGTTGTAGTAGGAAAGATAACCACGAGAGCCGAATTCCAAGTCATCGACATCCCCTCTTCCTTCAATCTTCTTCTTGTGCGTCCGTGGCTACACCAAAGTGGGGGAGTACCGTCAACTCTCTATCAATGTGTCAATTTTAAGCACAATGACATGATAGTCACCGTACTTGGGGAACTAATCACTGCTAGTCCAATCTTAGAGATTCAGCATGAGGCGGCCGACCACCTCTTTAATGTGTTCGAAATTCAAAAGCAAGGTAACGTAGAGATGATAGAAGTATGTAATGAGAATGACTACTCAAAGGCAATTCCATTTTCTGGAACACGCCCCGTACTTAACATGATGCTACAAGAAGGATACTTCCCCGGTCTCGGACATGGCAAAAACTTACAAGGGATCAAAGAACCACTACCCGTCGTTCTATATCCGCCTGAATATGGTCTAGGGTACGAGTCACTACTCAAGAACATCCCTAAGGAAGAAAGGGATTGGACTTCATACATAGTGCCAATAGCGCCACCCTATCAAAAGATGCTAAACGGGTACTTTGTACGTGAGGGGGGAAACTTGCCATACTTCATGTTCCCTGAACCATGGACGGACCATAGGGGGAAGCAACAACAGGGCTTTGAAATCTTAAATGACTGTGATCCGTACTCACTTGAAACAGAACCGATAAAATTCTCGTGGCTACCTCGAGAATTAGGGGGTACCAAGGCCGAAGTATTCAGTGAATGGGACTTTGTGTTGGGAGAAGACCTACTGCGCCAGTTTGTCAACCATTGCAAGCTAGAGGACACTAAGATCAATGCAATAGACAAGGGGGACGCTCCAAAGCAAGACTACACCAAGCTCATCAAGAAGTGTGACGAGCCCATCAAGAACTGGTACACAACTGGGGGACCCATTGCAAGTGAAGACTTCCTGATCAAAGAGCTAGGATGCACTCCCCATCCCTATAGGAAGAGAAATTTTGTAACTCTTACCTTAGAATCAGATACCGCTACCGATGAGCTCACCCAAGAGGACTTGGATGCCATAGCGGAACGTGTATTCCCCTACTTTCTTAATGAAAACTTAGATCTTTCCGAGTATCCTGAGATTGCAAGCGTCATGAATGATGAATTAACTAATAACTCTAACGAATTAGATAATAATGAGTTATATGACGAGATAGATCAAGAAAACGAACAACTCTTAAAAGAAATTAATAAGTAAGTAGGTTATCGTGGCGGAAATGGTCCTATTGATGCTGAAGAAATGCTAACATTTAATTTGGGGACAGATGATGATCCGAAAGAGACCAAGATCGGCAGTTTCTTTAAGGGGGGAAGACCGATAAGCCCTTATAGCGCTTTTCTGAGAATTCATAGATGTGTTCGCATTGTTCCTACAAAGATATACCTGGGCTATCCAATTCGATTGTTGAACATAAGATAATGCTGCTTCCCGACTCAAAGCCAGTCAAGCAGAAACTCCGCAGAATTAAACCGTGTTCAGTACAAGTCAAGCAAGAGATAGAGAAACTCATGAGTGTCGGGTTCATCAAAGTAATAGAGTATCCAACCTAGTTGGCTAATACTGTTCAAGTTTCCAAAGAAAATGGAAAGGTCCGTGTCTGCGTAGACTTCCGTGATCTCAACAGAGCATCTCCAAAAGATGAATTTCCTCTTCCCAACATAGACATGCTCGTCGACAATACCTCGAAGTACGAAGTCCGTTCATTCGTAGATGGATTTGCTGGGTACAATCAAATCCTTATGGCTGAAGAGGATCAATATAAGACAGCGTTTACCACACCATGGGGGACGTTTTGATACACAGCATGCCATTCAGACTCAAAAATAATGGAGCCACTTACAAGAGAGCGTTAACTGCGCTATTCCACGATATGATACATAAAGAAATAGAGGTGTACGTTGATGACATGATCATACACTCTAAAGGCTCCGATGGGAAGCACTTGTTGACCTTAGAAAGTTCTTCGAAAGGTTGAGACACCATAAGATGAGGCTTAATCCAGCCAAGTGAACATTTGGGGTAGTGAAAGGAAAAGTCCTTGGATACATGGTCACCGAGCGTAGTATTGAAGCGGACCCCATAAGATTAAAGCCATCGTTGACATGCCTCCACCTAAGATGCAGAAAGAAGTAAAGGGATTCATGGGTCACCTTCAATACATTAGTTGTTTCATTAATCAACTCACGACGATGTGCGAACCCATTTTCAAACTCCTCAAGAAGAATGCCTCCCTAGAATGGACCGAAGAGTGTCAAGGAGCCTTCGAAAAGGTCAAAGAATACTTGATTAATCCTTCTGTATTGGTCCTACCACATAAATAAAAACAGCTGACCCTGTACCTTACCGTCAATGTCACTGCACTAAGGGCTATGCTAGCATAAGAACAACCCGACTTGAGAAAAGAAAATGCCATCTACTTTGTCAGCCGTCACTTTTAAGGGGCTGAATTGAACTACTCCGCATTAGAAAAGTCGTGTGCTGCACTGGTATGGGTGGCTGAGAGACTCAAACCATATTTAGAAGCATTTCCCATACAACTGATTGCCCGGATGGATCCAATGAAGCAAATATTCAAGAAATCTCATGTCTCCTCTAGAATAGCCAAGTGGTACTTTATGCTCCCGGGGTATTGTTAGTACCCGATCTGAAGTTAGAGGACTTCCTAGACGTTTAGGAGCCTCCGAGGACCTTTTAGGCAAGAAAAATGTGACAGGGACCTATCCGACAGCTTTCTAGAGTTCTAGATTGATGAAATCAGTTATAAGTCGAATTCTATCAGGATAATGACCTAATCCCGAGAACAAAGTAATGAGATTTCATTGAGATTTAGATAGCCACGCGATCCGGCAACACTGGCCACACGGCCAGTGTGGGCGTTTCCGCGCGGCCACTCCTCCCGACTCCTATTCCCTATAAATAGGTGCCTCCAGCTTCAGAGATTGAGAACCAATTCATTCTGCGAGTTTTAGAGTCAAAACTGATGGAGAAACTCTAAGTTTAAGCCTTTCTGGCACCCTCGAAGCCTCTTCAAATCTTCAAGGAGCTTCAATCATAATTCTTGCCGATCAAGGTGAGTCTTCTTACTTTTCTTATTATGTTCTTGTTATGTTCTTAGGCTAGATCTATTTTATGCATGTTTTCATTATGTTTATGCATCCATATTCATATGTTTTTCATGTTCTTAGTCTAAGTTCAAAATAAATGCTATAACTAGGGTAGCGATCTTCATGTTTATGTGTTCATTTATATGTATTCATGATGTTCTTGTTATTATGCTAGATCTAAGTCTTATACATTCATAATATGCTAGATCTAAGAGTGTAATCCCTGTTTATGTGTACATGCCATAGCCTATGATGATCATAGGGTTTCATTAAACCCTAATACGATCTAGGAACTACATTTAACCCTAATCTTCCCCCTCTTTTTGCATGATCCCACTTCATCTCTCCACATTCTAATTCATCAATGAACTACACCGACCTGAGCTTTTCATGATGAGAAGAATGTAGGCAATTTTTGGATCCGGTCTCAAACACTAACACATACACACACATTGATCATGACAGAAAGACCGATTCGTCGGGCAATAGGAGTGATAACATGAATATTCTTCTCTTATTGTAATTTGACTCCCGAACCCTATTATTCTCATAAATGGTTTTCTTAATGTTTTAACAAAAAATAAAACAATGTGGCGACTCTCGATTTTCATCTCACGTATTCACAGTGGCGACTCTGCTGGGGACTTGTTTTCGAAAAACCTTTTTTCAAAACTTAAGAGGGTCTAACTTTCATTACGTCATGATTTTGTGTGTGTTCTAACTGCCCCGCGCACCCCTTCTTCTGTAAATCTGCTTCTAACGATTTCCTGTAGGTTTATGTGTTCATAGTATGTTTCGATGTTCTAGATCTGCTCTATTATGCTCGTTTCATGCTTAAATACTGTTACCATGAATTGTTATGCTAGTAGACTTCTCTCATGCATTGCATATCATCATAAAATACGTAATCAAATGGCACACTACCACTAGTCCGTGTCACACTACACACCCTACTGGATACTCCGCTGAGTGCACAGATTTTGGTGATCCTGTCGCCTCTATCTTCGTGGCACCCGGGCTATCTAACTCGCCGTTTTCACTTGTGAAGCGGTCGAGGTTAATCCCTTGTTCATTTCTAAACCATGCACTTTGATTGAGGTAAGAACACTTATCAAAACAAGTAATCCTAATCTTAACTAAAATTATTCATCATGTTGCATGTGTCTACCCTAGATCAACTCTAGTCAAACCTTAGAACTGTCTAGGTCAACCCGTCTAGGTCAACCTAGTCTACCCTAGATCAACTCTAGTCAAACCTTAGACCCGTCTAGGTCAACCCGTCTAGGTCAACCTAGTCTACCCTAGATCAACTCTAGTCGAACCCGTCTAGGTCAACCTAGTCTACCCTAGATCAACTCTAGTCAAACCTTAGACCTGTCTAGGTCAACCCGTCTAGGTCAATCTAGTCTACCCTAGATCAACTCTAGTCAACCTTTGACCCGTCTAGGTCAACACGTTTAGGTCAACCTAGTCTACCCTAGGTCAACCCTAGTCAACCTCTGACCTTCCTAGGTCAACTTACTCAATGCCATCCCGTCTAGGTCAAACTTTGGCCAACTTTGGTCAACCGACCTACCTCTAAGCCACTTAGGATTCCCTGTTATCTAGACCCATCTAGGTCAACCTTTGACCTCTTACGTCAACTTCGACCCACTTAGGTCAACCCTACCTCCACCAACTTAGGTGAACCCATCTCTGACCCGTCTAGGTCAACCCGTCTCCGACCTGTCTAGGTCAATCTGTTTCCAACCCATCTAAGGAAATCCGTCCTCGACCCATCTAGGTCAAACCGCCGCCATGACCAATCTAGGTCAATCCTTCATCCTGACCCCACCTTTAGTCAAGCTAGCCGATCTTAGATGAACTACCTCTTAGCCTACCCGAGTCAAACCTTACCCGACTCGCTTAGGTTAAGACCACCTTAGCTAGGGTCCCTCCACCTATACCTAACCAAGGACCGAGTCATCTCCCCTTACTTTTAGACCTCTACGGTCATCTTCTAAATACTCATGATTTTCAAAATCACTGACCTCCTACGGTTACTCTCTCACTTATTTTACTTAACCCGAACTACGGTGACCTGAGCCTCTCATTGTGTGGGACATCTCCTGCATAGTAAGGGGAACGTAGGCAGCTACCGGCCCAGTCAAACTATTAGTCTTTTCATTCAAAGAACATTTCAAAAATACGAAGATCGAGTCTTTTCATAAAAAATGATTTTATAAACAATGCCTTGTCATTAATTATAAGTCTAATTTAATTCAAATACTTAACTTCTCCACCAACCACTACAGAATCCTGCATCATGTCTGCCGAAGGGATCAACACATTCACAACCGAAGCTACCACCCAAGATCTTGAGACAAATCTCCACCCCAACACCGTTTTCAATGAACAAATGGCTCACTTCAACGCCATTCTCAACGAACAAGCTGTCCATCTTAACACCGCCCTCAACAAGCAAGAATCCCTCTACAAGACTATCCTCGATAAGCAAGCGGCCCATTATGAGACTATCCTCAGAGAACAAGCAACCCTCTCCCGAACTCTCCTCGATGAATAAGAAGCCTTCTTTGAGACTGTTCTCCTCAAACTAACAGACCACTTCCAGAAGATGGTGTACAAAGCTCTAAAGGACACCGAGGAGCATCTCCGGTCTGATATCTATAGCATCTACGAGTACCTCAACTGCACTCCTCCTCCTGCTCAGTTTCCACATCCGTACGCTCCTCAAATATTTGGACCACCACAGAGTTTCCCCATTGGGATGCCTCCTATGGCTACTCATCAACAAGAAATACCGGTGCCTAGACCACCCTCCAAGATGGTCCGTGACAAGAAAGACGAGCACGGGTTTGATGACTTGGGTATGCCATTAGACAAGTGCTTCAAAAGCCTGGTTCAAGCTGGCAAGTTGTCTCCTCAACTCAAATACAAGCCAATCAATGAAAGGCAAGACTTAGATTCCTCCAAGTACTGCAGATATCACCAATACATTGGGCAAGACACCGAGAATTGCCTCCAACTGAAGAGGAAGATCCAAAGCCTCATCGATAGCGGAGCAATCACCCGCCAAAGGAACAAATGGGCATAGAAGAAGAAGTTACACCGGGGCTACCTCCTTCTAAAAAAAAAAAAGATTCTTTCAGTCTTCGTAGGTTCTAGAGAGTCTTCTAGTCAAAGTCCACCTTGGACATTAGTCTTTTATTTCTACTAGCAAAAGTCCACTTTGGACATTAGTTAGATTGTTAAAGTCCACCTTGGACTAGTCAGTTTGAGTCTTTAAATAAAAGTCTCTTTATTTCTTTTCTCTCTAGACTTGAGACATAATCTTGCCTATATACATCAATTCCATGAAAATTGTATTAATCTTAATTGACAATTGATTGCTATATCTTTATATGATGAATTAATCCCAAAAATATTTGTTAATAATGACTCATTAAAAGGTAAATCAACCCGCAAACCATCATACATAACTTAACAAACAAGTAATCTCAAAATAACAAACGCTTTGATCAATCGAATTGTTTTCTCTTTTCTATATGCCCTTTCTAAACCTACCCTCATACATATACCATCCTCGTGTACACCCACTGTGTGCACCCTCCATATACTCCACTTGTGTACACCCACTGTGTACACTCTATATACATATATTCCCCTCGTGTATACCCATAGTGTGCACCCTCTATATACTCCACTCGTGTACACCCACTGTGTACACTCTATATACATATATTCCCCTCGTGTACACCCACTGTGTACACCCGCTAAATACTCCCCATATATACTTCCACCATCACGTGAAGAAGACGATGACCGCAAGCGTCCGTGCAATCACAAAGGATGTTCGTTCCAGTCGCGACTACAACATTACGATGCACTGGGGCTGTCTGTCCTCCTCGATGATATCAACGAAATGCAAGGGGATATTCAAACCCCCTCCACGAGTTCTACCTCCAAAAAGGCGAAAAGCGAAATGCAAGGGGCTCATCTTGCCCCACGTTTCAATATGTAGTTATATATATATAAAAAAAAGAGGCTCGCTTGGTCGAAACCTACAAATGGGCAACTTAGGCAAAAATTAGAGCAAATGCACAAAAAAGAAGCCCACTAGGTTGAAAACCCGCAAGGGCGGCCTAGGCAAAAATAAGGGTGTGCACAAAGAAATAAATCAAAGCAAAGAAAAATAGAAGGGGCTATCATCATAGAAAAGTAAAAGTCCCACTTTATTTTCACTTCATATTTTCTATTTTTCTTTCTTTCCAAAGAAGTTCAACTCAACTCGACAGCATCAGTCAAGAGAAACGACTACAAACGAAGCGGTCCAAAGCAGCAACTACAATCAGCAATGAAGCAAACCACCACTCAAACCCGGTATCATCATCGACCGAATCATCCTCGATCTACATGGACCTGAGCCTCTCACACCGAGAGGAATGTAGGCAACCTCCTGGTCCGGTCCACAAAATATACACAACCCACCTCGAGCCAACATTCATTCTTTTCTCTCTTCCCCATAAACTACAATTTCTATTCTCTTTCTTGTTTAATCAAGGCTTTATTATTTCGAGACTACTTTTCTAAAACATTATCATAAGATACGTAACTAATCAACGAGGTCCATTCTCGAGCAATCAACAGACAATTCTGAATAAAACAATTTTCAAATGTCTCGACAAGTCTTCTGTTCTACAATCTAGGAAAGAGCTAAACACTTACTTTCTATCAAGCAGGGGCTTCCTTCCTTTTATACATATACTTCCTGTAAGGTCTAAATACGAGAACTCCCTCTCTTGTTCTCTCTCTCTCTCCTCTCACTATAACAAAAAGTCTCCTGCAAGTCGTCTGTACATTTCTATCATTTTTCTTTATTTTTGAGTCGACTGAAATAATTAAAAAAAACGACGCTAAAAGAATATACCCACCTAGATTGAAAACCTACAAGGGCGGTCTAGAGAAAAAACATGGTGCGTCTAAAAGGAGGTAGAGTCCCCCACCTTATGCCCTCACCAAACTGGGGCTGCCCTAACAGAATTAGGCAAAGTACTGATACTACAACAAGATCATTCCCTGCAGAAAGTCATCTCTCTCCATCGAAGCTCAACATGGGTAACCTCTTCCTTATGCCCTCACCAAACTGTGGCTACCCCAACGTAATCGGGCCAAGTATTTAATGCTCCAACAAGATCACTCTCCATAAAAGGTTATCTCTCCACCAAAGTTCAACGTGGATGTTGGTCCCAAAGATACAACAAGGGTATAAAAAGAGGCTAGAGGGGGGGGGGTGAATAGCCTATTTATAATTTCAACCCTTTTTTAAAATTCAACCAAGTGCTTACAATCTTGAATTTGCGATCAAGTAAAAACCGCACGGTCAAGGTGTAATATGCACAGTGGAAGTTTTCGATGGAAATAAGGTAGAGTTGGTTTTGACAAATCTCTAAGGAACACCAGCACTCACGGTCAACCAAATTGCGGTCAAGTTAGTCCGGTCAAGGGAGGGGTGCAGTCAACAAACTTGCGGTCAAGAATGATATAGTTTGAAATTTGGTCTTGGAAGTTTTGGCAAATGGTAAGTTAGTCAGATTTTAGCTAAGGCAATGTGGAGAACAAGCAAACACAATTCACAACAGTTCTTGAATATGAAAGATCAAAACACTAAATGACAAACAAGATTAATATGAACAATAAAGAACAAAATGAACATTACTTGAAAGTAAATTTGCATAATATAAAGAGCAGTAAGTAAATTACACAAGTATTTGGAAAGGTTCGATCTGTTAAAAGATCTACGTACTTTACAAAGATGGTCAGTCTTGGATTTTGAATGGAGGTATATATTGATTCTTGTGAGTACAGATTACAGAGATGAAGCTTTGAATCAACACCTACTTTCTATGAAGAATAAATCCTAAACTTAGACCAGTGTATCCCTTTTGATTTAATCTATGTGATTGATCAATTGGGGTGAGTGTGTATGTAAGAATCTGAAGCTCTTTGAAATCTATATGATTTAGAGCCTAAAGAATCTTGTGTGTTACAAGGCTTGAGATGACTTAAATGTTTCTAGAGAGATTTGAAGGTTTGAAGGTAAGCTCATGAAGATTCAAAGGATTCTGGAAATCTTGAGTATGATCTTCAATCACCAAGTATTTCGACAGCAATTTCTCTCCTTTTAATCTCAGCCATGTTCAATGAAGAACTTAAGGGCTATTTATAGCCTTGAATGAGAAAATAGCTGTTGGAATTTCTTGGGGTCCAAGTTTGAAGGACAATGAGCTGTTGAATTCTGATTGGAGCTCATTCTGAGTTGTCCCTTTTTGCAGATAAGAGGTGGTCCCACTTTCATGAATTCAAATTTGAATTACTTGGGGTCCAAGTTCTGCAACGTTCTAAACTAACCACAGTTAACACAAGAAACCATGGTTAAGTTTGAACAACACTTGGTTTCTTGGACAACTTCTTTACTTGCGGTCGAGGCATCACGGTCGAGAGATTTCCGGTAGAGTGGTCTTCCACGGTCAAGTGAATTACCACGGTCAAGGAGTTCTCACGGTCAAGGACTTGACCACTAAATTTCCAGACTTAGAAATTTTTTAAGCCCTATCAATCTAAAGCCTATACTACTAAAGTGGACTATTCTAGAAATGAAGTTTACACACTTCTTACAATATATCCTAAAGTCCACAAAGGATAAAATTAGGTCATGGGATCAATCAAATCTAGGTAATAGGAGTGGTTTATAAATAAGCATACCCAACAATCTCCCCCTATTTGATTGAGACCATTACCTACTATAACAAAGGCTAACTCATTGTACTTGGTAATAACATGTTTTCAAGAAATATTATTTTATTAAATTTCATGCCCCAAGTCAATGCACACTCTAATAAGCCAATGTCATAGATTTCTATCATCCTAAAAATATAAAATATGATTCTAATCCTAGCAAGATAGAAATATAAGTTTGAATGCATTTTTAGAGAGAAACAACAATAGGAATGCAAATGCATCAAACAAACATTAAGGGCACTCCAAAGAAATATAACCATTAAATCAAAGGGAGTGCAGAGCCAAAAGAGATTAAGTTTTACAGACCATAACAAATAAAAACAAACAGATAAAAATTGTTTTGAGACAACAAAGTTTCATCGACCACACACGGTCATCAAAAGAGTTGCAATAACCATGGTAGGACACTTAGAATTTCTTTGAGAATCCAACACCAGGAATGATAATGGGATTGTTGAGGTCATTAATCTCCAGAAAGTCAAGGCTGTTCACGGTAGGGAATTCGAAACCATCTTCCCCTTCATCTCTGTCTTCATCTTCTCTTGCTAGCCTGTTTCCATGCCCGGTCGCTTGATTTTGAGAGGAGGAGGCTTAAGATCCGGTAATTCTATCCACGGTCAATTGAAGGGTTGAAATTTTGTTGCTCATTTCCTGCACATTTGTGTTAGAAATTTCATAAACCCTATCAATCTTAGAAGTTTGACCTTCTAGCCTTTGAGTGTGGACTTGCATAGCTTGCTCACTTCTATGTTTGACACGAACTTATCAGCGACCGATAGCAACCCAACAGAGATACAGGCATTAGAGGCTTTGAGAGATTTGGATTCACGATATCTAGGTTTTCAAGAATGGCCTTTGATATAGTCTGAATCTCCCCCTTAATGGTCTCAATAATAGAAGAGGTGACTTGCTGCTGAAGGGAGGCATTAGAGGCTTTGAGCTGATCAAACTCATTTTGCAATCTAACTTGGTTTGAGGCAAGCTTGGCAACCTCACTTTGAGTATCCAATTTGACCTGAGTTAAGAACTCAATAGCGGTCAACAGGTGAGCCATTGGATCGATCGAGGTATCAGGAGCGGTCGGAGGAGCATGAGTAGAACGAGTGGGTGAAAAAGCAGGAGACTTAGTCAAATCATCATCATGGTCACTAGGTACACGGTCATCTGTAGTACCTTAACCAGTACCCTCAATCTCTATCACATCATCAGGCTTTTCAACCTCAGCGGTAGGCTTTACAATTTCATCAAAAGTTTGATCATTAACCTTATCATCACTAAAATCAGGACTATCCACATAAACAGTTTTTATCACTGCACTAGCACCTTGATTACCCTTCTTTCCGGATTCATCACCGGATTCCAACAACTGAACATCATCAGGCTCATCAAACAATTCAAGTGTATGCTTAGCCCGTTGTCTTTGCGGTTGAGTAGGAGGGACATCAGCATCCGCATCACGGTCACTTTGCATAGGTGAACCGGATGGAGTGAAGACACGAAAAGCAGTCGAAGGAGGGGGTCGAGATACCTTGGATTTCTTTGAGGTTTGGATGGGACTGAGTGAGAGATCCCGTTTCTTGGATTTCTCCCCCTGAGATGAAGCGGGGAGTGCAGAAGACTTTGATTTGAAAGATTTGGATGGAACGGTTGGGGAGGACACGGTAGATTTAGAGCCCGTTGATTTTGAGAGAGGCGCGGTTGATTTGATTTTAACTGGAGCGGTAGGAAGGATTCTGGATGGGGGCTTGACCGTTAAAGGGTCTTTGATGATAACTCCAGTCAGAGGTTTGGGTTTGGAAGGAGAAGTCGATTCACTTGCAATCCCATTACCTTTGACCTTTCTTCTTGATTCTTCCTCGTCCTTAGATTCTTCATCATCCTCTTCATCCAGAACATATGTGGATTTATCAGGAGCATCAAGTCCCAGAGCAATTCTTGCAGCCTTGGTGTAGTTTGGAGCAACATAGGGTTCTTTAGGGTCACGGGTCAGATATTCTTGATACTGAGTATCACCAAATCTGTTGCGGAAAGTGGATCTCATAGTCTAGACATCAAATACTTTGGATAAAGAGATAGTAACTTTGGCATCCTTGTCTTTGCCAATTGCTCTTCTTGTTTCAGGAATGAACTTGAAGATCATGGAGAGAAACCTGGAGTTCTTCTTATATTTGGTGGGAGCTTTATCAGACACCTGCTTGTGGTAGTCCTTGATGTGACCAACTAACAAGCCATAAAGAATTTTAGGCCAGTTCATCTTTCTTCCCAAGTAGATTGCGGTTGACAAGTGCCATTGAGTGGTGTTAAAGTTTCCATGGTTGCCACTTTTGCAAAGAAGACAGTGGCCAACCAGGTGACCAATGTAGTACATTACCTCCGGAAAGGTTTTGCGGTAGAGCTTGCAAACATCAGTAGATCCAATTAATCTTGTTGCTAGTCCATCATACTCTTCATTAGTTAGAGACTCAGGTGCATCAAAGTCTATGTCCAGACCTAGTGTGGCAGCAATGTCGGTGTAGTCAATTTCAACTTTCTGACCGTATACTTCAGCTGCAATCCAATTTAGTGAATTATTTTGTTCATCTCTTCCCTTGACTTCTCTAGCAATAGAGTAGAATTCACCAACAGCGGCAAGGTAGTGACTGGATTGATTCATAGTAAAATAATGGAGAATGCCGGACTTCTTCATCCTTTTGATAATATGACGACCAATGGCATCATTTTGAAGGTCATCATGGTTGATCACGCAACCTGGAATAAAATATTGTTCTTCCTGGTCACCTAGCTTTTTGCGGTCAAGTGCTTGATCGTGACCTTATGCGTTCAAGAGGATACCTTGGCTAAGAAAAGCTTCTATAAAGCAGTGAACCAATGTCATCATTTTCCCATGCGGTAGGCTTCTTTAAAGCTTTGAACAAATATCATCTTGTTTCATAAGGTCAACACTATATGCGGTCAACATAGGAGCGGTCAGTGCACTGGATGATTCTTGATGCTCGACCGTGGTTACTTGACCGGTGATATGGTTAACCGTTGAGACCTGCTTGGTTTTGGACTTAGATAAAACATAAGACATTAGCACAATCAAGATATATGGACATGTAATTTAAAGTTCTAGCATACCCATTTCTCCTTTAAGATACCTAAATCTTTTCGAATCAAGAGCCTTGGTAAGAATATCTGCAATTTGATTGTCAGTACTCACATACTCTAGATGGATAGTACCTTTTTCAACATGATCTTTGAGAAAGTGGTACTTGATATCAATGTGTTTGGTCTTTGAATGCATGACAGGGTTGTTGGAGACATCAATGGTAGATGTGTTGTCATAATAGATTGGACAATTTTCTTCTTTGATTCCGTAGTTGACCAATTATTGTTTCATCCATAGCACTTGGCAACAGCAGCTTCCAGCGGCTATATATTCAGCTTCTGTGGTAGATACAGAGACTGAGGCTTGTTTCTTGCTTGCCCATGAAACTAGTCAATTTCCAAGGAAATCACACGTTCCACTGGTGCTTTTTCTGTCAATGGTACATGCTGCATAATCTGCATCTGAGTAACCTATAAGATCAAAAGTTGAATCTTTGTAGTACCAAAGTCCAAGGTTAATAGTCCCAGATAGATATCGAATAATACATTTAACAGCAATAAGATGTTCTTCTCTAGGATCAGCTTGATAGCGAGCACAAACACAAACACTAAACATGATATCTGGCCTACTAGCAGTTAAGTAAAGAAGAGAGCCAATCATACCTCGGTACAAGGTTTGATCAACCCTTTTACCTTTCAAGTCTTTGTCTAACTTGTTACCAGTAGCCATAGGAGTGTCGTATGCTTTTGCATTTTCAAGTCCAAATTTCTTGATAAGATCCTTTGTGTACTTTGCTTGATTGAGAAAGATGCCTTCAGCACATTGTTTAATTTGTAGCCTAAGGAAGAATGTCAATTCTCCCATCATGCTCATCTCAAATTTGCTTTTCATTAGCTTCTCAAATCGCTTACACAATAATTCATTTAATAGAACCAAAAATAATATCATCTACATATATTTGAACTAATAAAGTATGATCATGATATTTAGCAATGAATAGAGTTGTGTCGATCTTACCACGCTTGAATCCCTTTTCAAGGAGGAACTTAGATAGAGTATCATACCATGCACGTGGAGCTTGTTTGAGTCCATATAAAGCTTTACGGAGTTTGTAGACATGATTTAGAAATTTGGAGTCTTCAAATCCGGGCGGTTGAGCAACAAAGACTATTTCTTGAAGTTCACCGTTGAGGAATGCACTCTTCACATCCATTTGATATAACTTGAATCTTTTGAAAGAGGCATAAGCTAAAAATATTCTTATAGCTTTAAGTCTTGCAACGGGGGCAAAAGTTTCATCATAATCAATGCCTTCTTCTTGTCTGTAGCCTTGTGCAACCAACCTAGCTTTGTTCCTTGTGATGCTTCCGTTCTCATCCATCTTGTTTCGGAACACCCTCTTTATACCAATCACTCCTTGATCTTTAGGCCTTGGAACTAGGGTCCAAACTTTACATCTTTCAAATTGGTTGAGCTCTTCTTGCATGGCAACAACCCAACTTGAGTCTTGGAGTGCTTCATCAACTTTCTTGGGTTCAACTTGAGATATGAATGCGGTAAGTGCATCTTAGTTTGATCTTCTTATTTGAACACCAGAATGTAGGTCACCAATGATATTCTGAATTGGGTGATCTCTGACCTCACAAAATTCTTGAGGTATATCTGGTTGAGTTGATGGAGGTTGTAAATCTTCTAGAGGTACGTCATTTGTGCCATCCCAATCATAAGTAATTTGAGGGATAGGTTCTTCCACATTGATGGGTGTTTCAACTTCAACTCCATTTGAGGTAGCAGCAGATGTGGTAGCTTCTGGTGCTTCATGAGAGTTAGATGGAGGTGCAGTTGAGGTAGATGGGTTTCCTTGAGTTGATTGATTTTGTGGTCAAGTTGTACCTGTCTCATTCATCTCAACAAAATTATCAGCAACATTTGGAGCCAAATGTGGCTCAAGGGGAGAATGTTCATCAAAAGTAACATGGACAGATTCAACTATCTTAAGAGTGGTTTTATTAAATACACGAAAAGCTTTTGAGTGTTTAGCATACCCAATAAATATACCTTCGTCGGCCTTAGGAGCAAATTTACCTCGATGTTCTTTACCATTGTAGAGTATAAAGCATTTGCACCCAAATATCTTGAAGTATGATATGTTGGGGGTTCTTCCTCTCCAAAGTTCATAATGAGTTTTGTTGTAGATCTTGTTGACTAGGGATCTATTTTGAGTGAAGCATGCTGTGTTGACGGCTTCAGCCCAAAAGTATTGAGGTAGCTTTGCTTCAACAATCATTGTCTTTCCAGCCTCTATCAATGTCATGTTCTTCCTTTCTACTACACCGTTTTATTGTGGAACTCCAGCAGCAGAAAAGTTGTGGTCAATACCATGGTCATCACAGTACTGAGCTACACCGTTGTTCTTGAATTATGTACCGTTGTCGGATTGAACACTAATAATGTCATCTTCTTTTTGTGTTTGGAGCTTTCTAAAGAGCGCGGTCAAAATGTCATAGCAATAATCCTTTGAGATCATCATTTCAACCCTCGTATATCTTGAATAATCATCTACCATAACTAAGGTATATCTATTTCCACCAATACTTGCGGTAGATACAGGTCCAAACAAATCAATATGTAGCAGCTGCAAACATCTTGAAGTTGAAGGTGTCGTCTTGCTGGAGAAAGACGATTTTGGTTGTTTGCCTAGTTGACATGCTGTGCACTTCTCATCGTGGTGATCAGCTACTTTTGGTAGACCACGAACTAGATTTTCTCTACCAATCTTGGTGAGATACTTGAAGTTTAAGTGACTTAGTCTTTTATGCCATAGCCAACTATTTTCACTAACATTCTTTGCTACAAAACAAAGATTAGAAGAAATGCAAGATGAAGTAAAATCAACAATATAAACATTTTTCTTACGAATCCCTTTAAGCAAGGTGACGCCGGATATGCCATCATTGATGAGACAGAAATTTGAGGTGAAGTGGCATTGCAATCCTTTATCGCAGAACTGAGATATTGAGAGTAAATTGTGTTGTAGACCAATAACTAGAGAGACTTCTTGGATGGTGATTTTTCCTTTACGGATGACTCCATATCCAACAGTCTTTCCTTTGTTATTATCTCCAAAGGTTACTGATGGACCTTTCTCTTCACGAACATCTTCCAATAAGTTGATATCTCCGGTCATGTGTCTTGAACATCCACTATCGAGATACCATAAACTTGATTTATCCTTGGAGTGTTTAGCCATTAAGCAGAGGACCTATAAAACAAACATTTAAGAACAAGGTCCCATTTTTATTCTTTTGGGTCCAAAGGGTTAGCAACTTTTGACAACCCACACTTGTCTCACAGAAGGAGGGTTACTCTTTCTGGGATTGGGTGTGAATCTCTAAAGACATTCAGCAACCTTGTGACCATAACCATCACACACAGAACAATGGTGGAAGCCACCCAACTAAGGGTTAACAAACTTCGTTGAGGTCTTGACCACAACATTGTTAACTGGTATGGAAGATCTCTCCTGAACAAAGTTCAATTTCTTAAACTTGACCGCATTCCTTGTTTGCGGTCGACATGCCCCGGAAGGCCACTCGACCGTGACATGAGGTGGAAGCACGGTCATGTCCAGGTACCTTGCCAGAGTCTTCCTCTGCGGTAGGATCTTCCATGGTTTTTTCTTTCAACTTTAAAGCCTTGCCAGTTTGTTTCTTGGGGTAGACATAATGGAACTCTAGTTTTTTCTTTGGTTCTTGTCCTTTACCCTTAGATCCTTGATGTTTAGCCTTTGACCCTTCCAAAGTTTGCTTGGTAAATTTATCATCTCTTTCACAACAAGATGTACATTTAAAGTTGTCACTAGTTTGGAACCCCAAGCCTTTTTTATCACCACTAGGCTTTTGGGATTCTAGTATTTGTTCCATAGTGACACGAGAATTGGTCCACTCATTAGTGATCCTTTTGAGATCATTTATCTCAGCAGCCAATTCTTCGTTTGTAACTTTAAATATGTCATTTTGTTCTTCTAAGAAATGGTTTCGATCAGTAAGAGGAGTCAAGCTCTTGATCTTCTCCTTAAGGAGGGTGAGTTCAGATCTTAATAGAGTTTTCTCCGTCTTAAGCTGGGAAATTTCTTCAGTTGAAAGTGCTAAATCTTCCTTCATGCCAGAAAACTTACTAATTACCTGTTCAGCTTTTGCAAACATCTTTTCTTGTTCATCGGGGGAAATGTCAGACTTGACTTGAGGAGTAGTAAACAGAACTTCCTTCACTTTGGAGTTTAGTAGAGCTTTCTTTGCTGCACTCACATCATATCTTGAAAATAGAAGATCGCCATTCTTTTGAGCTAGGGTTAGGAATCCCTTTTCAGCAATTTCATCAGCCGTATAGCTTATCCGTTTAGGTTTTGCATTTGGTGAGCGACGATTTTCATTATCAACCTCATCATCGGAATGAATGACCAAACAAATGTGACCTTCTTCAGAATCCTCATCGATTTCATCAGAATCTGACTCTATCCAGGTAGCTAACTCTTTTGTGGTAGAGTCCTCTTCAGCAACCATCCCCTTTTGCTTTGAGTATCTTGGAGTGAAGTTGCTTTTCTTCTTCATATACTCATACTTAGGAATTGGGAATTCTGATGCGAAATAACCAGGTTTCCTGCAATTAAAACAAACGAGATCCTCTTTCTTCTTGGAGAAGTTGGAGTACTCTTTCTTACTTATTGAGATGCTCCTTGAGAACCTTGCTGGAGTTTTGCTTGAAGATCCGGGTCTTCCTGTCTTTCTGAACTTTTGGAATCTTTTCACGAACATAGCAAAATCATATTCGTCCATATCTAGTAACTCAGATGTGGAGATTTTTGGATCTTCTTCTTCGACCACTTCTTCCTTTTGTGCGACCAACGATAAGCTTTTAGTCTTTCCCTCCATTTTTTCAATGTTGTGGAGCTTGATATCAAAAACTTTGAGGTTGGCATAGAGGCTTCTGAGTGACATATCATCTAGTAACTTGGTATCTTCAAGAGTGTTTCCTTTGTGAAGATAGTGAGAACCAAGAGCTGCTAGAAAATTAACATTGATTTCTTTCTTGGTAAGCTTGTTTCCAAGTGCGGTGTAAGTACTCACGATCTCACAATAACGATCATAAGTGGCTCTAAGTGATTCACCGGGGATCTTAGCAAAGTTGTTGAATCTTCTTTGAATAGCAAACTTTTTGCTTTCCTTGCAAGCTTGATCTCTTTCGATGTAATCTTCAATTGCATCCCAAAGTTCTTTTGCAGTAGCACATTTCATGATTTGTCTACGCTGAGATGTACTTAAAGTAATTAGGAGTATGCTCATTGCTTTCACATCCATTTGAACCAGTCTTTTCTCTTCATCGGTCCATTCTGCTTTTGGTTTCTTGATTGATGGTATGTCTGCATTGGTTTCTGGATTCAGATTAGCTTTCATTGGGAAGTATGGTCCAATGGTAAGACAATCACCAAGTTGCTCATCCATGGAGTAGAACTGAGTTAGAATGCTGTGCTTCCATACGTCAAAATTATCTTCGTCGAACGCTGGAACGTGAGTGAAGTTAACCGTTGCCATAGTTTTGTGACTTGCCATTTTGAATCGGCACCCAAGCTGTTAAGCTTGAAAAAGAGAAGTTTTATAAAGGTGGATGCTCTGATAACACTTGTTGGTCCCAAAGACACAACAAGGGTATGAAAAGAGGCTAGAGTGGGGGTGAATAGCCTATTTATTATTTCAACCCTTTTTCAAAATTCAACCAAGTGCTTACAATCTTGAATTTGCGGTCAAGTAAAACCACACGGTCAAGGTGTAATATGCACAGCGGAAGTTTTCGATGGAAATAAGGTAGAGTTGGTTTTGACAAATCTCTAAGGAACACCAGCACTCACGGTAAACCAGATTGCGGTCAAGTGAGTCCGATCAAGGGAGGGGTGCGGTCAAGAATGATTGAGTTTGAAAGTTGGTCTTGGAAGTTTTGGCAAATGATAAGTTAGTCAGATTTTAGCTAAGGCAATGTGGAGAACAAGCAAACACAATTCACAACAGTTCTTGAATCTGAAAGATCAAAACACTAAACGATAAACAAGATTAATATGAACAATAAAGAACAAGATGAACATTACTTGAATGTAAATTTGAAGAATGTAAAGAGCAGTAAGTAAATGACACAAGTATTTGGAAAGGTTCGATCTGTTAAAAGATCTACGTCCTTTACCAAGATGGTCAGTCTTGGAGTTTGAATGGAGGTATATATTGATTCTTGTGAGTACAGATTATAGAGATGAAGCTTTGAATCAACACCTACTTTCTATGAAGAATAAATCTTAGATTTAGGCCAGTGTATCCCTTTTGATTCAATCTATGTGATTGATCAATTGGGGTGAGTGTGTGTGTAAGAATCTGAAGCTCTTTGAAATCTATATGATTTAGAGCCTAAAGAATCTTGTGTGTTACAAGGCTTGAGATGACTTGAATGTTGCTGGAGAGCTTTGAAGGTTTGAACGTAAGCTCTTGAAGATTCAAAGGATTCTGGAAATCTTGAGTATGATCTTCAATCACCAAGTATTTCGACAGCAATTTCTCTCCTTTTAATCTCAGCCATGTTCAATGAAAAACTTAAGGGCTATTTATAGCCGTGAATGAGAAAATAGCTGTTGGAATTTCTTGGGGTCCAAGTTTGAAGGACAATGAGCTGTTGAATTCTGATTGGAGCTCATTCTGAGTTGTCCCTTTTTGCAGATAAGAGGTGGTCCCACTTTCATGAATTCAAATTTGAATTACTTGGGGTCCAAGTTCTGCAACGTTCTAAACTAACCACAGTTAACACAAGAGACCATGGTTAAGTTTTAACAACACTTGGTTTCTTGGACAACTTCTTTACTTGCGGTCGAGGCATCACGGTCGAGAGATTTCCGGTCGAGTGGTCTTCCACGGTCAAGTGAATTACCACGGTCAAGGACTTGACCACTAAATTTCCAAACATAGAAAATTTTTAAGCCCTATCAATCTAAAGCCTATACTACTAAAGTGGACTATTCTAGAAATGAAGTTTACACACTTCTTACAATATATCCTAAAGTCCACAAAAGATAAAATTAAGTCATGGGATCAATCAAATCTAGGTAATAGGAGTGGTTTATAAATAAGCATACCCAACAGTGGATGACCTCTCTCAAGCCCCCCCCCCCATTCAAACTGGGGCTTCTCCAAACAAAGTTAGGACAATTGCCTGGCTACTTAGAAATCACCGGCAACCCGATGAAGTCTCACTCACCGGAAGGGTTACCCTAATCAAAAAACCTAACGAAGGACAAGTACTTGAATTAATTAGACTGTAATTAATTATAAGGCATCTTTATAAAGTCGTTACATTTTCAAAAGTGTTTTCTATCACGACACGTTGTTTACAAACCCGCACGCTCGGTCTCCACTAAGTTTACAAAATGTCTGTCGTCTCATCTCCGTGATATCCTAACTGACTCGATATTACACCATCTACCCTACACTTTAGGTTACCCTTGGGTCTTGCATCCCTTCTCCAATAAGTCAAAAGCCCTAATTCTCCTTTAGGCAGCAGTTTCTGAACCCAACTAGGGTACCCGTAGCCTGTGCAATGCGCTCCTAGTTGGTCTTCATGCTATCTACATGCTACCTACGTGCTATCTGTATGCTATCCACATGTTATCTACATGTTATTTACACACTATTTTCCACTCTACGTGCTACTTGCTACGGTATATATCATAATATAAATGTTTATACAGTTATCCATAAATATATGCTATGCTACTGTCTGTGCTCTACGCTAACAAACTGCAGAAACTAAGAAGTCGATCCACTAGCATCACCTCGAGTCCTCTCCCGAGGATGTCCGCCCGGAGCACCACGATCGTCACTAGAAAGAAGAGAACCGCTACATTCTGCCACCTAGCGAAAGCCCTTTACCACCTTCCTGTGCAATCTCCAGATCACCACCTGTAAACCCGACTCGCGGCAAGCCATGACCTCATATGTCTAATTAGTCACCAAAGACAAAGGCAGCACGAGGATTTCAAAGCGAGTCCGAACAAGAGAATGACTAAAGACAAGAAAAGGGATGAACAAAAGAAGGGGTAAAAGTACATACACGGACATGACCCGCCGGGATCCGAAACTCCGTAGTTATCTCACCCTCCTCATAATGCACCCACTGAGGGTCACCGGGGTCATTTGTATAGTCATACAAAGGAGCTCCCAAAAACCCTATCAAAGGAAGGACCTGCCGGTCCTGACGCCACCGACTCAACATGCCTCTGCCCCATCTCCGCAGTTTCCCCTCTATCATAGCGCGTGAGCCCCAAGGCGTGTCCGAACGAAGTCATCATACGAGGCTCCCTCTATAATGAACTGTCTAGCATCAAGACCCTTGGTCAACCTAACCCGGTCAGACAAAGACGTTGAAACAGTCATGGACCACGGAGTGTCCACCGGAATCAAGTAAACACTACCTACTCCATCCTGGGCTCGTGCCTTATCACCCAAATAAAGGACATCTCCGCTGTAGCCGATCAACAGCCTCCTCTGGACCATCGCCTTAATAGCTCCTGCAGCAAGTAACTCAAAGTCTAGCTCTACCCACGGATAGAACGTTATGGTCCCCCCCAGATGAGTCTTCAAACTCAGCCTAAGTATAGTGCCGAGAAGTCTCGTTTCCCCATAATCCTGCAACTAGGCGCCCATCAGCAAGGTACGGCTATCAAACATTGGTCATCCCAATCCGACCCATAGCAAGAATCTCATAAGCCCAACAACAAGAAGAGACTGAAACCAGAAACAGACAAAGAACGGTTCATACCTCCAAGGCAAAGTGTAAACGGTCGACTGACTCCAACTGAGACCAACAACTCCGATTTAGAGAACAGTATAACTCCGTCAGATCCGTTACTCCATAAGCAAGTCTACTCACTACATCCAAGTCCACTGGGCATCTCAACAGCAGAATTGTTACCATAGTACCGGCATTAGCAAAGATGGGAAGTCACCTCTACATCACCGCCTCCTAAGGCCGCCTAAACATACCTGCTCCTGTTATCGGTGCAATCAAGCTCGGAAGTCCATCCGCACTCCTATCGGAAAGCAAGGTATCATCACTCCATACTAGGGCTACCTGTGAAGCGCAACCCAGTAAGAGTCGTGAAGTCTGAAGGAGCCACCATGACCGCTACCCAACCAAAGTGGAACGTATGGGTGGTATCCCACAAATACTCCCGCAGTACCATGAACATATCGGTGCTCTTGGTCAACTCTTCTTGACTAGACAAGCTCTTGAAGAAATGCTCCCAAGCGGGTGAATCGCACCCTGCTCTGCTCAGTATCTGACATCTCCTCTCCCATAAGCTATGCACAACGCTACACGGGCTCCTCAACTTCAAAGGCGGCAATACAACCAGGAAAGGTATACACAGCAAAGGTATGCAATCAATCTAGCAGTTTACTTTATGATGCATGCTCATATATAGACTGCTGAATTTTTTACTCTAAGAGAATCCCAAAGCATCCTAATATATAATATAAATATCTCACAATCAAACTCTAGTCTACCTAGGACAAGTCAACTCCGAACAAGTCTAAAATATTTCAATAATTAACGGACAAAATATGACTTCATCCAAAATAAGTTTTCTCAATGAAACACTAATGTACATTACATCCCTATACTCTAACAAAAGTCAAACAACACAAAACACACTTTTAACAAAGTCAACCAAGTAAAAAAAAATCGGTCAAAAATTACAACATTTTCGGACTTAACACAAAATCGCGTTTTATAACAAAACCACCAAAGTCAAATACATTAAAACACTCAATCAACTTGGGTCAAAATCAACAAACAATTTTCCCAAACCCCATGTCGTGGGTAACTTACAACTAAATCCTCCTTGAACCCCAAACCTTGGGTAAAATACAATCAAATTCTCTATACACAAAATTAATCAACCAAACCCCGTAACTTTGGGTAAATTGCAATTAAACCTTCTCGTTCGAAGTAGTTAACAATCAAACCTTCACATTCGAAGTAATTTACAACCAAAACCCCATATCTTGGGTAACTTATAATAAAAACCTTTACAATCAAAGAAAATTCACTTAAACCCCAAACTTTGGGTAATCCACAACTAAGTCCATTACGTAAACCCCCATACCTTGGGTAATTTACAATTGAAACCCCAAACCTCGGGTAAAGTACAAATAAATCCTCCTATCATGGGTAATTTGCGATAAAGCACTACAACTTCAAGCTAAACCCAAAATCTTTGGTAACTCACAATCAAACCTTCTCATTCGAAGTAATTTACAATCAAACCCTTCATTCAAGGTAAATTACAGTCAACTCACTTACTTAAAACAACTGACAAATAAGTCCCTTGTATTCTACATTTAATTCACTCAAACCCCATACCTTGGGTAATTAACAACCAAACCCCATAACTTTGGGTAATTAACAATCAAACCCTTCATTCAAGGTAAATTCTAATCCCACGCTCCAAAATAACTTACAATCAAGTACTACACTAAGAGCAATTCACAATTAAAACCCTCTACGGTTAATATTAACATATTTAAAACCCCGAACTTGGGTAATTTACAATTACAACTCTTACAAATCAACAAGAATTAACTTAAACCCCATATCTTGGGTAATCCACAATCAAAATCTTTACAATCAAAGTAAAATGCAAATAAACCCCGAATTAAGGTAATCTACAAATTAAAACTCTTTGCAATCTACATAAGATTCATTTAAACCCCAAACTATGGATGAAATACAACTAAATCTCTACAAAATTCACTTAACCCCAAACGTTGGGAAACTTACATCCAAAATCATCTCTAACATAAAACAATCAACGCTCAAACCCTAGACTATAGGAAATTTCACTCAAACTTCTCAATACTCAAAACCTAAACAAAAGGTATCTTACACCAACAAGTTCCAAATCGGCTCGGAAGGCCTCCAAACTTCCAAATCAGTCTATAATTAAAGGTCGGAAACCTCCTTAAACCCTAAAGATTATAAATAAGAGGTCGGAAATCTCCGTAAACCCTAATCCTTAAAATCAATCTATAATTAAAGGTCAGAAACCTCCTTAAGCCCTAAAGATTATAAATTGAAGGTCGGAAACCTTCGTAAACCCTAATTTTCCAAAAAAAAAAATGGCCTAGGAAGGCTTCAAATTTTCCAAAATGGCCTAGGAAGGCTTCAAATTTTCCAAAGTGGCTTAGGAAGGCTTCAAATTTTCCAAAAAATTAAAAATGGCCTAGGAAGGCTTCAAATTTTCCAAAATGGCTTAGGAAGGCTTCAAATTTTCCAAAATGGCTTAGGAAGGCTTCAAATTTTCCAAAATAGCCTAGGAAGGCTTCAAATTTTCCAAAAATTAAAAATGGCCTAGGAAGGCTTCAAATTTTCCAAAATGGCCTAGGAAGGCTTCAAATTTTCCAAAAAAAATTCCAAAATTTAATAACCAAATCAATTTACAATTAAAGGTCAGAACCTCCTTAAACCCTAAAGAATATAAATTGAAGGTCGAAACCTCCGTAAGCCCTAATCCTCCAAGATCAGTCTATTATGCGATTACGTGCGCTCTATAAGAAGTTAGAATTCATCCCTAAATCTATACTTCTTGTCGAACCGTGCGTATGGCCTTCCCTCCTTTCCCCAATAGAGTCCTTCTGCAACGAATTTATTGCTTCACGGATGCTTGTCGATCTCAAGCGGAAAGACAATGTCTCATTTCTTTTTTGCTTTTCCTTCCCAGTAGGGTCCACGTGAGTTTATTGTCTGATGAATGATTGATTATCCCCAGCGAAAGATGGCGTCTTGTTTCTTTATTTCCCCATAGGTATCGAACTACGACTGGCTTGATTCCACTTGGATACGTAGGTAGCCTGACTTAGGTTCAGCCGTTCGACCAACCTGGTCACCGCTCACTTCTCTCCCTCGATTTGGAACTCATGTTTCAGATCGGTTCCTTTCTTAATCGACGACCCTCCATGCCTTGAAAGAAGCGTCGCTGAGGGGCTATTGTTAGTACCCAATCTAAAGTTAGAGGACTTCCTACACATTTAGGAGCCTCCAAGGACCTTTTAGGCAAGAAAAACCTGACAGGGAAGTATCCGACAGCTTTCCAGTGTTCTAGATTGACGAAATCAGTTATAAGTCAAATTCTATCAGGATAGAGACCTAATCCTGAGAACAAAGTGATGAGCTTTCACTGAGATCTAGACAACCACGCAATCCGATAACACTGGACACGCGGCCAGTGTGGGCGTTTCTGCACGGCCACTCCTCCCGACTCCTATTCCCTATAAATAGGTGCATCCAGCTTCAGAGATCGAGAACCAATTCATTCTGCGAGTTTCTGATTCAAAACTAACGGAGAAACTCTAAGTTTTAGCCTTTCTGGCACCCTCGAAGCCTCTTCAAATCTTCAAGGAGCTTCAATCATAATTCTTGCCGATCAAGGTGAGTCTTCTTACTTTTCTTATTATGTTCTTGTTATGTTCTTAGGCTAGATCTATTTATTGCATGTTTTCATTATGTTTATGCATCCATATTCATATGTTCTTCATGTGTTCTTCATGTTCTTAGTCTAAGTTCATAATAAATGATATAACTAGGGTAGCGATCTTCATGTTTATATGTTCATTCATATGTATTCATGATGTTCTTGTTATTATGCTAGATATAAGTCTTATACATTCATAATATGCTAGATCTAAGAGTGTAATCCCTATTTATGTGTACATGCCATAGCCTATGATGATCATAGGGTTTCATCAAACCCTAATACGATCTACGAAATACTTTTAACCCTAATCTTCCCCCTCTTTATGCATGATCCCACTTCATCTCTCCACATTCTAATTCATCAATGAATTACACTGACCTGAGCTTCTCATGATGAGAAGAATGTAGGCAATCTTCGGATCCGGTCTCAAACAGTAACACACACACACACATTGATCATGATAGAAAGACCGATTCGTCGGGAAATAGGAGTGATAACATGAATATTCTTCTTATATTGTAATTTGACCCCCGAACCCTATTATTCTCATAAATGGTTTTCTCAATGTTTTAACAACAAATAAAACAATGTGGCGACTCTCGATTTTCATCTCACGTATTCACAGGTATGATATCACTTACATCACACAGAAATCCGTAAGAGGAAGAGTCTTTGCTGATCATTTAGCCGAATTTCCATATGATAAAGCGAAGGGGGAAGACCCGCGATTCCCTGATGAAGACATCATAGCAATAGCAGAAAATAAGTGGCAGTTATTTTTCGATGGCGCAGCCAACAAGCGAGGGTATGGTATCGGCATGTTACTAGTATATCCCTCAGATTTATACACTCCACTCGCAATTCGCCTTGACTTCGAGGCCACTAACAACATTGCCGAGTATGAAGCTTGCATAGCGGGCTTGAAGCATCCTTAAAGAAATGTGACCGAACTAGAGGTGTACGTGTTGGGTTTCGGAGTAACATGCGCAGCGGAAAATAGCATTTAAAATTTTATGAAACCCAAAGCCCATAGATCCATTAAGTTCCTAACTAATTCCGTTAGTTTAGGACTAAACTGGATAACAGAGTTAACTTTAGAGTCATTTCTGTCATTCTGTCGTTTTAGCCCGTGGGCGCTTCCGGCACCATCAATGGGTCGCGTGCGCGTTTGGTCCATTAGGCTGGACCCGCGCGCTTCCCGCTTTGGCAGTAACGGATAGCACCATTTTCCCCTCCCTTTTCTTATTTAGAAAATCTCTTCTTGATCACAAACACCTCCTTTTTACATCCACATTCATTCCCCCTTATTTCATAACTCCCAAATCCTTTATTCTAGCCATTCTTCATAAAAACAAAATATTCTTTTTTATTATTATTTGATTTTCTCTTTATTATTTATTTATTATTTTATTTATCTTATTTGTGATTGGTCAATTCCATCTCACATGGATTGACCAATTTCCCTCCAAACTTTCCCTCCTATTTTTACCTATAAAAGCCATCTTCTTCTACCTTAGAAAGGGACCTTGAACACTTTCTCTTTACACAAACTCTACAAAAATTCTTCCAACAAGAGTTTTAACAACAAAACTCTACACAAAGTTCTACACAACTATTTCTCTACAACAACACCACTTTCAAGTCAAGGTTTCAAGTTCTCTTTTCTAAAGGTACAACTTTTCTCTTTATCTTTTATTTATGTCTTACTAGTATGCAATCTCCATAAACGGATCATACACTTTATAACTACCCGGTTAAAGGTAGCGTTTGAATATGTCAAACATAATGTTCATCAAGTGGAAGACTATAATAACTTCATGTCTAAGGATTCGAATGACATAACTAATATGAGATATATGTACAACCTGGACCATGACATACATCTCATACAGCGGGTCATGTCCAGTACCTTGTTCCAAACAAGTACCCATAAATCTAACATGATCATCCCATGATCATTTAGCCTTTATACTAGTCTTTAACAAGTATTAGGGACGGAGATTATTATAAGTAAACATGAACAACAATAATAATCAAAACATCTCTTTATTGATATGAAATAAATGATAACAATTACATCGTTTATTAAACGTGCCTAGGGCACCACTACCAACAATCTCCCACTTTCCCTAGGCCCAATCTCCCATGTATCTAATACCCATGGACCTAACATGACCTTCATGTTTAGCTTGTGGAAGTCCCTTTGTTAGCGGGTCCGCGACATTGTCATTAGTAGGTACTTTGCATATATTCATGTCACCTCTGTCAATGATTTCTCGAAAGACATGGTAACGCCTAAGTATGTGTTTGGATTTTTGATGTGCCCTTGGTTCCTTTGCTTGAGCAATAGCACCATTATTATCACAATAAAGGTCTATTGGATTAGCAATACTAGGAACCACTTCAAGTTCAGTGATGAACTTCTTAATCCAAACAGCTTCCTTTTCAGCATCCGATGCAGCAATGTACTCACCTTCCATTGTAGAATCAGCGGTTGTACTTTGCTTGGAACACTTCCAGCTTACAGCTCCACCATTTAACATAAACACAAAACCCAATTGCGATCGACTGTCATCTCTATCGGTTTGGAAGCTTGCATCCGTGTAAGCATTTACAACGAGATCATCTTCCATTCCTCCATAGACCAAAAACGAGTCTTTAGTCCTTCTCAAGTACTTAAGAATCGCTTTTACAGATACCCAGTGATTTTCTCTGGGGTCGGATTGGTATCTACTTGTCATGCTCAAAGCATAAGATACATCTGGTCTAGTACAGATCATGGCGTACATGATGGACCCAATTACCGAAGCATATGGAACATCATTCATTTTCTCACGCTCATCTTTTGTCTTAGGACATTTAGTCTTGCTTAGAGAAACTCCATGTAACACCGGCAAGGTAGCTCTTTTAGAATTTTCCATACGGAATCTTCTAATGACCTTGTCAATGTATGTACTTTGGCTTAAACCAAGTAGCTTCCTTGATCTATCTCTATAGATCTTAATGCCAAGTATATATGCGGCTTCACCCATATTTTTCATTGCGAAACATTTTCCCAACCAAGTCTTTACGGACTGAAGTGTAGGAATGTCATTTCCAATGAGTAATATGTCATCCACATATAAAATCAGGAATAGCACTATGCTCCCACTAATCTTCTTGTATACACAAGGCTCATCTTCGTTCTTGATGAAACCAAACTCTTTGACCGACTCATCAAAACGGAGATTCCAACTCCTAGAAGCTTGCTTCAATCCATAAATGGATTTATGCAATTTTCATACCTTAGAATCTTGTTCAAAACCTTCTGGTTGTGTCATATACACATCCTCTTGTAGTTTTCCATTTAGGAAAGTGGTTTTGACATCCATTTTCCATATTTCATAGTCATGATATGCGGCAATGGCAAGCAAAATTCTTATAGACTTGATCATTGCTACGGGTGAAAAGGTTTCATCATAGTCAATACCATGAACTTGCCTATAACCTTTCGCTACAAGTATAGCTTTGTAAGTATGCACCTTCCCATCCATGTCAGTCTTCTTCTTGAAGACCCATTTGCATCCTATGATTTTTACACCTTCGGGAGCATCAATCAAATTCCAAACTTGATTGTCTTGCATGGATTGCAATTCGGATTCCATGGCTCCAAGCCACTTGTCCGAATCAGGAGAAGACATCGCCTCTTGATAGGTTGTCGGTTCATCATTCTCAATGATTTCCACCTCATTACTATCCGTTACGAGAAATCTATATCTCTCAGGCTCGGATCATAACCTACTAGATCTGCGAGTTACTTGTGTATTTTGAACAGGTTCCACAACTCCTTGTGGTTCTTGTTCTTGTTCCACTATCGGTTCGATGTAATTTTCTGGGTCTCAAATTTCTTCAAGATTTATTTTACTCCCACTGATTTCTTTGGAGAGAAACTCTTTCTCTAGAAAGATACCAGTTCGGGCAACAAACACTTTGTTGTCCGTTTGGTTGTAAAAGTAATATCCTTTAGTTTCCTTAAGATATCCCACAAAAATACATTTATCAGATTTGTGTGTAAGTTTGTTTGAGACAAGTCTTTTGACAAAAGCTTCACAACCCCAAATCTTCATGAAATACAGACAAGGCTTCTTTCCGCTCCACATCTCATATGGAGTCTTTTGAACCGATTTAGTTGGAACACGATTTAGTGTGAAAGCAGCGGTTTCTAGAGCGTAACCCCAAAAGGATATTGGAAGATCAACTTGACTCATCATTGATCGAACCATGTCTAACAAAGTCCGATTTCTCCTCTCGGACACACCATTCCATTGTGGTATTCCGGGTGGAGTCAATTGTGAAACTCTTCCACAATTCTTTAGATGATCATCAAATTCATGACTCAAGTATTCTCCACCTCGATCTGATCAAAGTGCCTTAATACTTTTGCCAAGTTGTTTTTCTACTTCATTTTGAAATATTCTAAATATCTCAAATGCTTCACTTTTATGTTTCATTAGGTAAACATACCCAAATCTACTATAATCATCAGTGAAGGTTATGAAGTATTGAAATCCTCCCCTAGCATTGCTACTTAATGGTCCGCATACATTGGAATGTATCAACCCCAATAAGTCGCTTGCCCTTTCACCTAGCTTGGTAAAAGGTGTCTTAGTCATTTTTCCAAGAAGACACGACTCACAAGTGTCATATGACCCAAGGTCACATGAACCTAAGAGACCGTCCCCATGGAGTTTTGAGATACGCTTCTCATTGATATGACCAAGACGGCAATGCCACAAATACGAATGATTTACATCATTAGGTTTAGATTTGTTATTTATATGATAGACATTTTCATTATTTTCATTCTTGACATCCAAGATATAAAGTCCATTAAATGAATTTGCAATACCATAAAGCACATCATTTAAATAAATAGAACATTTCTTATTCTCAATAAGAAACTTAAAACCTTCATTATCCAAACAAGAAATTGAAATAATATTTCTACTTAAATCCGGTACATAATAGCAATTGTTCAAAACAAGTATTAAACCAGAAGGTAAAGTGACTTCATAAGTCCCTACGGCTAATGCAGCAACTCTTGCTCCATTCCCCACGCGTAGGTCTACCTCACCCTCTTTAAGTAGTCTCCTATTCTTTAGTCCCTGCACATTTAAACAAATGTGAGAACCACATCCGGTATCCAATACCCAAGAATCAGTGGTAGAAATGAGAATATCTATCATATAGATACCTGAAGTCGACGCAGCCTTGATGCCCTTCTTCTTGTTTTGCTCTTCCAAGAAAGCCTTGCAATTACGTTTCCAATGACCAATTTCTTGACAATGGAAACAGATTGCATCCTTTTGTGAATCGGGTTTTGCCTCAGAAGCCTTGGCAACCTTTGTCTTGCTTATCTTGGGTTTGACAACTTTTGCCTTACCCTTTCCTTTGGCACCAGCCTTCTTCCCATCATGAACCAAGAGCACAGGAGAACCTTTCTCCACAATCTACATCTCCGCAGTTTTGACCATCCCATGCAACTCGGAGAGATTCTTATCCATTCCATGCATGTTATAATTCATCACAAACTGATTATAACTTTTAAGCAATGAATTAAGAATGAGATCCGTGGCTAGCTCCAATGGAATTGGATAGCCAAGTTTCTCAAGATGCTCTACATAACCTTTCATTTTAATCATGTGAGGACTCACTTGTTGCCCTTCATTCATTTTGCAAGAAGTGAATGCAACAATGGTCTTGTACCTCTCTTGCCTAGCTTGCTCTTGAAACATGGCTCTTAACTCCATGCCTATCTCATAGGCTTCCAAATGTTCCAAACTTTGTTGGAGTTTTGAGCACATAGTAGCAAGCATTAGACAACTTACATCTCTAGAATCATTACGATGTTTCTTGTAACTGTCTCTTTCTGCCCTAGGGGCAATAGGTTCTGGTTCAGCAGGAAGAGGCCCATCGAGAATGTACAACTTATCTTCTTTCCTTAGAACAATTCTTAGGCTACGGATCCAATCCATAAAGTTAGTACCATTCTCTTGGAGCTTATCCTTCTCAAGGATCGGTCGCAACGAAATTGATTGAGTGTTGTTAGTCATTATCTACAATTATGCAAAATTTCCAAAATTTAATAAGTACTGATTTTCATTAAAGAAATAAACAATGTATTTTTCTAAAAATACTCCCACTAAATTATACAACCTTCTTTATACATCCAGTGTATAGTATAATTTAAATGGGTTAAGATCCCGCTTTAATTTAATTTTAAGCACGCTTTGGCGCACCGCTCAAAATCAAATTAATTAGGTAGACAACTCTTGTCAATCATATCTCATATGACTCTCAGTTCTTTTCATGAGATTCTTTAAGAAATCCAATTTCAAAAGGCATGTTAAATCTCATCTTTGCCTTAAGCCCAAAACTGTATTGACGCTTAATTAAGTCCAACCATTTTAAACGCATAGGAAACTCTTATTCACTCATCTTACTCATACATGAATAAAATCAATGCACCTCACTTTGGCGAGCCCATACAAAACTACCCATGTATAAACAAGTGTTTTAATCATGGCATGGCAGAAGGACTTAAAACTTTCTTTGAAGGTTCATCACATATAGCATACAACACATTTATGAGCACATAATATAAACATGTTACGCATCAAGTTTAGCCACTAAATTAATCTCCATTAATTTAAGCATAATATTTATGTGTCATTAGTTTCTCTATAATTATGAGGATGAGACTATTTCAACTTTGGTTATTATCTCCAAATCAAGACAACAAGAAGTGCGGCCGAAACTAAGCCATAAGGTATCCACAATTCCGCACTAATTCAAGAAACCAAGAAAGTAGTCCATGTGGCCGAAACTAAGTAATAGATGATTTCGATGAATGTAGGCCAATTGCATCAACAATTCCACATGGATCTCCAATCTTTGAATCAAGAACTTTGTTTCACAATTTTAGAAATTATGAACTCTTCATAATTCTAACTTCGTTTTATCTTTGAAACCTTGATTGCGATCAAGTTTGGGAAACACAATCTCGATGAACGTAGATTAGCCATCCAAACCTTGAACCAATCTTAGAATCACAAGACTAAAACAAATAGGAAAACCAAACCCCAAGATCCACACCCAAACCAACTGCCCAAAACCCACTCCAGATCAGCAGGTCTGGCCGGTCTTGTCACTGGTCTGGTCGGACCCTATCAAAATTCCAGATTCTGACTTTGACCCAAAATCAAAAACCAGAATCCTGACAACTGTGCGGCCGCCCATCGAAAAACTGTGCGGTCGCCCAAACTTGTGCGGCCGCCCAAGGTTTTCTGTGCGGTCGCACAGTAGCATCAGAATGAATTTTTAAAGTTCGAAAATTTGTCTCAAAATTGTTTTCCCCGATTATTAAAACTTTGATCCAATCGAAAATTAATAATCAAACAATTCAGAATCCAACATAATTTTTAGTGCGATTCAATAGTGCGATTAAAGTTGTAAAACAATAAACCACATAAAATCATATAACACATAAACATCAGATAATCCAATATTCATATCATGCTAGGCATACAAACAATTTATATACAAACAACATGATCTAAGCATTGAAATAATCAATATGAACGGGGCTCTGATAACACTGTTGGGTTTCGGAGTAACATGCGCGGCGGAAAATAGCATTTAAAATTTTATGAAACCCAAAGCCCATAGATCCATTCATATGATTACATCAAATACTTGCAATATGAATACTAGAAAAACCAGCCCTTGATGACTTTGAATTTGGTCTTTGATCTTGGTGGAGAATTGAAGCTTTAATCACGAATAAGAAAGAACACGAACTATGATGATGATGAGCTTCACCCTCTAGCGGTATCCACACCTTGAACGAATATCAAGAACACTTGATCTTAGTTGCTAGACCAAAATTGTGAAACACGTTTTTCACAATTAATATGAACTATATGGAATATTATTTTGTGTATTGTTTTGTTCTTCAATCTAGGATGTCTTGGAACAAAATAAAACTCTCTCAAACTCTTTGGAGGCTTGCACAAAAGGTATGATATTGTTCTGGCCCGAATTTGGCTGTTTATATACAAGTTAGACCTATTCCAAATAGGAAACTTGTGTCAAAACCCGTCCAAAATCCTTTTCCTAATTAAATCAGGAAATCTGTCCCGACTCACTGTGCGGCCGCCCAAAATCAGGTGTGCGGTCGCCCAAACATGTGCGGCCGCCCAGCCTGGTTTGTGCGGTCGCACACCAGGATCAGAGAGCCTTAATTTTCCAATATAGTCCTTTAAGGATTCGTTCTATTGTGTGTGACCCTCTAGGATTATACTAAGCTGGCAATGGGTTCAAACATGAATCCATAAGATATGATTAGGTTCTAGCAAACCGTCATACTTACCCAAATAGTATAACTAGATACAAGTTCGCATTCCTTTAGAATATGTCACAATCCCTTTGTCCACGATCTCATTGAACACAAGTCATGGTCAAACGGTCAACTTGTTTTTGTTCAATACTTTCTCGATTCCGAATATGTTGATAATCCAAATGACATTGATCTAGTCAATTCATATGAGTCCGGCTGAACATTTTCATCAACATCATTCCTACGAGAGGCCTAAGCTTGAGATCTCTCCGAAGAGGGACAAATCCATTTAGCTTATTATTCTTCCTTACGTGAATCCGATTTCAAATTCCTGCTTTTATCGAGTCTTTTCCTTTTCTTGGTGATGTCCTAGGTGGATGTCTGTCTTTCGTCGGCGCGTTTGCGTCGGAATCCACGCCGCTGAGGGGCTCTGTAGACACCCTGCCTCGGACCGCTCACCCCGATTGCACACTTGATTTTGTGTTTCTCCCTTTTCTAAGTGTTTTCTGTTAGTTTCTGTTACTTTGGTTAAGTTCCAGACGGACTCCGTTAAGTCCCGGGACTAAACTGAATAATAGTTCTAACTTTCTAGTTCATTCTGTCAAAAATTGCTTCTCAGAGTCGCGCGCCTCCGCCCCTTGAGGCCAGACGCGCGCGCCTTCCGCCTCCTAGGTGGGATGCGCGCGCTTCTGGGGCGTGTCAGTTACAGATTCTGCCCAAGAATCTCTCCCTTGCTCATTATACATGATTTTGCCCGGGAAATATTTCTTGGAGACTCCGTTTGGCTCCAAAAACAGTCACTTTTCAACTATAAAAACCCCTCCAATCCATCATTGGAGGGGGACCTTGGAAAAATCATCATGACCTTTCTTTTGGGATTTCTTCAACAAAAGTACTCAACCTCTTCTTCAAGGCTTTACAAGAGGTTCTCTTTTGAAGGATACTATAGGTAAATGTCTTAAACATTTCTCTTCTTCTCCTTCTTCTTCTTCTTCTTCAATCAAATGTGCAATTACCCAAAACCATTTGGGACATGACACCAATTAGGGATGGCCAAAACCGGTTCCAGGCCCGGTTCCGGTTCGGAACTGCCGGTTCCGGTTCGATAAAAAGGTGACCCTGAACCGGCCCGCGCTTACCTCGGTTCCGGTTCCAGTTTGGCACAATCCGGTTCGGTCCGGTTCCGGTACGGTTCCGGTCCGGTTCCGGTCCCCCCCTTTAAAATTATTGAAAAACAAGGGATTTTTGGTCCGGTTACGGTTCCAGTTCCGGTCAGGTTCAGCATATATGTGACCCTGAACCGGCCCGGATGCCTTACGGTTCCGGTTCGTCCGGTTTCGGTTTCCTCCCCGGTTTGCTCCGGTTCCGGGCTTTTCCGGTCCGGTTTTCCGGTTCCGTTCCGGTCCGGTTTGGCCATCCCTAACACCAATGGTCCTTTCACTACATTTAATTGGCCTAGGAGTCATCTCCCTACATTTTAACTCTAAAACCCCTTTTTATCATCATTTTAATAGGAAGAACACATTTATCTTTAAAAGTGAATTATGAACAAACAAGACCGACTTTTCTCGGGCGAAATGGGTGTTTAAGTACTTCCCATTTCGTAACCTAACCCCCGAACCCCTCATCCCAAAGAATCTCTGTTTTCGTAAATCAAACTTAGGCTCATAAACATTAGGTTTTCTTACGTTCCTCAAAAACGTGGGTGGCGACTCTTAAAATCAAGTAGACATCCTAGGATAATTCACGCGCTCTAGCCAAGCCGTGGTGTCCCCCGGGGTGTCTAGAGCTGGAAGAGTTCCAAGCAAAGTACAACCGCTTATTCTACAACGGAAGGTGACTACATTGCTACATCGGATGCTGCAAAGAAAGCTGTTTGGATTAAGAAGTTCATCAGTGACCTTGAAGTGGTTCCTAGTATTGCTAATCCAATAGACCTTTATTGTGATAATAATGGTGCTATTGCTCAAGGAAAGGAACCAAGGGCACATCAAAAATTCAAACACATACTTAGGCGTTACCATGTAATTCGAGGAATCATTGACAGAGGTAAAGTGAATATATGCAAAGTACCTACTGATGACAATGTCGCGGACCCGCTAACAAAGGGACTTCCACAAGCTAAACATGAAGGTCATGTTAGGTCCATGGGTATTAGATACATGGGAGATTGGGCCTAGGGCAAGTGGGAGATTGTTGGTAGTGATGCCCTAGGCACGTTTAATAAACGATGTAATTTTTATCATTTATTTCATATCAATAAAGAGATGTTTTGATTATTATTGTTGTTCATGTTTACTTATAATAATCTCAGTCCCTAGTACTTGTTAAGCACTAGTATAAAGGCTAAATGATCATGGGATGATCGTGTTAGATTTATGGGTACTTGTTTGGACAAGGTACTGGACATGACCCGCTGTATGAGATTTATGTCATGGTCCAGGTCGACATATATCTCATATTAGTTATGTCATTCGAATCCTTAGACATGAAGTTATTATAGTCTTCCACTTGATGAACATTATGTTTGACATATTCAAACGCTACTTTTAACCGGGTAGTTATAAAGTGTATGATCCTTTTATGGAGATTGCATACTAGTAAGATATAAATAAAAGAGAAAGAGAAAAGTTGTACCTTTAGAAAAGAGAACTTGAAACCTTGACTTGAAAGTGGTGTTGTTGTAGAGAAATAGTTGTGTAGAACTTTGTGTAGAGTTTTGTTGTTAAAACTCTTGTTGGGAGAATTTGTGTAGAGTTTGTGTAAAGAGAAAGTGTTCAAGGTCCCTTTCTAAGGTAGAAGAAGATGGCTTTTATAGGTAAAAATAGGAGGGAAAGTTTGGAGGGAAATTGGTCAATCCATGTGAGATGGAATTGACCAATCACAAATAAGATAAATAAAATAATAAATAAATAATAAAGAGAAATCAAATAATAATAAAAAAGAATATTTTGTTTTTATGAAGAATGGCTAGAATAAAGGATTTGGGAGTTATGAAATAAGGGGGAATGAATGTGGATGTAAAAATGAGGTGTTTGTGATCAAGAAGAGATTTTCTAAATAAGAAAAGGGAGGGGAAAATGGTGCTATCCGTTACTGCCAAAGCGGGAAGCGCGCGGGTCCATCCTATTGGACCAAACGCGCGCGCAACCCATTGACGGTGCCGGAAGCGCCCACGGGCTAAAACGACAGAATGACAGAAATGACTCTAAAGTTAACTCTGTTATCCAGTTTAGTCCAAAACTAATGGAATTAGTTAGGAACTTAACGGAAGTAACAGAAATTAACAAAAACAAGTTAACTAAAAATACTATGTATGCAATCGGGGTGAGAGGTCCAAGGCGGGGTGTCTATAGAGCCCCTCGGTGACGTGGATTGCAAAGCAAAACGCGTCGACAAAAGAAAGACAACCACCGAGGACATCGATAAGAGAAAACAAAGACTCGATAAAGCAGGAATTTGAAATTACAAAGGATAGGAGTGTGCTCCCTGTGTGAGCGGCTTTCGTGGATGGAAAGGGTGTGGTGGCTTGAGGCGGCCCACCAGGGCCACAAAATTTTAAAAAGGTGTGGTGTCATGAGGCGGCCCACCACGGCCACAAAAATTTAAAAAGGTGTGGTGGCTTGAGGCGGCCCACCACGGCCACAAAATTTTTAAAAAGGTGTGGTGGCTTGTGGCGGCCCACCACGGCCACAAAATTTTTAAAAAGGTGTGGTGGCTTGAGGCGGCCCACCACGGCCACAAAATCTTAAAAAAGGCGTGGTGGCTTGAGGCGGCCCACCACGGCCACAAAATTTTAAAAAGGTATGGTGGTTTGAGGCGGCCCACCACGGCCACAAAATCTTAAAAAGGTGTGGTGGCTTGAGGCGGCCCACCACGGCCACAAAATTTTAAAAAGGTGTGGTGGATTGAGGCGGCCCACCACGGCCACAAAATTTTAAAAAGGTGTGTGGTGGCTTGAGGCGACCCACCACGGCCGCAATTTAAAGAAAGAAGGGAATTTTGAAATTGTGAAAGATGGGGGTGCGCTCCCTGTGTGAGCGGCTTTATTGATATAGAAAGGATATTGCGGGATCCGTTTGCTGATGCGGGATCCGTTTGCTGATGCGAGATCCGTTTGCTGGTGCGGGATCCGTTTGCTGGTGCGGGATCCGTTTGCTGATGGCGGGATCCGTTTGCTGAAGCGGGATCCGTTTGCTGAAGCGGGATCCGTTTGCTGATGCGGGATCCGTTTGCTGATGCGGGATCCGTTTGCTGAAGCAGGATCCATTTGCTGAAGCGGGATCCGTTTGCTGATGCAGGATCCGTTTGCTAATTGCGGGATCACCGTGGACCAAATTGCTGTCTAGAGCTGCAGTTGCTGTTGACTTTATCGTGGGGATGCAGGCATGGTTGACTGTGGACCACTTTCTGCTGGGGATGAAGTGCCTTGAGTAGCGGATGCTGTTGACTTCGTGGTAGTACCTGTTATGTGTGTGCTTGGCAGGTATATGTGTTTGTGCAAGAAGATGCATGAAGTGTGAAATGAAGAGAGAAATTGTGCTCGTGGTGCAATGTGATTTGAAAGCAGTTTTGCATGAGAGAGAGTTTTTGTAAGAATGGAGAAAGTGATTTTCTGTGCGGTGTGATTTGAGGAAAGCCTCGGATGTATTCATACCTTCACTTACCATTGCCGTTGGATGGATTAGTGTTGTGGTGGTGGATGCCTTGATGTCCATGCTTTGGAGAATGATGACGTTGGTGATGATGAATTGTTCTTGCCTTTGATGGAGTGTTGGCGAGATGGTATTCTGGATGATGGGTTGGACGTGCCAAAAGGCTGCCTACGTATCCCTAAGAGAATCAGACCAGCGTAGTTCAAGGATGATGGAGAGTGCTGGGGAGGAAAACCTAGGAGCAAACCAAAGTGGAGCACATAGAAGGAGAAAAAGAAAAAGAAAAATCTTTTTTGTTTTTTTTTTAAGATTAGAAGGGAATGCACACATGTGAGAAAAAGATTTTATTTTTTTTTTAGTTCGTGGGTGAACCATTTTAACCATTGTGTGTTTGTAAAGCCAACCCAAGATCAAGTCATGTTCAATCAAAGTCCGGATTGCCTCGCTTGAATGTTGTCGCCGCGGTGTCCAACGAAAATTGATGTCTAGCCCCACAAGATTTGTCGTTTATGGGGCTTCAAAAGGACTATTGATGCCGAGATGCCAAGGGGTTGCTGACTGTAAAGCCCCTCGAATGCTGAACTTTGGGTGGCTTATGAAGCCCCAAGATGAATCAACTCTTAGCCCATTCAAATAAACTGTCTTTCGTTGTCGACGTGGGCGAGCCCCAAGAGAAGATCATTGATACCAAGCTTTGAGAGATTGCTAAGCCCCAAATGTCATGGGCTTATCAAGTTTGTAGATGGCGGGATGTGGAGACCTTTCGTTGTGAAGCCTCAAATTTTCTTGGAATCGGCTTAGCATTATGTTGGGAGTGGATGGCGCTATTGGGAAGAACTCTTGAAGGTGATCTCCTTCTTTCTTATGCTTGGAGATGGATGGCCCTTTCTGTGGTTGAGGCCCAAATGGCGGAAGGTCCATGTTGAAAATGTAGTACGGTCTTCGGGGGACGTCTCATGGGAGATGGTGATGTTGTTGCAGATGATAAGGTCTTTGTGTGATAAGGTCTCGAACGGTATGTTTGCTCGAGTCTTCTTGAGTTGGACCGACGGCGGATCTTCGGATGCAGCCTGTGCTTTTGATCTTGGAGAAGGGGGTGCTGTATTGCAGAAACATTGGGATTGGCCGTAACTCTGTCTCTAGAGTTAACATATTGGCATTGCCCGCCATAACTCAGCCGTGTGAGTCTAGCATATTGAATCTTTTTCCTTTTCTCTAAGACTTCCTTCAGAATCTCGCTGTGAGTTCTAACAAGAATCATCAAATTCATTCATATCATCGGAGCCTTTATTTAAAACCAAGAGGCCTTTTGACTGGAAGTGTTGAGGGACCATTGAAGTTTGATCCCTTTCATGGAGCCATAAGACTACTCCCAAATTGCATTGCTCGGGTACCACTGCCCAAAAGCTTGTTAATTGCGAAGCCCCAATATTGCCCTTTGCTTAAATTACTGTAAAGCCGTGGCCCAAAAGATTTGTAGATTGCGAAGCCCCTTGAGACCTTTCGGTATAAACCTTCAAATGTTGCTGGGGACATTGAAGTGAATTGCTTCTTGCCGAGGGAGCCTTTAAGACTTGACCATAGCCCCTAGAATGCCATCATTGATTGCGAGAAAGGTCCATCCTTGATTGGGGGAACGAGTACGGGCACACATGATAAGAGGGATTTTTGACATACCTTTTGAGTGACTTTGAGGATAGTCCATTCTGTCAGAAATCGCCTCTCAGAGTCGCGCGCCTCCGCCCCTTGAGGCCAGACGCGCGCTCCTTCCGCCGCCTAGGGGGGATGCACGCGCTTCTGGGGCGTGTCAGTTACAGATTCTGCCCTAAAATCTCTCCCTTGCTCATTATACATGATTTTGCCCGGGAAAGATTTCTTGGAGACTCCGTTTGGCTCCAAAAACAGTCACTTTTCAACTATAAAACCCCCTCCAATCCATCATTGGAGGGAGGAACTGGGAAATCATTACTTTCAAACCTTTTTTACACACTTCTTTTATAGACTTTTCTTGGGACTTCTTCAACAAAGCATTCAATCTCTTCTTCAAGGCTTCACAAGAGATTCTTTTTGAAGGATACTATAGGTAAAGGTCTTCAACACTTCTCCTCTCCTTCTTCTTCTTCTTCTTCTTCTTCTTCTTCTTCTTCAAATCAAATGTGCAATCACCCAAAACCATTTGGGACATGACACCAACGGTCCTTTCATTACATTGAATTGGCCTAGGAGTCATCTCCCTACATTTCAAACTCTAAACCCCTTTTTATCATCATTTTAATAGGAAGAACACATTTATCTTGAAAAGTGAATTATGAACAAACAAGACCGACTTTGCTCGGGCGAAATGGGTGTTTAAGTACTTCCCATTTCGTAACCTAACCCCCGAACCCCTCATCCCAAAGAATCTCTGTTTTCGTAAATCAAACTTAGGCTCATAAAACATTAGGTTTTCTTACGTTCCTCAAAAACGTGGGTGGCGACTCTAAAACACAATTAGACATCCTAGGATGATCCACCGCTCTAGCCAAGTGGGGGGGGCTCTCCCGGGGTATCTACAGTGGCGACTCCGCTGGGGATGCTTGAGGGTTAAACTTGTGTTTCTGTTCATAATTCACTTTTCTGGGCATTCTGGAAATTGACATGGGAAGCGCGCGCCTCGGTCCTTCATGGTCCAAAGCACGCGCGTCCCGGGTCAAAATCCAGAATCGCCCGCCTTCCATGTGTTCTTCCTATTCTTCCTATTATTTTGTGCTAACAAACATTGCAGGGGTTCCATCACACAATCAGGACCAGGGCAATCCCCTGAGTCCATAAGTTTTTGATGATCTGACAGGTGAGCCCAGAAGCGGGCGCCTCCCAGTTTCTATGCGCCAGTCGCGCGCTTCCCACAACACTAGCCAGAGGCGCGCGCTTCTGGGCCAATTTCCAGGGCAACAACAGGTTCCAGTGACTGGACAGAACAGTGGGGTGTGGGCACAGTTGCCTGCATCAGGACAGAATTGAACCCTTGGACTGTTTCATTTTATGTTTTTATTTACCGGTCACACGGGTGATTCGGGAGTTGTAATTTATGTGTTTATGTGTTCTTATCTTTTCTTTTCAAAAAATAAAAAATAAAAAAAGTTTTGTCACGTGATAGACCTCACACTACGTGCACATTTTTCCTATCAACTGCTCAATATCGAGTCGCACAAGTCCAACCCCAAACCCGTCGAGGCCCGTCATAGAAAGTTTCAAGCTCCACTCGACCTTGGCTCTTTCGAAGCGGTAAACCTCAGCCCGTGGCGTAGTTCATGACTACATGCCGGGGGTGACCTTTGAGCCTCATATTCAAGCCGAGCACAAGCCACACAATTCTAGTTAGGGTCTAACACTCCGTGACTCAAGTCGGTTTCCATGTACCGAGATTTCCCTAAACTAATGTCTTCAAAACATACATGCCAACTTGTTGAAACGGATGCAATAAAAATCCGTCCCCAAAAGTGGTTATTTTGGACGAAAATAAAAATCCGTCCCCGCATGTATGCTTTACTACATTAATTTAGTTTAATCCCGATACATGTAGGATTCACAAACGTGATGGAATCCGATGACTATATGGGACCGCGAGATGGTCTATATACTAGTGTGACGATTCCATTATCTTCTTAGAAACCCCAAAAGGGATCCATTCCCTCCGACTTATAAAAAAAAAAAGTCTTTTTTCTTATGTGGTTCGAGTCGTGTGCCCAACTGTGTGTTCTCAACCTCCTCATGGACCGAAAGTGTGAACCGAGACTGAAAAGGGCTACTTCTCCAATTATAGGTCTGATTGGTACTCTCCACATCTACAGAGATTCATCCAACAGTCTTGTCCGTGAACCGATCACTCCAACAGCTTCTACATCATCAATGGCCGGCGACTCCAACACCAACAACGCCATGACTCTCGAACAGCTTTCTGCCATGGTTCAAACACTCCAACAACAAGTCACCACTCTCAACAACGAGGCTCAAACCAAAGAAGCCTTGTGGCAAGCTCATGTCGGCAGTCAAAGAGAGGCCCACGAGGCCGAGGTTGACCAACTGAAAGCCAAGCTCCTCAAACTCTCCAAGAACAAGGGGGTTGATGACAACGAGGAATCCGAGTGGACCAAGGGTTTGTTTGAAAGACCGTATGTCAGTGCCTGTACCAAAAAAGTGGGGGGACCAAGCACCGACAACAACGACCCCAAAATGGTCGATTCCATCATGGCCTACATTGATCAGAAATTTGACGGCCTCAACATGGGAAAAGGCTCCAACACAAGCCTTTATCAGTCATCCATCCTCATGAGCACGATGGCCGCTCTTCCCGACAAATTCAAGATGCCCGACATTAGCAAGTTTAAGGGTAACTCATGCCCGATGGCTCACATCGAGACTTACATTTGGGCTATGGTTCCGAAGAAGGTCTCCCCAAAAGTTATGGCTCAATGCTTTCCTCTCACCCTCGAGGGGGCGGCAAAGGATTGGTATGCAACTCTCCCGCTCACTGTCCGTCTTGACTGGGATGCCGCTATGCTTGCCTTCAAGAATCAATATCAAGGCAACGCCACTCACCGGCCCACAAGGAAAGAGCTCGAGAATACCACTCAAAGAGACAACGAGTCCTTCATTGACTTCACAAGGAGATGGAATGACAAACTCTCTGAAATTGTTGAGAGGCCGAACACAAAAGAGCAAATGGACATCTTTCTCAAGTGTCTCAAGATTGATCTCCGCACCCACCTAAGTGGGGCTTGCTACTCCGACTTCTCCCAAATGTATGAGGCGGGGATACGCATGGATGACTTTCTCAAGGAGATTAAGAAGGCCACTCCTACTTACCGATACAAGGCCGCCTCTAGTTCCAACAAAGAGGCTTCTGTCAATGCCGTTACTAGTGACAAGGGAAATTACAAGAAGGTTCCCCCACCACAAGGCAAGCGGTTCCAAAACGACCGCGTCTACACTCCTCTCAACGGCATGACCATCACCGAGGCCTATGAAGCTCTAAAGGCCAAGGGAAAATCACCCCTCTTCAAGGGTACAAGCAACCACAACCGCTCCGTGCCAATCATGCTCACCACAAATGGTGTGACTACCATCAATGCACCGGCCACCTCACCGAGGATTGCTTCTCCATCCGCAACACCATCCAAGACCTTATAGACAAGAAGGAATTCATAATCCCTAATAAGGGTGGTGTCAATGTAATAGAGGTAGGAGAGTTTGAAGGAACCACTCATTCGATCCCAATTGTGAATGAGGGCTCCGATGATATAAATAAACTTGATAATTCTTGTTATGTTGTGACTTATGATGAGATTATAAGGGAAGTCTTAGAGAATAAGAAGAAGAAGCTACAAGGGACCGTGAATGTGTTCACTCGCAGCGGCCGATTAACAACGAGCACAATCCCTCCCAATATTGCAGCAACCAGCACCTCTTCTCAAAGATCGCAAGCACGCGACATACCCGAAGATCCTTTGTTAACACAGCTCAAGAAGACGCAAGCCAACATATCCATCTGGGACCTTATTGCATCATCAAAGAGACACCGAGACCTCATCATTAAGAATTTGGATGACACATCAGTCTCTCCCGACACGACTCTCGAGGACCTCACAGCAATGATAGGTCACATACACTTCCGCAATGTCATCACTTTCGCCGACATGGACCTCCCGCCATTTGGGTCCGAACACAATGAATCCATCTACCTCAAAGTAAGGGCAAGGGGGAGACCCATCTCAAGAGTTCTAGTAGATGGTGGTTCCGCACTCAACTTAATGCCAAGCTGAGTCATGGACATACTAGGGCTCAAAAACTCTGATTTACAACCATCTGCCCAAGTCATTAGAGGGTACGACAGCACTGCCCGTACAGTCATGGGAATGATAGAAGTTTGGAAGCATGATCATGTCCGTCCCATTCCAAGTACTTGACGTCCCTGCTTCATTCAACTTACTTCTGGGCTGACCTTGGATCCACAGTTCCAATGCGGTACCTTCCACTCTCTATCAGTGTGTCAAGATCAGAAACGGGGACGAGATAGTCACTATCATGGCCGAGAATATCACCGTCCACAGAAATGGGGGACAACCCGTTCACCAAGTCCAACACGGGATAGAAGATGCCACTCTCTCCGGCGTCAACACCATTGACAAAGAAGGGGAAAACAGACAATGGGCCCCCGGCAATCCTAAAGTCCTCCGCATGATGAGAAACATGAATCACTTTCCCGGTCTTGGCCTAGGGAAGCATTAACAAGGGATATTGCACCCCGTGGTAGTTCCTTTTGTCAAGAACAAGTTTGGTCTGGGATACGAGCCTACCAAGGATGACTTGAAGTACGAGCAAGCAGTCAAGAATCAAAGGACCCAAGCTCGCAAAGAAGGTCGACAATACGAAATCCCTGACTTGAAACCCTACCGCAACACACTAAACGGTTATTTTGTTCGCCAAGGGGAAGATGTTCCGTACATGATCTTTTCCGAACCATGGGTTAACGACAAGGGCGTCAGAAAGCCCGATCCCGAGATCTTCACCGATTGTGAAATACCGGCACAAGAAAGAGAACCTACTCCAATGTCACCCCGAGAGTGGTGGAGCAAGAAAGTGACTATAGAGTCCAAGGTAGAGGTTACCGTGGGAGAATAACTATCCGATCTAGCCTCCATGTTCGAAGAATTTACCATCATGGACGATTGTCAAGTCATCGCCATCTCCGACAATACAGAAATGGAGAGCCCATCTATTGGCAAGATTCAGCCAAGCTCCGAGCCAATCAACAACTGGTATTCAACGAAGGGGCCCTTAGTATCCGAGGATTTCTTGATACGAGAAATGGGTTGCATACCCCATACAGCAACAAAGGAAGAGCGGCTCATACTTACTTTCGAGTCCGAGAGTGTTTCTAATGCCCTCACCCAAGAGGATATGGAGGCAATAGCCGAGCGTGTGTTTCCTTTCTTTGCTAATGAAAAATTTGATATTTCTGAGTACCCCGAGATTGCAAACATCATAAATGATGAATTAGCTAATAACGAACTTAATGAACAAGTTAATAACGATTCAAATTATGATGAAATAGACCACGAAAACATAACATACCTAAATGAACTAGCTCAACAGGTTCGTTGTCGTGGTGAAAATGGTCCAGGGGCTGATGAAGAATTGCATACTGTTAATCTGGGTACCGACGAAGAGCCGAAAGAAACGAAGATTGGCAGCTTCTTCAAGGGGGAAGACAAAGACAAACTGACTGCACTGCTCAGAGAATTTGTGGATGTATTCGCATGGTCGTACAAAGACATGCCGGGTTTGGACAGAAAGGTCGCAGAGCATAGAATTCCGATCAGAGAGGATGCCAAGCCAGTAAAGCAGAAGCTCAGAAAGATCAAGCCAGAATGGCCTCTATAAGTCAAAGAAGAGATTGAAAAGCTCCTCAGTGTGGGTTTCATCAAAGTCATTGAGTATCCAACTTGGCTAGCCAACATTGTGACAGTCAGAAAGGCAAACGGCAAGGTTCGAGTTTGTGTAGACTTCCGGGATTTGAACAAAGCTTCCCCGAAAGATGATTTTCCACTACCAAACATCGACATGCTCGTCGATTCAACTGCCAACTATGAAGTCCGCTCATTTGTGGACGGTTTCGCCGGTTACAATCAGATCCTCATGTCTGAAGAAGATCAACACAAGACAGCTTTCACAACTCCATGGGGCACTTTCTGCTACACAGTCATGCCGTTCGGACTAAGGAACGCTGGGGCTACCTACCAGAGGGCTGTTACGGACCTATTCCACGATATGATTCATAAAGAGATCGAGGTCTATGTAGACGACATGATCATCCATTCAAAGGGAACCAATGGTCAACATTTGATCGATCTTCGCAAATTCTTTGAAAGGCTTCGACAACACAAGATGAGGCTCAATCCCGCAAAGTGCACTTTTGGGGTCATCAGAGGAAAGGTTCTTGGTTACATGGTCACTGAAAGAGGAATTGAAGCCGATCCCTCCAAGTTCAAGGCAATCATTGACATGCCTCCCCCAAGGATGCAGAAAGAAATCAAATGTTTCATGGGCAGACTTCAATACATCAGTCGGTTTGTGCACCAAATCACTTCCATTTGTGAGCCAATCTTCAAGCTACTCAAAAAGAATGTGGCTCTAGAATGGACCGATGCGTGCCAAGAAGCCTTTGACCAAGTAAAGCATTACTTGACATGCCCTCCAGTTTTGGTTCCACCACACGAAGAGAAGCCTCTCTTGCTCTATCTCACTGTCAATGATGAAGCCCTAGGGGCTATGTTAGCACAAGAACAGCGAGACTCCACAAAAGAAAATGACATCTACTTTGTCAGCCGACGGTTTCAAGGAGCTGAAAAGAACTACTCTGTCTTAGAGAAGTCTTGTGCTGCATTGGTTTGGGTTACTCAAAAGCTCAAGCATTACATGGAGGCCTTCCCAATCAAGTTGGTAGCAAAAGTGGACCCGCTCCGCTACATCTTCGAGAAGCCTTTCATGTCAACAAGAATAGCCAAATGGTATTTTATGCTCGCCGGCTACGATATCACTTACGTCACCCTCAAATCCATCAGGGGGAAGGTGTTCAGTGATCAGCTTGCTGAATTTCCGTGTGACGAAGTGAAGGGGGAAGATGTACAGTTCCCCGACGAGCATTTAATTTGCGCCACAACAGAGGAAAATAAGTGGCAACTTTTTTTCGATGGCGCAGCCAATAAGCATGGGTATGGCATAGGGATGTTACTTGTTGATCCAAAGGACATGTACACTCCAATCGCCATCCGCCTCGAATTTGAAGCCACTAACAACACCGCTGAGTACTGTGAATACGTGTGTTTGAATTTGGGATATTCATAGCAACATTAAAATATGAAAGTCGCCACGCCGTTTTAGTTATAGCCAAAACATTGAGAAAAAGCATGTTTAATGGGTTCGGGGGTCAAATTACAACAAGAGAAGAATATTGGACGTTATCACTCCTATTGCCCGAATGATCGGTCTTTCTATCATGATGAATGTGTTAGTAGTGTGTTAGTGTTTGAGACCGGATCCGAAGATTGCCTACGTTCCTCTCAATGTGAGAAGCTCAGGTCAGCGTAGTTCGAGAAGAATTTAGAATAGGCAGAAGAATCGGGATCATGCATAATGAGGGGGAATTACCTAATGTTTAGGGTTTAGAAGTAGTTCCTAGATCATCCTCGGGTTGATGAACCCTAGATCATCATCGGCTATGAAGTAACATGTAATTATGAAGATCGCCACCCTAAATATGGCATAAATAAGGTTTTAATCTAGAATATGATGAATATGCGAAAAACATATTATGAACATATGAATGTCATGAAGAAAATATGAATAAAGATGATAGGAACATGAATATTATGAAGAACACATGAATAAACATATTAAGAATATGAATATTAAAGATCTACATTAGAAATAATGCAAGAACATGAAAAAAAGTTAGAAAACTTACCTTTGTTGGCAAGAAATAACCTTGGATCTTCTTGGGATTCTTGAGAGTGTTTTTGGAGGTTTGAATGACTTGATTTGGGAGCAAAATCGTCACTTGAAAGCTCTAAAATTCGGATCCCCCAATTATGAGGCAAGGGAGGTCTTTAAATAGGAAACTGATGGAGAGATCTGACGGTCAGGATCATCCGGAGCGGATGTGGCCGCGTGGCCAAGATGGAGGGCGGCCCCAAGGTTGGAGCTTGGGCGAATGTGGCCGCGTGGCCATCGTTGCTGGCTGACTTAATTTTCAAGCTAGGGTTTCTGCATGGTTTTAAGGAAACCATTTATTACCTATTTTTATAGATTTTGTCATAAATGAGGTATTTCGAGAATCCGGAACAAGTCTTTGCAAGGTTTCTAATTCCTATAAAGTCCTTGTATTTTTGGGAAAGTCCTAATAAACTCATTTTCAGGTCGGGTACTAACAGTAGCCCCTCGGCGACGCTTCTTGCAAGGCAATGTGGGGTCGACGATAAAAGAAGGATCCGTCTGAAACATGAGTTTCAAAACAGATGAAAGGTAAGGGAACGGCTGAACCTTGACAGACGACCTACGTATCCGCGGGGGAATCAAGCCAAACGTAGTTCAAATCTGATGGGGAAATTTAGAATGATTTTTCCTCTGATGGGGAGCAACGTCTTCTGCTGGGGAAAATGCACCTGCTGGGGATGATAGATGACCATGTCGGTCGGGTGGCTGGACCTTTTCAGGTTTCCTACGTATCCTCCGAGGAATCAAGCCGGTCGTAGTTCTGAGCTATTGGGGAAAGACGAGACATCGAACTTCTGCTGCGGATAATAAACCTACGGATACTATCTTGTATGAAGAACGAACATTCGTAAGCAATGAAGTTATTTGGGAAAAATGAAGAGTATGTTGTCTAAATAATCCCAAGATGGAATGGTAAACGCAATCAGGATCGCCAGGGTTCCTACCGATTGCGCTAAAGTAATAGATGCTGGATTTCTCACGAACAGAAACGCCGAGGCTTCTGCCAATCGCGATCGATCTAGGATACGTATGTCATAGAGGCGCCGAAGTCTCTATAACCATACGAATCCTAATAATAGATGCTGGATCTCTCGCAAACAGAAACGCCGAGGCTTCTGCCAATCGCGATCGATCTAGGATGCGTATGTTATAGAGGCGCCAAAGTCTCTACAACCATACATCCTAATAATAGATGCTGGATCTCTCGCAAACAGAAACGCCGAGGCTTCTGCCAATCGCGATCGATCTAGGATGCGTATGTCGTAGAGGCGCCGAAGTCTCTACAACCATACGAATCCTAATAATAGATGCTGGATCTCTCGCAAACAGAAATGCCGAGGCTTATGCCAATCGCGATCGATCTAGGATGCGTATGTCATAGAGGCACCAAAGTCTCTACAACCATACGAATCCTAAGCAAATATTAGGAAATGCTAAAATAATAGATGCTGGATCTCTCGCAAACAGAAACGCCGAGGCTTCTGCCAATCACGATCGATCTAGGATGCGTATGTCATAGAGGCGCCGAAGTCTCTACAACCATACGAATCCTAAGCAAATATTAGGAAATGCTAAAATAATAGATGCTGGATCTCTCGCAAACAGAAACGCCGAGGCTTCTGCCAATCGCGATCGATCTAGGATGCGTATGTCGTAGAGGCGCTGAAGTCTCTACAACCATACGAATCCTAATAATAGATGCTGGATCTCTCGCAAACAGAAATGCCGAGGCTTCTGCCAATCGCGATCGATCTAGGATGCGTATGTCATAGAGGCACCGAAGTCTCTACAACCATACGAATCCTAAGCAAATATTAGGAAATGCTAAAATAATAGATGCTGGATCTCGCACAAACAGAAACGCCGAGGCTTCTGCCAATCGCGATCGATCTAGGATGCGTATGTCATAGAGGCTCCGAAGTCTCTACAACCATACGAATCCTAAGCAAATTTTCGGTGAAGAATGGAAATTTTAAGAGGCTTCCCGTACCCAAAGATAACGAACATCAGTCAAAATAGCGCTAAGGGCACCTAAAATGAATCAAAGGGGAATGTACTAGGGGTAAAACTGAAATTTTGCATGTGGAGGCAAAGATGATGGATTGTTATGAAGTCGCAAACGGGATGAACTCTCGGGGAGTCACAAAGGTGATAGACTCTCGGGGAGTCACAAGGGACTCTTTGGGGAGTCACAAGGGCAAAGGACCTTTAGGGAAATGCGAAGGAGGTGGACTCTCGGGGAGTTGCTAATATGGGGAACATGATCTGGGTTCCGCTTATCCTAAGTTAGGAGGGAATGAGGCTACGAGCCATTGAGACCAAGTCGTTAGGTAAGGGACATTTTGCTTGGTTGCTTAGGGTAGGACTTAAGGCTTTTAGGGAAAGGGGTATCCTCCTAGTCTTGAGATAGGAATGCCTAAAGATGTTACGGTTTCTTAGGCTTGGGATTATGTCTCGGAGACAATGTGGGTTTCCTAGGCTTACGGGCTAGGGATTGGAGTTCATTTAAGCATGAGGAAAGTATTTTATCCTAGGCTTAGTGCTAGGGCTTGTAAAGGTTGAGGTTTGGGAACTTCCTAGATGTTAGGGTTTCGAACAAGGGTTTGGAAACTGGTGTTTAAGGACCATGACTCTCCTAGGTTTGGGACTAGGGTTTAGGAATTTCCTAGGTCTAGGAGGCTAGGGCTTGGAGTTGTGGTAGGCTCAGAGGTTGCAAAGGCGTTGGCTTTTAGACATAAGGCTGGGAGTTGGAAAGGTTGTGACTTCCTAGGCTTGAGACCATGGACCATTGGGAAGAGGGATCGCTTTTGTGGAAGGTCCACTAAGCTTGATGTTAGGGTTCACCATTTTTCGGGATTGGTGACTATGGCTTGGAAATGTTCGTGGTAACCTAGGCTTTAGGCTAGGTTTTAAGGCTAAGGGCTGTAAACTTCCTATATTTTGAGACTAAGGTGAAGGAATTTCCTAGGTCTAGGACTGGGGTTTGAAGGGAATGTTGAATCCTAGGCTTGATGATAGAGTTTAAAGAGGATAATTTCTACCTAGGCTTGAGGCTAGGGTTTTAGAAAGAGTGTGACTACCTAGGCTTGAGGCTAGGGTTTAGAGCGAATGCGACTACCTAGGCTTGAGGCTAGGGTTTAGAGCGAATGCGGCTTCCTAGGCTTGAGGCTAGGGTTGATTGCGAATACGGCTTCCTAGGCCTGAGGCTAGGGTTGATTAAGTTTTGGACAGGGCATTGTATCCTAGGTTTTGGGTTAGGGTTTAATAAGACGGGGGATTAAGATTGTAAATTTCCTAGGTTTCGAGACTAGGGTTTCGGGAATTTGGAAATGATGTTGCATGCGGGGCTTCGGAAATTCCCTAGAACTTGGGCTAGGGTTAAAGAGGATGTTGTGGTTTCCTAGGCTTAAGGATATGTGACTACTTAGGCTTGAGGCTAGGGTTTGGTGAGAACGCGACTTCCTAGGCTTGAGGCTAGAGTTTGGAGGGAATGTGACTACCTAGGCTCGAGGGTAGGGTTTAGGAAGGATGTGGCTACCTAGGATCGAGGCTAGGGTTTAAGAAGGATGTAACTTCCTAGGCTTTAGGCTAGGGTTTGGAAGGATGTAATTACTTAGGCTTAAGGCTAGGGTTTGGAAGGATGTGATTACCTAGGCTTGGGGCTAGGGTTTGGAGAGAATGCGACTACCTAGGCTTGAGGCTAGGGTTTGGAGGGAATGTGACTACCTAGGCTTGAGGCTAGGGTTTGGGAAGATGTGATTACCTAGTCTTGAGGCTAGGGTTTGGGAAGATGTGATTACCTAGTCTTGAGGCTAGGGTTTGGGAAGATGTGATTACCTAGGCTTGAGGCTAGGGTTCGGAGCGCATGTGACTTCCTAGGCTAGAGGCTAGGGTTTGGAGACCGAAAGCATTTGAAGGTTTGTCTTGGTTTAGACCGAGCAAGTTTGAGGTCTAAGAGTGTTGCGGTTTGGGGCAGGTGAGCTTGATACCTCATGGCTGGATAGGCTCGATAGGTTAGACCTAGGCTAGAGTGCTAGGGTTTAGCTAGGGTAAGACTCAGACATGTGTTAAGGAGACCGGGGCCTAATGGAATGGTAGGCGTGAGATCTAGGAGATCGAAGGCTAGGCAGGGTAGCGTTGGGATATAAGGCTTTCAAGCGGGTAAGTCTTTTGTCCTAGAGAAACCGCGTTATTGGTTAGGACCAAGCAGGCTTGAGGTCGGCCAAGAAGTAACGGATTGGGATTGGATGATCCTAGTACCTAATACGCATATCGGGCTTGGATCCTAGAGTGTTTGAAAGTTTAGGCTAGGTGCGAACTATAGGTGCGGGAAATGGGTTTGGATATGTGACCATGTTGGCGCATAGGTATGGACTTGAGTCTCAAAGACTTTGCTCGAGTGCAATAGGTACCTAACAGGATTGGGTATGCTTAGGACTTAATTTTGTCTTAGAGGTCATGCGTGTGACTAAGCTCGTTTGGCAATTGCGAAGGTAGGTTAGGGATGGGACCAAAGGTGTTTAAGGACACAGGTTTTAACCTGATGGGTATTGAGATCCCTATGGCAAGGCGTGGTGCGCAAGAGATCCTATGCGTTCGAGCACGTTTGAGGTTTGGACTCGTGGGGAAGAAAGGTTTGAGATCCATGGAGTTCAAGGGTGGACCTTGTAGGTAGCGAGGTTTGGACTCAGCTCGGATTAAGTAGATTAGAGACCTAAGGGGTTGAAGGTCAGGCTAATGGGTGACACTAGGTTGGTACTTGGTAGGTTTAAGAGTGGTAGGGTCATGGCTTGGACATGACGGGAGTCGGGAGACGTAGATGTGTCGCTTTTAGTCGGACCAAGTAGGCTTGAGAATTAAAGAGTCCAAAGGGTGGAGGTCTAAGGTTATAGACCTAGAGAGTGGATAGTTTTGTGATCTGTGTGGATCGGATATGCTAGAGACTTAAAAGATAGGCGATTGGTAGACTCGAGTGGTCTTGGGATCGAAAGGATCGCTCAACAGGTTAGACTGAGTAGACCTAAGAGGTTGGACCTAGGAGGATAAGAGAGCTATTGCTTAGACAAGGTAAGGATGACTATGTGTTGGTAGGTTTGAGATCTAGGAGATCGGTTAGGCTCGGGACCGGTAGGTTCGGGACCTAATGGGTCACCCTAAGGATTTGGCTTTGGTTAACTGGTTTAAGGTCTGAAGTTTTGGGTAGAACCGGTTCGAGGCCGAAGGGGTCATGCTACAAACTTGCGGAAGGTCGAGCTAAGAGGTTATGATGTAACCTAGGTAAGACTCACCGGGTAGGTTTGGGACCTAGGTAAAACTGATCGGGTAGGCTCGGGACCTAGAGAGTTTATAGTGTAACTTAGGCAAGACTGACCGGGTAGGCTTGGGACCTAAGGTTTTGAACCAGGTAGGTTGGGACCTAAAGGTATCCTATTGTGTAGGAAATAGGGTGAAGGACCGAGTCGGTTCAAGAATCAAAAAGATGGGTCTCAGAGTGGACCGAGGAGGTTTATACAAATTTTGTGGAGACCGAGAGTGCGGGTTTATAAACAAAGTGTCGTGGAAGAGAAAACTTTTGAAAGTGTTATGATCTTATGCAGATGCCTTATAATTAATTATGATTCTAATCAATCCAAATAGGTCGTCGCGTGCCGAGTTTGACGATGAGGGGTGCCCTTCTTCTAAGTGTATCCTTGTTGACGCCTCGGTATTCTCTGGGAAACCACATAGTCGACCCATTCTGTTAGGGATTCTCTAATTTGGTGAGCGGGTACTCTTCCTCCTTTGAGAAATTCTATGTCGAACTTGATGATGAGGGATGCCCTTCTTCTTAGTATGTGCTTGTCGAAGCCTTGATATTCTCCGAGAAACCACATAGTCGACCCATTCTGTTGGGGAAGCCCCAGTTCGATAAGGGTGTAGAGCGGGGTATTCTACCTCCTTTAAGACGCACCCTTTTTTCTGCCTAGACCGCCCTTTCGGGTTTTCAATCTAGCGGGCATCTCTTTTGCGTCATTTTTTTTTTTTTTTTTTTTTTTGAAAATCATTCAGTCGACTCAAAAAAGGAAAAATAATTGTTTAAACATGCGGGGGCATTTTGGTGATAGTGAGAGGGAGAGAGAGATAGTAATCGCATTTTGACTCTTTGGACAATTGAGTGTATATAAAAGGAAGGAAGCCCCTGCTTGACAGAAAGTAAGTGTTTAGCTTTTTCCTAGATTGTAGAACAGAAGACTTGTCGAGACATTTGAAAATTGTTTTATTCAAGATTCTCATTTGATTGCTCGAGAATGGACCTCGTTGATTAGTTTATGGTTAATTGGTAAACAAGTAGCCTCAAATTAATAAATGTTTTGATCAATTGTGAGTGAAGAAGTCAGGAGTAGAAATATGGGAGAAGAGAGAAGAGAAAGAAAATTGGCTCGAGGTGGGTTGTGTATATTTTGGACCGAACCGGGAGGTTGCCTACGTTCTCCTCAAGGTGAGGAGCTCAGGTCCGCGTAGTTCGGGGTTGACCCGCTTGACGATGGTGTCGGGTTTCAGTGGGTATGTGTGGGAGGAAAGAAAAGAAAGAAAGTTGGCCCAAGGTAGGTTATGTTTGGCTTTGAGTGGTTGCCCGGTTGACGATGAAGTTGGGTTTTGAGTTTAGGGGTGTGAGGTTCGTTTGAGGTGAGTTGTTCTTTGTAGCTTATTGCGGTGGATTACTCCTTTGTAGTTGTTGCAGTGGATTGCTCCATCGTAGTTGTCATGGGTTGCTGCCGTTTATCTACTTTGTAAGGAAAGAAAGGAAAATAGAACATTTGAGGTGAAAAGAAAATGAGACTTTTACTTTTCCATGGTGATAGCCCTTTCTATTTTTCTTTTTCTTTTTTATTTTATCTCTTTGTGCACACCCTTTTTTTTTTTGCCTAGGCCGCCCTTTCGGGTTTTCAACCTAGCGGGCTTCTTTTTGTGCAATGCTCTAACTTTTGCCTAGGTCGCCCTTTTGGGTTTCAACCTAGCGAGCCATATATATATATTTTTTTATTTTTTTTTTATATTTGTACATGAAACATTGGGCGAGACAAGCCCCTAGTTTGCTTTCGCCTCTCTCGATTGCGAGGTAGCTTCCTTATAGTTCAAGCGGCCTTTTGCTGGCGGCGGGCATCCTAGCCCCTTGATTTTCACCGGTAGAGTTCCATTGGATTCTCACGTGCACCAATTAATGGCATGAATGACTTCGTGCACTTGTCTTACATTTGCGATGGAATACGGACAGCCCCAGTGTAACGGCATGTAGTACTCATGAAAGGAACAAACCAACCCTTTAAATTGTGGCAGCATGGATGTCTATTTGATGATGAGCAACCGCAGTCCATTTCTTTGTCACGACCTTATAAAAAAGGGTCTAATGGTGGGATGAGAGGCGTATGAGGATAGTGTATGGGAGAATGTGTATATAGAGAGTGTACATGAAGTGTGTACAAGGGGTGAGTGTATAGAGAGAGTGTATGGGGGTAGAATGTAGAGAGAAGAGAAAGTGATTCGTTCATCCCAATTGATCGAAGCATTTGTTATTTTGAGATTAATCGTTTACTTAGTTATGTGAATGGTTTGTGGGTCCATTTACCTTTTAATGAGTCGTCCTTAATGAGTAAGATTAAGATTAATTCATCATATAAAGATATAGAAATCAAGCGAAAATGGTGAATAAGACAATTTTCATGAAATTGATATATGCAAGCTTATGTCTCAAGTCTAGAGAGAAAAGAAAAGAAATAAAGACCCTTTTATTGGAACTAAAAGATTTAAACTGACTAGTCCGGGGTGGACTTTTACTTAAAGAAACAAAAATCGTCCAAGGTGGACTTTTGACAAAGGACACTCTAGAACCTACGAAGACTGAATGACCCTTTTCTTTTCTTTTATTTAAAGGAGGTAGCCCCAATTTCCTCTTTTGCCCATTCCCATGTATTCCGTTGGCGGGTGATGGCTCCGCTGTCAATGAGGCTTTGAATCTTTCTCCTCAATTGGAGGCAATCTTCGGTGTCATGCCCAATGTACTGGTGGTATTGGCAGTATTTGGAGGGATCCAAGCCTTGCTTCACTCTACTTGGTCCATAGTTGAACAAAGGAGACAACTTGCCGGCTTGAACTAGACTTTTGTAGAGTTTGGCTAACGGCATACCCAAGTCATTGTACTCGCGTTCGTCCTTCCGAACTGTATTTGAGGGTGGTTTAGGTACCGGTACCTGTCGTTGATGAGTAGTCTTAAGAGGCATCCCAACGGGGGAAGTCTGTGGCGGCCCGTACATTTGAGGAGCATACGGGTGTTGACATTGAGCAAGAGGGAGAACTCGGCTGAGGTAATCATAAACGCCACGAATTTCAGACAAATAGCGCCTCTCGATATTTTTTAGGGTCGTATGCATCTCTTTCTGAAAGTGTGTTGCTTACTCGTTGAGAATGGCCTTAAAGTGGATTGCTTGTTCATCGAGGATGGCTTCGAAGTGTGATGCTTGCTTACTGAGAGCAGTACCGGTGTAGAGGACTGTCTCGGGATCTTGGGTAGCAGCTTCAGTTGCAACTTCGATGTTCCTTGCAACCGACATGATGCAGAACTCTAGTCATGAAAGAATTAAGCCTCTTAGTTGAATTAAATTAGATTCGTATTTAATGATAAGGCATCGTTATAAAATCATTTTTTGGAAAAGAGTCGGTCTCCACATTTTTGAAATGCATTTTGGTAAAAAATTGAAAGTTTGACCGGGCCGAAGTTGCCTACGTTCCCCTTATCATGGGGGAGAGTTCCCACACAATAAGAGGCTCAGGTCGTCGTAGTTCGAATCAAGTTAGACTTTTAAAAAGAGGTGAGAGATGACCATAGGGGTCAAAAAGAGGGAGATGACTCGGTCCTTGGTCAAGCATGGGTGAGGAAGACCTATAGGAGTTGGTTTTGATTGGGTAGGGTATGGTTTGACCTAAGGTTTGACCTAAATTTGACCTAAGGTTTGACCTAAGGTTTGAGACAAGAAGTGGTTCAATCTAGGATGCGACGATAATGGTGGGTTGACCTAGATGGGTAAAGGATAGGTCGACCTAAATGAGAAGGGTTGGATTGACCTATATGGTGAATGAATCAAGATAGCGGGTTGTAGCGGTTTGCCTATGGGATGATCTAAGCGGGATGGACATGGTTTGACCTAAGCGGGTCTAAGGTTGACTTATTCGGGTTGGTAGACTAAGGAAGGTTAGAGATTGACCTAGATGGATCCAAGATAGGTAAGTCGACCTAAGCGGGTCACGGGGTGACCTTGACGGGTCAAAGGTGAAGGGGTAGTTTTAACCTAAGATGGACAAGTTGACCTAAATGGGTCAAGGATGGTGTGTGGACCTAAACGGGTTGACCTAGGTTGATCTGGACGACGGTGGGTCAAATAATGACCTAGGTGGGTCAAGATGACGGTTTGACCTAAGCGGGTTAGGACCAAAGGTAATTGGGTTCACCTATGGAATCAAAGATTGACCTATGAGGTCGAAAACGGATAAGGTTGACCTAGGATTCCAAGTCTGACCTAAGAGGTCGAAGGTGATTGGGTTGACCTAGGAGGTCAAAGGTTGACCTAAGAGGTCAACGGGTGATAATGTTGACCGAGGGGTCCAAGGGTAGACCTAAGAGGTCAAAGGTGGATGAGGTTGACCTAAGAGGTCAAAGGCGGATGAGAATGACCTATGGGGTCAAAGGTTGACCTAAGAGGTCAAAGACGATAAAGTTTACCTAGGGGGTTAAATGTGATAAGGTTGTCCTAGGAGGTCAAGGGTTGACCTAAGAGGTCGGAGGCGGATAAAGTTGACCTAGGCGGTTAAGGGTTGACCTAAGAGGTCGAGGGGTGACCTAAGAGGTCGAGGGTGATAAGGTTGACCTAGGAGGTCAAGGGTAGACCTAAGAGGTCAAAGGCGGATAAAGTTGACCTAGGGGGTCAAAGGTAGACCTAAGAGATCAAAGGTTGGTACGGTTGACCTAGGGGGTCAAAGGTTGACTTAAACGGATAAGATTGACCTAAGGGGTCAAAGGTTGACTTAAACGGATAAGATTGACCTAGGGGGTCAAAGGTTGGCCTAAGAGGTCAAAGGGTGGTAAGGTTGACCTAGGAGGTCAAAGGTTGACCTAGAGGGTCAAAGGTTGACCTAGGGGGTCAAAGGTTGGCTTAAGAGGTCAAAGGTAGATAAGGTTGACCTTGGAGGTCAAAGGTTGGGAAGGTTGACCTAGGTGGTCAAAGGTTGACCTAGGAGGTCAAAGGTAGGTAAGGTTGACCTAGGGGGTCAAAGGTTGACTTAAACGGATAAGATTGACCTAGGGGGTCAAAGGTTGGCCTAAGAGGTCAAAGGGTGGTAAGGTTGACCTAGGAGGTCAAAGGTTGACCTAGGGGGTCAAAGGTTGGCCTAAGAGGTCAAAGGGTGGTAAGGTTGACCTAGGAGGTCAAAGGTTGACCTAGGGGGTCAAAGGTTGGCCTAAGAGGTCAAAGGGTGGTAAGGTTGACCTAGGAGGTCAAAGGTTGACCTAGAGGGTCAAAGGTTGACCTAGGGGGTCAAAGGTTGGCTTAAGAGGTCAAAGGTAGATAAGGTTGACCTTGGGGGTCAAAGGTTGGGAAGGTTGACCTAGGTGGTTGAAGGTTGACCTAGGAGGTCAAAGGTAGGTAAGGTTGACCCATGGGGTCAAAGGTTGACCTAGGAGGTCAAAGGTAGATAAGATTGTCCTAAGAGGCCAAAGGATGGTGGGATTTTGACCAAAGCGGGTCGAGATGAAGGGTTGGCCCAAATAGATCGCAATGATGGGTAGGTAACCTAGATAGGCCAAGATGAGGAATTTTGATAGATGGCCCAAGGGGTGAGCGATGGACCTTAGAGGTCGTCTAGATGTAATGCACATTTTATTTTGCGAAAAGTTTTGCATTTATTTACATCCTAAATGGTTGGTCTAATGAGTGTCCTAATCTCTATGTGTGGGTTGACACGGGTAAGGTTAAAAGTTCCCACCGCTCGCGGAACATACACGGTGAGTGGAGTAGACGAGTGACTCGAAAAGAGGGCGGCAGTAGCGCACAAATTCCTGCACATCAAATACTCTGGGTAATGGGGACCTGTGCAGTGCTGACACGGACTAGTGGTAGTGTGAGGCAAGAAACTAATTCTTTTTAGGGAGAAAAGAGAGAAGCTTTGAACGTTTGAATGATGCGATGCAATGCATGAGAGAGAGAGAGAGAGAATAATGTACAAGGGAGCATAGCAGAGTTTTGTTTGACCCTAATACTAAAGCGAAGATAACAAGGGTACATGGCACAAGGTACAAGTATTAACATGGCGGAGTGCGCGGGTGCATGTGTAAACATGGCTTAACTGTAGGGGGTACGTGAAATCATGGTAAGTGTGCATGTGTAAACATGGCAGGTGTGTGCATGTGTAAACATGGCAGGTGTGTGCATGTATAAACATGGCAGGTGTGTGTAGGGTGCATGTGTATACATGGCAGGTGTGTGTAGGGTGCATGTGTAAACATGGAAAGTGTGTGAGGTGCGTGTGTAAACATGGCAAGTGTGTGCATGTGTAAACATGGCAAGCATCATGATGTGACGAAAGTTAGACCCACTAAGTTTGAAAAAGTTTCAAAGCAGTCCCCAGCAGAGTCGCCACTGTGAATACGTGTGTTTGAATTTGGGATATTCATAACAACATTAAAATATGAGAGTCACCACGCCGTTTTAGTTATAGCCAAAACATTGAGAAAAAGCATGTTTAATGGGTTCGGGGGTCAAATTACAACAAGAGAAGAATATTGGACGTTATCACTCCTATTGCCCGAATGATCGGTCTTTCTATCATGATGAATGTGTTAGTAGTGTGTTAGTGTTTGAGACCGGATCCGAAGATTGCCTACGTTCCTCTCAATGTGAGAAGCTCAGGTCAGCGTAGTTCGAGAAGAATTTAGAATAGGCAGAAGAATCGGGATCATGCATAATGAGGGGGAATTACCTAAAGTTTAGGGTTTAGAAGTAGTTCCTAGATCATCCTCGGGTTGATGAACCCTAGATCATCATCGGCTATGAAGTAACATGTAATTATGAAGATCGCCACCCTAAATATGGCATAAATAAGGTTTTAATCTAGAATATGATGAATATGCGAAAAACATATTATGAACATATGAATGTCATGAAGAAAATATGAATAAAGATGTTAGGAACATGAATATTATGAAGAACACATGAATAAACATATTAAGAATATGAATATTATGAAGAACACATGAATAAACATATTAAGAATATGAATATTAAAGATCTACATTAGAAATAATGCAAGAACATGAAAAAAAGTTAGAAAACTTACCTTTGTTGGCAAGAAATAACCTTGGATCTTCTTGGGATTCTTGAGAGTGTTTTTTGAGGCTTGAATGACTTGATTTGGGAGCAAAATCGTCACTTGAAAGCTCTAAAATTCGGATCCCCCAATTATGAGTCAAGGGAGGTCTTTAAATAGGAAACTGATGGAGAGATCTGACGGTCAGGATCATCCGGAGCGGATGTGGCCGCGTGGCCAAGATGGAGGGCGGCGGCGACGTTGGCCGCGTGGCCAAGGTTGGAGCTTGGGCGAATGTGGCCGCGTGGCCATCGTTGCTGGCTGACTTAATTTTCAAGCTAGGGTTTCTGCATGGTTTTAAGGAAACCATTTATTACCTATTTTGATAGATTTTGTCATAAATGAGGTATTTCGGGAATCCGGAACAAGTCTTTGCAAGGTTTCTAATTCCTATAAAGTACTTGTATTTTTGGGAAAGTCCTAATAAACTCATTTTCAGGTCGGGTACTAACAAGTACGAAGCTTTCATAGCGGGGCTCGAAGCAGCCCTCGAAAGAAATGTCACAAGTTTAGAAGTATTCGGTGATTCCTTGCTCATCATCAATCAGACATCCGGAAAATGGAAGATTCAAGACTCGACTCTGCAACGTTATGGTCAACATCTCGAGGAGTTGGTTGAACAATTTCAAGAAATCACCTTCAATTACCTGCCAAGGGACAAGAACCGTTTTTCTGATGCACTAGCCACCATCGCTTCACTGGTCGAAATGCCTGAGGGTAAAATGGTGAAGCCCTTCAAAATTTCCCGACGAAACAGTCCGGCAAACTGCATGAGTATTGAGATCAACGAGGTCCAAGCAAACTCCCCGTGGTACGCAGATATCATGAATTTCCTCAAGGATGGTACTTATCCCGAGAACAGCAATAAGAAGTCTCAAATGGCATTGCAAAGACTAGCCTCCCGATATGTACTGATTGGGGACAGAGTCTACAAAAGGCATCACGAGGGGATCAATCTCCTATGTGCAAATGAGACCGAAGCTCAAGAAATAATGCATGAGATCCACGAAGGTGAATGTGGGCCTCACATGAACGGGTTTATGTTGGCCAAGAAGATACTCCGCATGGGTTATTATTGGAGTACCATGGAAAGAGACTGCATCGAGAAAGTCAAGAGGTGCGCCAAATGCCAATTCCATGCCAATCTACAGCACGCTCCACCCTCACAGCTTTACAATATGACCACGCCTTGGCCTTTCTCTTGCTGGGTCATAGACATCATCGGCAAATTTCACCCTACTGGAAGCAACGGGCAATCTTTCGTCCTAGTAGCCGTGGACTATTTTACAAAATGGGTCGAAGCACAGGCTTACCGAGTTCTCAACGCCAAGAAAGTGGCCGAATTCGTGAAAACCCACATCATGTGCCGATACGGCGTTCCTCATGAGATCATCTCAGACAACGGGTCTCACTTCGAGAAAGAGATGGACGCACTCCTGGTAGAATATAAGATTACTAAGCACAAGTCATCTCCATACCGCCCTCAAGCAAACGGCGCGGTCGAGGCAGCTAATAAGACAATCGAGACCATTGTGAAGAAAATGGCCTCCACTGGAAGGGATTGGCCCGAAAAGTTACCTCTAGCATTATGGGGCTACCGCACTTCAATACGGACAGCGACTGGAGAAACTCCTTATGCACTGGTATATGGTTCCGAAGCTATGCTACCGATAGAGCTTGAAGTTCCGTCCCTGCGAGTCCTACTCGAGAACCAAGTCAATGAAGTCGATTGGATACAAATTCGATATGAACAGCTAGCCCTACTCGACGAGAGAAGGCTAAGAGCGATCGAACGTATGAGGGCCTATCAACAAAGAATGGTCAGGGCTTTCAACAAAAAGGTGAAGTCCCGAAACATCAGCGTGGGAGATTTGGTCCTAAGACAACACCCTCCTAATTCCATGAACCCCCTTGGAAAATGGGGACCCCGATGGATTGGTCCGTACGTAGTCAAGAAGATACTAAGTGGCGGTGCAGTCCGACTCGTGGATTTAGACGGAGATCAGCTGCCAAAGGAAGTCAACCTCGACAAATTGAAGAGGTTTTACGTCTAATAAACGAAGACCATAAAAAAAATAAAAAAAGGGGCTCGCTAGGTTGAAAACCCGCAAGGGCGGCCTAGGCAAAAATTAGAGCACGTGCAAAAAAGAAGCCCGCTAGATTGAAAACCCGCAAGGGCGGTCTAGGCAAAAAACAGGGTGCACACAAAAAAAAAAAATGGTCTTCGTTTGTTTGAACTACGGAGACCTGAGCCTCTACACTGGAGGAACGTAGGCAACCTTCGGGTGTGGTCTAAAACATAAACAAATACCCAAATCATTTCAAATTAACGAGATGCAATTTTTATTCATTCACTAAATCATCTTTATCATTACAACGGAAATGTTGAGCTAATAAAAGACATTAAAACATTAAAATCCTAACAAGTGGTCTATTCTAAATGAAATCTCATGGGGTACAAAGAAATATTTAATCTTTCTTCGGTTTGGGGACCCATCGCTTTTGGGGACGGCCTTTAGTCTTTTTGGAGGGAGGCGGAGCATTCTTGAGACCACCAAGATAAGAAAAGACACTCGGACGAGACAGAGCTTCATCAACAACCTTCTCCTTGCCCTTGCTGAAGGAGCTTTGACCGGAACAACCACGGGACGCTTCCACACATGAGAAGAATTCCCCTTGCCTTTCTTCTTCTTAGGAAAATAACGAGGCCTATAATCCCTCACGTGGACCACCGGCTTCACAGAATCCGCGGCAACAATATCCTCATTTGGTCTTCCCAAACGATCAAAAACGCTAGGACGCGTCTTCACAATTGGAGCAATGGGGACGGACTTATCACCTTCGGGGACGGAAACCTTGACTTCAAAAGTAAAGGTCATCGGGGCCATCGCTACGAGAATTTTGAGGTATAGGGTAAAGAAAAGGATCCAGAGTATTGCTGTGTGATCATCCTGACCGAAAATGATTTGAATTTATAGCTGTTGGAGTGTCCTGCTCAGAAAAGAAAGGGGCTGGAATTCAGCAAGCCAGAAGCGCGCGCCTCCGACAAGCGATTCCAGATGCGCGCGTCCCCCGCGACCAAAGCCTGACGCGCACGCGTTTGACAGCAGACAGAAACAGAACATGCCCTTGTCAGTTCAAGAAAGAAGCCCAGGCACGTTCAAAAGCCTTCAACCTGTAAGAAATCAGACCCCAGCAATAAGGGAAGCTCAAACGACGACAGCAAACACCCAGCTGGGCACACATTAATTTGGTCCGCCCTTAAGGCAGGTCAAAAAACTGAAATAGGATAGAAACTCACACTCAAAGTAGGGTGTCTTTCATTTTTCTCAAAAGATCAGTTTTTACAATTCATCCCCAGCACAAAGCATTCTGCAGTCAACTGTGCCCGCACCACATCAAAAGTCAAAGTCAAACAGTCAAACATCAAAGTACGACTCACGAAAACAATTTGGTCTGGGATGATCCACGGAACCACTGCTTCATCATCAAACAAGATCTACATCCCTTCAAAGCAAACGGTCCTCTAGGTCCCGCACTTCAGCAGATGGTCCTCTAGGTCCCGCACTTCAGCAGACGGACCTCCGGGTCCCGCACTTCAGCAGACGGTCCTCTAGGTCCCGCACTTCAGCAGATGGTCCTCCAGGTCCCGCACTTCAGCAAACGGTCCTCCGAGTCCCGCACCTCAACAAACGGTCCTCTAGGTCCCGCACTTCAGTAGACGGTCCTCCAAGTCCCGCACTTCAGCAAACGGTCCTCCGAGTCCCGCACCTCAACAAATGGTCCTCTAGGTCCCGCACTTCAGCAGACAGTCCTCCAGGTCCCGCACTTCAGCAAACGGTCCTCCGAGTCCCGCACCTCAGTAGACGGTCCTCTAGGTCCCGCACTTCAGCAGACGGTCCTCCAGGTCCCGCACTTCAGCAGACGGTCCTCCGAGTCCCGCACCTCAGCAGACGGTCCTCTAGGTCCCGCACTTCAGCAGACGGTCCTCCGGGTCCCGCACCAGATGGTCCTCCGGGTCCCGCACTTCAGCAAACGGTCCTTCGGGTCCCGCACTTCAGCAAACGGTCCTCCGGGTCCCGCACTTTAGCAAACGGTCCTCCGGGTCCCGCACTTCAGCAAACGGTCCTCCGGGTCCCGCTTCCAGCAAACGGATCTCGCTATCAACAAACAGGTCCCGCTTCCAGCAAACGGATCTCGCTATCAGCAAACAGGTCCCGCTTCCAGCAAACGGATCTCGCTCTCAGCAAACAGATCCCGCTTCCAGCAAACAGATCCCGCTTCCAGCAAACGGATCCCGCTATTGGCAAAGCCGCTCACACAGGGAGCGCACCCCTATCTCTCAAAGCCGCTCACACAGGGAGCGCACCTCTATCCTCCGCAATTTCAAATTCCTGCTTTTATCGAGTCTTTTCCTTTTCTTGGTAATGTCCTAGGCGGATGTCTGTCTTTCGTCAGCGCGTTTGCTTCGCAATCCACGCTGCCGAGGGGCTCTGTAGACACCCCGCCTTGGACCGCTTACCCCGATTGCACACTTGGTTTTGTGTTTCTCCCTCTTCTAAGTGTTTCCTGTTAGTTTATGTTACTTTAGTTAAGTTCTAGATGGGCTCCGTTAAGTCCAGGGACTAAACTAAATAAGAGTTCTAACTTTCTAGTCCATTCTGTCAAAAATCCAAAAATCGCCTCTCAGAGTCGCGCGCCTTCCGCCGCCTAGGGGGGATGCGCGCGCTTCTGGGGCGTGTCAGTTACAGATTCTGCCCAAGAATCTCTCCCTTGCTCATTATACATGATTTTGCCCGGGAAAGATTTCTTGGAGACTCCGTTTGGCTCCAAAAAACAGTCATTTTTCAACTATAAAACCCCCTCGAATCCATCATTGGAGGGAGGACCTGGGAAATCATTACTTTCAAACCTTTTTTACACACTTCTTTCATAGACTTTTCTTGGGACTTCTTCAACAAAGCATTCAATCTCTTCTTCAAGGCTTCACAAGAGATTCTTTTTGAAGGATACTATAGGTAAAGGTCTTAAACACTTCTCCTCTCCTTCTTCTTCTTCTTCTTCTTCTTCTTCAAATCAAATGTGCAATCACCCAAAACCATTTAGGACATGACACCAACGGTCCTTTCATTACATTGAATTGGCCTAAGAGTCATCTCCCTACATTTCAAACTCTAAACCCCCCTTTTTATCATCATTTTAATAGGAAGAACACATTTATCTTAAAAAGTGAATTATGAACAAACAAGACCGACTTTGCTCGGGCGAAATGGGTGTTTAAGTACTTCCCATTTCATAACCTAACCCCCGAACCCCTCATCCCAAAGAATATCTGTTTTCGTAAATCAAACTTAGGCTCATAAAACATTAGGTTTTCTTACATTCCTCAAAAACGTGGGTGGCGACTCTAAAACACAATTAGACATCCTAGGATGATCCACCGCTCTAGCCAAGTAGGGGGCTCTCCCGGGGTATCTACACATAGCCCCTAGGGCGTCATCATTTGTCGAGCAAAGCAAGAGACTCGTCCTCGCATGGGGGAACAAACATAAGAGGACATGGCAAGAGTTACGCCATTTCTCGGCATACATACGTGTAGAAGCTCGAAAATTGAGTCACATGTTGTGGCCATTTATGATCCAAACCAATTGGCTTGCTGGGGATTACTTGTGCAACCTCGGGCCTTCTTTTTCATGAACCCAAAAATGCACACTGCTGGACAATGATGCCGATAACCCAAGACAACCTTTGATGGTGCCATATCTTGTCGAGCCTTTTGCAATCCCAAAGTTGACTCGGTGGGGAATTGATTTGTTGAGGAGATCCAATGTAGAGCTTGTGTAGTTGTCTTCTTTAGAAGCCGGGGATCTCCATTTATCTTTCCCTTCTCTCTCTCACTCTCTCATTTTTTTTATGATGCACCCTATTTTTTGCCTAGACCGCCCTTTCGGGTTTTCAATATAGCGGGCATCTCTTTTGCGTCTTTTTTTTTTTTTTTTGACTCGATTAATGAGGAAGTGTGCATTGACTCTGGCTGAGGATGAGAGACATGTGATTTTGCGGTGGAGACCTTTTGTCACTAATGATGAGTGACATTGACTCGACTAGGGAAGTGTCCCTAGTATTGACTTTGTATATATTTTTTGAATGACTCATGAAGGCGAGTAAGTCATTAAGAGAGAAGAGAAAGAAAGCCCCAATTTGAATGCAAGAAAATGGGAGTATGCAGAAAGAATAGATCCCTAGACTCGACAAGGAACGGAAAGTGATTCCAAATCTAGGCAAGTTGTTCAATCTTGAGGTAATTAATTCATTGGCAAATGAATCGTACAAAGATGTCTTGACAAGTTCGAGATGAAGGCCGATCACCATGACGCGGTATGGCTAAACATATCTTCTTTCTTGCATGAGACCGGACCCGAAGGTTGCCTACGTTCCTCCAGTGTAGAGGCTCAGGTCACCGTAGTTCTTGTGGATCCTCCATTCGTCGAGATGGAATTGTTTCGTCGTGATTGTTGTCAATGTTGCTTCGTCCTTCGTTTGGTGGAATGATGTTGTTCTTTGAACTTCTTTGATTGAGGGGGGATTTTTTTTTTTTTTTTTTTTTTTTTTTGTGCTCTAACTTTTGCCTAGGTTGATTTGAGGATTTCAACCTAGCGAGTTTTTTTTTTATATATTTTTTTTATTTATCCCCTTTTGAAAACTTTGCTTCATGATTGTTGCTCCACCTTTCTTTGTCTTGATTTTGTCGTTGTTGATGTCTTCGTTGTTGATGCCGTCGTCGATTTTTAGCCCCTAGGCGTTCAAGCGATGGCCTTCATTCCAAAACTTGTTTAGACATTTTTTTTATCATTTTGCCAAGAATTAAATTGAACAACTTGGAGGAGTGTATGAGGACAAGAACGACCTTTATTTGATGACTCAATTGACTCAAACCTTTAACATAGGACGAGAAAAAACATTAATGCACACTTAAGAGGACTTTTGACTCGTTTTTTTTATCCTATTACTAGGTAGAGAAAGAGAAACGGAGATTGCTGTTGTAGTCCCCATTGTCGTTGTAGTATTCCTTGTGGCATGATCTCTTGTTGAGGCCCCATTTCAAATCTGAGCCCCTTCCTTGATGAGTTCTTGCATGTTCTCACTCTCTAACTGTTGTTCTTCAACCACGGTAAACTCACCATTGTCAATCAAGTCTTGGATGATGTTGCGGATGGAGAAGCAATCCTCGGTGAGGTGACCGCTGCATAGGTGATAGTCACACCACTTGTGGTGGGCATGGTTGCGACGCAATGGTTATGGTTGCTTGTACCCTTGGAGAGGAGAAACTTGTCCCTTTTCCTTGAGATCTTCATAGGCCTTGGTGACGGTCATACCTTGGAGGGGAGTGTAGACACGGTCGTTGGTAGAACCTTTGTGACTTTTGAGAGGCAAGCCACTAGAACATGTCTTACCGTTGACCTTTGCCGTGTTGTCGGTGAACTCCTGTAAACGGGCCTTAAGTTCGGACACTTCTTCCTCATGAATTTTCCTCTCGAGATCAAGACGGTCTTGCCACAAATCATCCTTGCGGAGGGCATCCTCGACAAGTCTATTCATTTGTTCCCCCATGACTCTTATTATACCGAAGAGCCTTTCGTTGGACACGGAGATGTTCTCACCCTTGTTGTTGTTGCTGTTGGAAGCCATTGGACCTATTGGTCGATCTTAGGTTGGCCCCACAAACATATTTTGAGTAAAATAATTAACCCACGAACAAAGAAAAAAGACTCAACCACATAAGAAAAATGACTTCTTTTTTTTTTATTTACAAAAGTCGGAAGGACGTGGTCCTTTTTGGGGTTTCTAGAAAAATAGTGGAATCGTCACACTAGTATATAGACCTTCTCGCGGTCCCATATACTCATCGGATTCCACCACGCTTGTGAATCCTACATGTGTCGGGATTAAACTAAATTAATGTAGTAAAGCATACATGCGGGGACGGATTTTTATTTTCGTCCATAATAACCACTTCGGGACGGAGTTTTATTTCGTCCAAAACAACGAGTGGCGTGTATGATTTAAAGACATTAGTTTAGGGAAATCTCCGCACATGGAAACCGACTTGAGTCACGGAGTGTTAGACCCTAACTAGAATTGTGTGGTTTGTGCTCGCCTAAAGAGAGGCTTAAAGGTCACCCCCGGCATGTAGTCGTGAACTACACTACGGGCTGAGGTTTACCGCTTCGGAAGAGTCAAGGTCGGGTGGAGCTTGAAACTTCCTAGGACGGGCCTCGACGGGTTTGGGGTTGGACTTGTGCGACTCGATAGTGAGCAGTTGATAAGAATTGTGCGCGTAGTGTGAGGTCTAACAAGTGACAAATATATATTTTTTTTCAAATGAAATAAAAAAAAAACACAAATAAGCACGTAATTTACAACTTCGAATCACCCGTGTGACCGATAAAAATGAACAGGAAATAAAAGTTGTTCTGTGCAAGGCCGGTGCCCACACACTGTCAAAACTGTCTATTCTGTTCACTGTTTTTGTTTCTGGGAAATGCCCAGAAGCGCGCGCATTCAGATGCCTACTCGGGAGGCGCGCGCGTTAGACTGAGAGAAGTGGAGGCGTCCACTTCTGGGCAGTACCTGCAAATCAGTGGGTTCAAGGGATTGCCTTGACCCTAAATTATAGAACTTTTTCCCATGCACTAAACGTTAGCACAGAAACATGGAATTGAAGGACAAGATGGGAGGCGGGCGATTCTGGTTCAAAGGGTCGGGCGCGCGTTAGGCCAAGACGGCTGAAGGCGCGCGCTTCCTACCTTTTTTACCAGAATGCCCAAAAAACAGAATAAAAGAACACCAAAAGATGAAAACGCAAGTTTAACCCTCTAAGTCCCTAGCGGAGTCGCCACTGTAGATACCCCGGGGGAACCACGACTTGGCTAGAGCAGTGAATTAACCTAGGATGTGTACTTGATTTTAAGAGTCGCCACCCACGTTTTAGAGGAACGCGAGAAAACCTAAGAAAAGCCAATTTTTTATGTACGAAAACCAGAGATTCGGGAAGAGAAGGGTTCGGGGGTTAGGTGACGGAGTGGGAAGTACTTAAACACCAACTCCGCCCCGCTTACGCGGGTCTTGCTACTTTTAGTGTTCTAATATTAAATGTAATTCAATAAAATGATAAGAGAAATGTGCTAACAATTATAATGAAAAGAAAGGGGAAATTTATAGAGGAAGAATAAAGAAGAGGTTTTTATTTATAGAATAAAAAGATAGAGGCGCTGGGTTTTTTGTCTTAGGTTTAGGGTTTCCTAAGAGTTTAAAATGCTTTAAATGGGTTGGGCCTCATGATTTTAGTGTTGGGGAAAATTTATTTGGGTTTGAGTAAAGATGTGTGAATGGGCTCAGTTAATGTGTGTAATCTTTCACTTTTGAAACATTTTAAAATACTTTTTCTAGTTATGATTTATTTTTTTTAATTAAAATAAATTATTAATTTTTGATAAACAATAAAAATAAGTGATACTATCTTTAGGATATAAATATATATATTTATGAAAATAATAAAAAATGCTCTAAATTCTCGGCCCCGCCTAGGCCTCTAGGCGCTAGGCCCAGCTCCGCCGCCTAGCGATTTTTAGAACACTCGCTAAAATAGAGACAAAATTTGATATGTAGCAAAAATAGATTTTTTTAATTATTATTATTTTTTTTTGGAAAAAAAAAATTAGACTATTTTTATTACTGAAATATTTACAAAAACATATACAAAATATGATAGGAAAAAAAATTAACATTTAACATTTATTATTCAATTATTACTTATTATCAATAATATTAATAAAGATTATACGGTGAATGGTTTAAGGGTATGGATGGGATTTAGGGTATTTGGTTTAGAGTATAAGGTATATGGTTATATGGTAAATGTTTTAGAGTTTGATGTATAGGGTATTAATAATATTACGAGGTACTAGATTAATTATCAGTGGGGTATCTTAAGTTGGAGTGGTACTTAAAGTAACACAAACTACCATCGGACACCATAGACTTTTGAGTGGGCCTGTAGTAAGTCATGTGGACCCAATTATTGTAGTTCTGTGGGCCAGTAGGTGGTTCTTGTGTAGCGGGTCGGACCTTCAGGCTCGCGTCGTTTCAATATAATATCGGGATATATGGTATATGATGGGGTTTAATGTTTAGGGAATAGTGGTATACTCCCTCCGTCCCACCTCACATGAGACCTAAGCGGTGGGCACAATAACTAAGAAAAATGAATAAAATAAAGAAAATGTGTGGTAGAAAATGAAGAGAGAGAATGCGTGGAGTTAATAGTAGGTTGGTTGAATGAATTGTGTGGTGAAAAATGAAGAGAGAGAATGAGTGGGGGTGGTAGATTGACTATAAAATTATAAAAAGATTACCATTTTGTGGAGTCTCAAGTGAAGTGTGACGGACCAAAATGTAAATAAGTCTCAAGTGAGGTGGGACAGAGTGAGTATAATATAAGGTTTAAGGTATAAGGATATAATACAAAAAAAGGGGGAAGGACAATATTCTTTAATTTTTACTTTTTTATTTTTTTTTCTTTGAATAGAAATACATGTTTTAGACTTTTTTAGTAATTTTTTCCAAAAAGTTATATAAAAAATTAGAAAAAAAAATAAACAAATTAAATGAAACTATAGTAAAGTAAAGAGGGATGGAAAATACACTTTAATTTATTTATTTTAGTAGAAATAAATGTTTTTTAGACTTTTTTTGATAAATCACTAAGTACTTTAACAACAATAATTTTTATAATCTCATTACAATGATTAGATTGACATTAATGATTGTTCAAAGTTCACTTGTGTTGACCATTAAAGATGGAAAATGACCAAAATAAATGAGACAGAGGGAGTACTTATTTATTATTCAATTATTATTATGAGATAATTAATTTACAAATTATTATAATCATAAAAAAAATTGGTGAAAAACAAATAAATATAAGAGTTGCAATGTTCATTGGAACACAAGTATTCACATGGATCACTAACTTAAATTAAACAACATCGTAACCATCAAATACATCATACTATTATACTCCCTCCGTCTCACCTCACTTGAGATTTATTTCTATTTTGGTCCGTCTCACTTCACTTGAGACTCCTCAAAATGGTAATCTTTTTATAATTTTATATTCAGTCTACCCCACCCACTCATTCTCTCTCTTTATTTTCTACCACACATTTTTTTTATTTTATTCTTTTTCATTAGTTATTGTGCCCACCTCTTAAGTCTCAAGTGAGGTGGGACGGAGGGATATAATTGAATCTAACGGTCTAAATTGATCCAGCAAAAACACAAACACACTTCACTTTGATTGGATTCCTAATGCCCATATGGATGGATTCATAAATCAATCTGGATCATTAATCACTTACATCCAATGGTCCAAATTCATCACAGTAAAACCCTACAATCCTTTTCTTTCATCTAGCCTAGCCGACTCCATTTCTATCTCTCTTTTTCACTTTCTCGCACCATGGCCGTTCACCCCCTCTCCCTTCACTGCCGTCCACCACCTCATCTCTCCGCCACCCACCACCCGAAACCCCTACGCTGTCTCCCCACCACCCATTCCACTTTTCCTTTACCGTCGCACCTCCTCCACGGCCACCCACGAAAGACACACCGCCATCGCCGTCATCCCTTCAACTTCAGGTAATAATTTCTTCTCCCTCTCTCTCTCTCTCTCTCTCTCTCTCTCTCTCTCTCTCTCTCTCTCGCACTCTCTGTTTCTCGTTTTACTTTCTTTGGATCTGCTTTTTTGTTTTTAGTTTGTTCGTGTGCGTGATTGTTTGTGTGTGTGCCCAGATTTGGGATTGTGTGTGTGTGTGTGTGTGTGTGTGTCTTTGTGCTTGATAATGAATATGTGTATGTTTCTGTTTGTTTTTGCAGAATTGGAGATGAAGGGTGATGGTGCTTGGTGCTTGCTGGTTGCTGGTGATGGCGATTGAGTAGTGGTTTAGGAAATTCTAATTGATTTTGTGGTTAATTCATTTGTAATTGTAATTTAGTGTTTAGCAGTGTGTGCCCAGATCTTGGAAGCTTAAGAGCTGTTAATTAAGAATTTGTAGTGGTATTTTGACATTGTTAATTGATGTATTTAACATTTTTCAATATAGATTATTGACAAGTATAATTTAGTTTTAGTAGCAATATACTCCCTCCGTCCCATTATTTTAAGAGTCAAAAAATGGGTGGGTTCAAGAATTAAGGAAAATGTGATGTGTTGTGAGTGTTGATAACTGGGTAGGAGAGAGAAAGTGGGGCAGAGAATAGTTAGTGGATAATTGTTGTGTGTATAACATGTAGGATCCACTTTCCATTTTAGGATTTTGACTCTTAAAATGAGACGTTCTCTTAGGAAATTTTTGACTCTTACAATAGGACGGAGGGAGTAATTATTTTATATAAAAAATTAATTCAACATATATATGTATATTTAAAAATATATATTATATATTTTTAAATATATGTATATGTATGAATATTTTTTTTATAAAAATTGACTAATTTAGCGTCGGCAAATGGCTGTCTCTAAATTCGAGACAGATTGTTTGTCTCTAAAATTGAGTCGGAATCTTCGGTCTCTAAATTAATCTATCTAAATTAGATACGGATTGTCCGTCTCTAAAATAGAAACGGAACATTCTGTCTCTAAGTTAGAGACACTCAATTCTGTCTCTAATTTGATGAGTGACAGATATTTTAGCGACCTGCTTCCGGCTACAAATTAGCTACAGATTTGATCTGTCCCTAACCAAAATTTAGAGACAAATTCCTTATTTTAGGTACAGATTTTGCTGTCTCTAAAGGTATTGGTTTAATTAAATGGATGTGTATCCAAAGCAGGGGCGGATTTAGATTAGGTGAAAGTGGGCCATGGGCCACCCTAATTTTTTTTTGAAATACTGTAAGTATTATTGTTGCAGTTATTAGATAAATATATTGTACTTTGATAAGTACAGAAATAGAAAGGCTAGCCTAATAGAAATACTGTTCATAACAATCTTGGAGGTCTTTGTTTTGAAACCCCACAGCTGTATAAGATTATTTTTGTTCTCTTTATTACAAGGTTCTAAAATGCGATAAAATGCACTACGCGATGCCAAGCGGGGAAGCCGGTCTTAACGCTAGCCTCGGGGGTTAAGCTTAGCCGATAAATTAACTCATTGTTATATATTTTTAATAAATTTATATATAATTATGTATATTTATCCAAAAATAATGCTACTTATTTTATTTGTCAAAAATTAATAATACTAATTTAATTAAAAAATTATAACTAATTAACTAGTACTCTAGTAGTAGTATTCTAAGATGTTTCAAATGTTCAAATTAATATAATAACTCAATGTCTATTATTATTATTATTATTATGAGACTAATGGAGTATATATCACAAAAATATACTCCTTGACTCCTAGTTAGTCATGTTTTGACTTTTTATTGTAAACATAAATAAAATTTGATTAAACATTGACGTCGATCGAATCATTCTAGTGAAATTCTAAAAATCGTAATTGATACATTATTAAGTGTTATTTTAAAATTTCACTGTGATCATTAAATTGACATTAATACTTGATCAAAATTCATTTATATTCACTATAAAAAATCAAATGTGACAAACTTTTCGGGATAGTGAGTAACTCACAGTCACAGGCACATGTATTAAAAGTGACACGCATAGGCAACCCATTCTCCATGCAACAATGCCCAGCCCAACAACTCAACACCCAACCCCTAAATCCCTAACAATGGCCTAATTCTATTTCTCTCTTGAGTTCAGTACAAATTATTTAATTTCAGATCTAAAATATTTAAAACCCTAACCCCCTCTCTTTTCCTCTTGCCGTTTCTCTCTTTTCCTCTTGCCGTTTCTCTCTCTTTTCCGACGAGCATCACCACCGAGCCGGATTTGAGGCTGTCGTCAGCGCCTAGCCCGCCAAGACCGCCTCGCCCAGATCACGCCCAACACCGCCCAGCTTCGTCTAACCCACCTAGCGCTGAGTTAACAGATGTGAAAAAAAATCGCGGCGGGAGGAAGCCGCCTAACGCCTAAGCGGTCACATAAGCTGATTTTTAGAACACTGCTTTAATATAACCCACTCACTTTTTTCCTGATTAAACCCAACAAGTCACCCCACCTTAAGAATGTAACAAAGTTAAGCTCTAAATACAATACGTACATGAAATTTTATCCGATTTAAATCCACCCACCTTAATATATTTCCTCCTTAATAAACCCACCAAACCTTAAGAAAAGAAAGTACTCCTTCCGTTTTTATCCGTTTTTAGAATGACTTCCTACTCTCTCTCTTTTTTTCGTTATTACAAATGAATTTTGAGAATAAATTATATTGATTTTATTACTAAAATTAAAGTTTAAAAATTATTATTAATAGTATTATTGGTGTATCGATTACATGATTTTAATTTTTATTAGTATAATAAAATCATCTTAAAATTATTACTCAAAGTTCATTAGTTGTAATGACAAGAAAATATTTCATAATACCTCCGTCTCATAATGAATGTTTTAAAAATTTCAAATTTGCTCTTGATCAAGAATAAATTTGATTTTTTTGGACATTTATTTTGGGACGAAGAGAGTAATACATTTTAATATTTAAAAAATTCTTTATCGATATTTCCTTTTACACCGACACATTAAATAGGCAAAATATAAATTGACAGAATATTTTTGGCCTATACTGGAAATAAATTTTGGATCCGCTACTGATTCAGAGATCAAACAAATTGCACACAGTAATAATAGAAATAATTTCTCAACAACCAAAAAAAATAAATACATCACTTCGAAAATACTATAAATTTATAAATCGGACAATGCTGATAACCCTTCGATTGATGATAGAAGAACTCCTCCCCACACTTCCACGTCCATTGTTGATTCAAGAACTCCCGCCCACATTTCCCCATCCATTGCTGATTGAAGAAATCCTTCCCACATTCCCTCTTCTTCTTCGCCTTCACCCTCATCTCCGTCTTCACCACTTTCGCTTTCACTTTCTTCCTCTTCCTCTTCCTCTTCCTCTTCCTCCTCTTCCTCCTCGCCTTCTTTTTCCTGTCCTTTGACTTTAATGGCTTCCCTATTTCTCCTTCACGATTCTTCTTTTTCATCTTCCCCTTCATCTTTTCAATTTTCGCTCTGATCTTTTCCTTTATCTTTTCTCGTAACCCTTTCTTTTCTTCATGATCTTCGTCTTCGTGATTATCATCACCGTCCTTATGATCATGATGGGACCATAGGTGGAAGGCCTCCTCTATCTTTTCTCGTAACCTTTTCTTTTGTTCATGAGCTATGTCTTCGTGATTATCATCACCGTCCTTATGATCATGATGGGACTTGAGGTGGAAAGCCTCCTCGATCTTTCCCCCCAACTTGTGTATTATTTCCGCCATTCGTATGATCTCTCCCTCTCTTGTACTTGAACATGAAAATATTCAATTTATGATGAATGGTGTATATTATGCAAGTAATCCATTGTATTTATATGCACTTCATAGCTCATTTGTTAGAGGAACCCCATCATTTGTTCGAGGAACCCCAACAAAAAATTCCCTCTTGCTATAAATTATCCACTATAGTTTGTACATTGCTGGCATTCTTATGTTTATTTAGTGCAAGCATATATTAAACAACTTGTCAGTTGTCATAGTTGGGGTATTGGAATGATCTTTTAGGTGTTGAAAAAAAAATGTACCATGTGATGTATAACTCTTGCTACAAATGTAAAATATTTGTTAAAAATATATACTCCCTCCGTCCCACTCGAATTAGAACAAATTTCCATTTTGGGTGTCCCATTCGAATTAAGACAACCCAAAAATGGAAGTGTTTTTTTTTAAATGGGACTCATATTCACACTCACAACAACTTTCCACTCATTATTCTCTACCACACTTTCTCTCTCCTACTTCACTTTCCACCCTCACAACACCCACTCCACTAACATTTTTTCCTTAATCCCCGTGCCCAACCCAAAAATCCTAATTCAGGTGGGACGGAGGGAGTATATATATATATACTACGTAATATAAAAATGTGAATTTTACAATCATGTAGAAAGTTTTACATTACTTTCTGTACAAGTATATTACTCCCTCCGTCCCGCCGAAAATTGCAAAAAAAATCATGGCACAAGAATTAAGGGAAAAGTGAAAAAGGTGATGTGTTGTGAGTGTTGATAGTTGAGTGAGAGAGAGAAAGTGGGGTAGAGAATAGTTAGTGGGTTAGTGGATGTGAGTATGAGAAGTGGGACCCACTAATTAAAAAATATTAAAAATTTTCCATTTATGGAATGTGCAATTTCTATGGGACGCCCATTTTGGTAAGTTTTGCAATTTTCGGTGGGACGGAGGGAGTACATCATAAGATTAAGTGTGAATTAAAATTTGTTATGTGATGAGAGAGACTGAGTATCTTTTTCAAAAATCAAAACTAAATATTCTAATGTTCGAAAAATTTAACATTTATTTTAGTACGGATGAAGTATCACATTGATTTTAAAAAAAAAAAAAAATGTTAGTAATCTGATAAGTGATTGGCTGATTGCCATACATCTAACACACCTTGACTTTTATTTTAATGAAGAAAACACACGTTGACTTATGGGAATCATATTGGTTCACCACTTATTAGACTTTAATAAGTACTCCTAAACAAAACAAGCAAGTTACCGTTGATTGGCTCCGCGTATACTTACAAAAATTCTCTCCATTTTATTACACTATTTTTTACATTAAAAAGGAATATTTTCTTTCCACTTTATTTTTCATTAATTCTCATTATTTCACAAACAATACTTTAAGTCTAGTATTTTACATATTAATCTCTCTCTTTTAACAGACATGATAAAATTCTCCAAAAATATATATATATATAATCTAAGAGACTAAATATTTAATTATTAGAATAAATTTGACAAAATATTTTGTATTGTAACTAAGTAAGCCGTTATATAATTTATCAATATACAAGTTAATTAACATAATTTACAAAATGCAACTTTTTAAAATTGGAGGGACTAAATTTGACAAATGAAACTATTACACTAAATTTAGTGCAAGTGAATAGTGTTACACAAAATTTATTGTGACACTATTAATTTACACCAAATTATAGTGTCCACTGGAGTAGTGTATAGTGGCATTTTTCAGGGGTGTCCAAAACAACCGCACATACTGAAAAACCGCGCAGAACCAAGAAAACCGTACCGAAAAACCGACTAAACCGATATACATGGTTTTTATTTCTACAAAAACCGATAGTTTGGTAATGGTATGGTATTTTACTCATATACCGAATATAAAAACCGTACCGTACCATTCTAATTGAAGTATGTAATTTTGTATGTATATATATTCATTTCATCTTGTAAATGCATTTAGAAAGGACTGAAGTGTATGTATATATACTCATTTCATTTTATAAATGCATTTGAAAATGGATCGAAGTTCTTTGCTTCGTATAGTTGATGATCAATTGTTAATTTTGAAAGATTAGTTTGGTCTCTTATTCTTATTATTAATCCAACTTTTCCTTGTCAATATTTTACTTTACTCTTAGTATTTTCATTGTCTACTTGAATGTCAAGTATCATTTTTATTGCCATCTTCATTTGGTGAATGTCATGTAACCAAGTTTTTCATTTAGTTAGGAAAAAACTGAAATAAACCGTACCGTTGTCATACCAAACCGAAAAACCGAACTACCAAACCGAGAAAAACCGAAGTCTTATGGTATTAATATAAATAAACCGAATTACTTTGGTATGGTATTGGTTTCACCCCAAAACCGTACCACATAATAATGTCTAGGAGATGTTCTAAATAAAAGTGCAGTGTTTCATTAGAGACGGAGGAGGGAATACAACAAGAATGACCGATTAGGACAATTCTTACAATTTTGGCCTCATCAAAAATAAGGTTATCAACTCTAGTTAATCAATTCTTACTGACGAAGTCAGAGCCGTAAATACACAACCCATCATTTCATGGCACTTGTTTCATGAGATCGAGCTTCTAGTTGGGATTTGGGTTCAATATTGCGGGCACAACACCGACAACAACAACAATAAACCCAGTGATACTCTTCCGCTTCGACCAATCTGCTTTGATTTTATGAATATCTGCATCAACTCTCAACTTTTTTTAATACTAGATTCAAGATCGTGAAAAAGTTAAAATTTTGGACAATCCTCTTATTCAATCATGTTAAACTCACACTCCAAATATTCCATCTTGCTTCTACTCAACCTAAAACCTCAAAGATGTCAAAGTTTGCCTCCATAATTCCATCTTACCTTGAACACCTTTTATCTCATCAATCAAAACAATATAATCTGCGAACATCATGCACCACGGTATATCATCTTGACTGAACCTCGTCAATTCATCCAATGATTATAGTAAAGATATAGAATTCTTCCGTCGATCCAACATTTGTCCTCACTTGTACTTACTCCCTCATACATGTCCTCAATGACGTCTATACATTTTTTTTTTCAAATGCTCCTTTTTGTTAAAACCTACTAAAGTACATCCCTTGGTGCTTCATCATACCTATTCTCCAACGTCCATGATAATCATGTGTGCATCTCTTAGTACTTCGATAATTAAGTAACACATGTCTGTTAAATGATGTGCTCTCTTCTTGAATCACCTTGCAAACTATGTAACTCTTACGACAAACACTTGTTACTAAAAATAGTCGATCTGCACGCATTACCTCCACTCCTTTAGCTACCAAGTGAGATTGTCTTTTCTTGAATGAAGCGTTCATTATACCCAAGTCATGCAATTGTAAAATCTAACATACCACTTCTTGCTTTATTCCTCACCTAAAAACCAAAACCTCCATGATTGCGCTCAAAGTCATGTAAATAAGAACTCACATGTATGTTGAGATCACTATCAATAATCAGTTTCGCACCGGTAGGAACTGCTACACCAGTCACAAACTTACACAGATCGCTCTTCCTAAACACTTCCACCACATCATTGATATTCTCCTTGTCATTGATGATACCTACTTCATCCCCGCCCTTATCCTTTCCCGAGTACCAAAGCCTATATCTTCAAGGAGATATTTCTCTAGCTTTCTCTCGAATTCATTTGTTCTCTAGTGGACACATTATTAGAATTTTTCTCCTCATAATATCTACTACTTTGCCAATGCTCCAAGTTCTAAACCGCAGCCTACTAACCTTACCGCTACCATAGACTAACTTCTTTACCCGCACTCGTCCGTAATACATGTACCCTCGCACATTTAACACCACCAGAGGAATCGGGGTGGGGTGGGGCGGCGCTTCCAGACGACAGCATTACAACCCTTATGTACTTTTCACTACACTCAGACCTATGAAGTGTAGCGCGTCACTGTGAATGGGATGTCCCAACTATTTCTATATTCAATTCATATCATTGTAATATGACAATTTTACGCTGGCTGTCACATTCTTACAGCAACCCTTCTAATTTCCCCTGGCTGGACAAACAAGGATATAGTTCCTTGGCCAAGATTAATATGATATATGTGTGACCTAGTTGAATTAATATCTTCTTCTGATACCAAATCCAAACTGCTACAGCGTGCACCCGTGGAGAAGATCGAGGTCCTTCTAATTGTCTTAAAAGTGATCCATTTTTTAACAAACATATTTTGCACTTGTAATGGTACAGCACATTCTTAGCGACCGTACTTAATAACTACTGATCCCTTTCCTCATCAACATTAATGCCCATCTAAAAATAACTATTGTTCCAAATGTTTATCCGTCCCTCACGTTTACGTACACACGCAATATAAAAGATGAGCAAGGATGTTAGCGAAGGTTAAGATGAAAATACAAATTATACATAAGGAAATTGGACAGCATAAATCATCACCGAGCAAGCCTTGCATCAATTAAGTAGCGCGCTATCTTATCGCTCCAAGCAAATTGGCACCATCTAGCTTTGCACCTTCCAAAAGCTGCAAGAAAATATTTATTAGAAATGTTTACACCCCGAGAACCCAATTAACACCTATGCGGCATTTACAAAAGTTTCAATTTTGCACTCTTAGGATATAGGAGCAAAAAGAAAATTCTGAAATAGCGTTTCGGCTTACTGACAGCGAGTTATACTTACTGTATCACGAAGATTAACGTGACGAAGATAAGCTCTTTGAAGGTTTGCACCCTTCAAATTAGCATTGCTTAATTTTGCACCCTGAAAAAAATTGAGAGATGGGAAAGGAGAAGTTAGTTAGATCAAATCACATCCGAATGAAGAGAGACTTGGAAGTCAAAACATCCCCGTTTCGAGAACCCTAGAGATGGACAAGGATGTATTCATCTACAGAAAGGTATGGACATGCACACATAAATCCTGTGGAGTATTATTTTGGCCTTCTGTTTCCTTTTCCTTCCACCAAAGGGTGGGGGGGGGGGGGGGGGGGAATGAAAGAACAATGGGGGGGGGAATGAAAGAACAATTATTTTCTAGTAACATATGGCTGTAACATGGTATTCATCATACTCGTCATCAAAATCAGTGGCTACCCATGTCATACAAGCATAAAAGAAAAACACATAATAAAATTGGGGATTTCGAATAGTGGCGGATCCGGGAATTTCAGAGATTGGGTGCACAATTTACACTACGAAGCTTCAAATTAAAATTATCTCCAAAGCAATTAGAATACAATACATAGTACCAAAGATGTAATTGTCGATGTACAAAGTTCAAACAACAGACTATGAAAAGAACATTAGAAACTAAACCCCTGATTTTGATTTTGATTTTGAATGGGGAACATTCAATGAATCTCAAGATATTGGGACTGAATGAACTTAAAACCGAAACGAATTAAGTGCATTTCACAAAGTACATATACCCAACCAATGAAAAATGCCCAAAAATCACCAACTGAGAGGGACTGAATTAAGTCAGAGAGAACTAGGTTATTCAAGATTGAATTGTACAGTTGTAATGAACATTGACTGGAAATTGGAGAGACAATGCACCGCCACCCAGTCCCATAAGGCTGCACCCACCCCTGTTTTTGAAGAACTACTAATTTGAAGACCATGTATGCAGCAATTAATCGACTAATCATTCAAAAGAGCTATATGCCAGTAAGAAGATAGATCTGGACAGCAAACATCTTATGAGAAAATCATGTAGTACTCTCTTCATCAAAGGTAGATCGCCTACTACCACAAAAATGCCCTCCTAAGAAACCTTGAGATATACTTATTATTCATAGCCGGTTCATGCTTTAAGCTAAATAAATAGAGTTCATTCACTCAATAGTTAGTCAGATCAGATGACACATGTTATTAACAGTAGGTTGCCGATATGTGAAACTCGATTAAATATACAACAGCAACAACAAAGCCTTATTCCCAAAATGATTTAAGAGAACTCTTGTTCTTTTTCCTTTTTTTTTTTTTTTTTGTTCTGAGAATGGGGAGTGGCGAATCGAACCCTTGACCTCTGTGTAGGAGACAAGGGCCTATGCCGTGTGAGCTAAGGCTCATTGGCTGATTTAGGGAAACTCATCAGATATATACAATGTAAAATTACAAAGTAAGGCTGTATTCTCAGTTTAGTAAAATGTAATACTCAAAATATATAACAATGCCTTCATCCCAAGTCCAGGGGCAAAACTATAAACCAACTTTTATAGGATACCGAAGAACAAAGACTGCTTACTTTCAAATTGGCTCCTTCAAGATTAGCTCCCTCCAAGTTGGCATTTGTAAGATCAGCAGTCTACAGAAATCGAGTAGAAAAGCTAAATAATCTGCTAGCTCAGAGAAGAATAGTTGACAGCACAAATATACTGCTCTATCAAATTCATATAAAGTGATCCGACGCCAATCATGAATTTCTATTGTTTCTTTTCTTTGGGTTGAGGGTTTTGTTGGTTCAGAGGCCTTCAGGGGAAAGCGGAAAGTGTAAAATGAATTTTTAAATGATCCTCAAAATTAAATGGAAATATTTTAACAGTTAAAATATGGTTAATTAAACCACACCTGTAGGTGTGCAGAACGCAGGTCTGCTCCACAGAAGCTGCAATCAATCAAACAAGCATCTGCAAAATCAAAAGAGTTACTTTAGCTAAACAAATAACCAGAAAACAAGTCCAATGTATCTATTAGAAGATAAAATTAAATCAGCGTGCACATCAAATACTCCTACTCAGGCTTTACAAGTCAACATACTTTTTGTCAATGCTCACTTATTATATTAGTTGCTAATAATACATGCTAAAGTAAAAATGTATATAAATATATAAATCTATGTACACGCACACACAGAGACATACTCCCTCCGTCCCATTTTAAGAGTCAAAAAATTGGTGGGTTCAAGAATTAAGGAAAAGGTGATGTGTTGTGAGTGTTGATAGTTGGGTAGGAGAGAGAAAGTGAGATAGAGAAGAGTTAGTGGATAATTGTTGTATGACATGTAGAACCCACTTTCCATTTTACGATTTTGACTCTTAAAATGGGACACCCTTTTAGGAAATTTTTGACTCTTAAAATGGGACAGAGGGAGTAGACAGAAGTTTGTGAAAAGAAATTGACAAATTTGATGAAGAATATATAGGGACATAAATACATATATATATATATATATATATATAGATATATATAGATATATAGGGTTTTGTTAGGATACCCACCATAGGAGTATCTTAACAAGTAACCCATTTTCTTAGTGACCAAAAACACCCTCAATTGCATTGGGTAGCAAGTTAATTAAAAGGGGCATGCTGGTAATTAAACTAATTACATATGAGACCCACTAATTCAATCCTCCCTCTTTCCAAATTGACCTTCCCCTTTAATCATCTCAGCCTCAACTCAACAACCTACTTTCAAAGCTAAATTTTCTTTTAATGATACTCCATAGATTGAATTGAACTGTACTCAAAATAGAAGAAGGGCAAATTAATTTTCTTCAATGGCAGAGACTTGAAATTGCCTGTATCATAGTTATTAAAGGCCCAAGGCGCACCAAGGCGCAAAAGGTGTGCCCGGAGCCTAGGCGCGCTTTTGATAGCTATGTTGCGTCCCGTAGTTATTAAAGGCCAAAGGCGCACCAAGGCGCAAAAGGTGTGCCCGGAGCCTAGGCGGGCTTTTGATAACTATGGCCTGTATATAATATAACACTAAAGGTACAGCTTTGCAGTTAACATATGCAAATTAAGCTGCTCTTTAACTTGACCAACCTCAAATCAAGAGAGGGAAAGAAAAAAAATAAGGCAAGATAGTCTTTTACTAAATTTCAAGGACCTTGCCACCTGCAATCTCATGTCCCAAATAAACACTCCTTCATTCAAGAACATTTTGCAAATTTGCTCTTGAAGCCACCATCTGCAGAACCCCTTAAACCAGCATACGATATAACATAAACGTGCAATAGCCATTCTTGATAAACCCATGTTATTAGCAAATTTTTCCGTTTCTCCAAAAATTACCATTCGATTTCGATCGCAACCATTAATATGTTAAAATAATTTTTTTACCAACCAGCAGGATAAAGGAAAAATTGTGAAATTGAAAACCGATGAAATCGGCCAAATATAATCTTGACCAGAGGCGTGTCATTGAGCTTCAACCTAAAGACCGGAGCTTAGTTCTGTCGAACTTGAACTCGTCTTTAGATCTCTTTCTGGGTTTGAAATCATCTTAGCCGATAATGCCTGATTCGGACCGCGATATGGATAACCATTTCGGTTAATGGGGGGATTGAGAGAGGGATAGGTACCACCGGAGGAGGAAGCAGATTAAACAGAGCATCGGCGTTGGGTACTTAGCTGGGAAACTATGGAGCCGACAATGGAAAGAGAATTGAAGGAGATTAAAAGTGGGGATTTTTTTTTTGTTTCCTAAATTACATTCTTGCCCTTCCTATTTATTTTTTCCATGTACAAAATGTTGGGTAGTTTTGTCTTAAAATAATGGGCTCCTTGTTAAGATACTCCTATGGTGGCTATCCTACCAATACCCATATATATATATATATATATATATATATATATACTCCCTCCGTCCCAGCACAAGTAGGACTAGAGGAGTATGCACACTAATTAAGAAAACTAATAAATGTGTGGTAGAAAATGAAGAGAGAGAATGAGTGGGGTAAATAGTAGTGTTAGTTGAATAAATTGAGTGGTGGAAAATGAAGAGAGAGAATGAGTGGGGTAAATAGTAGTGTTGGTTGAATAAATTGAGTGGTGGAAAATGAAGAAAGAGAATGAGGGGGGTTGAAGGATTTCCATTTTTGGCAGTCTCAATTTTAGTGGGACGTCCCAAAAAGGAAAGAAGTCTCACTTGTGCTGGGACGGAGGGAGTATATATATTTGTGTGTGTGTGTGTGTATATATAATATATATGTATGTATGTATATATATATATATATATATATATATATATATTTGTGTGTATATATATATGTGTGTGTGTGTGTGTATTTGTGTGTGTACTTGCACACACATGGTCTTTGCCATAGTTGCTCGCATATATAAATACAGCAATTGTTTTCTCCATTACTTCCCCCCCCCCCCCCCCATCAAAAATATAAAAATAAAATGTGAGGATCCTGGTTCCACCACTGGATATGAAGATATTCCCAAAAATAACCATCACGCATTCACAAATATTTCTTTCTTCCATGATGAATATACTGAACAAATCCTGCATACTTCTCCCTTTATTATCTCCCTCTATATATCTACCTATCGACTCCCTCTGTCCCATAATAAATGTCACACTTTCCTTTTCTTGTCCGTCCCAAAATAAATGTTTCGTTTCTAACTAAGGTAGTAGCCTTAATGCAATTTTAACAATGTACACGCAATGTACACACCAGTAAAGCTCTCTCCTTGAAAACGTTCACAAAATGAAATGCGACATTATGGACCAAGGGAGTATCTGCATATTGGGGAGTAATATATTGATTAAGTTACCCTTACATGATTTTCTATTAAAAAAAAAAAAAAAAACCCCTTACATGAGGTAGAACCAGAAGAGAATTCCAAACACAGACTCATGAGAACTAAATACTAAAGTAAAAAACTGAAATATTAAGTGATCCATTAATCTATTTGCTTCTAACAGAAACAAGCAGTTAATATTTACTCCCTCCGTCCAATTTTAAGAGTCAAAAAATGGGTGGGTTCAAGAATTAAGGAAAAGGTGATGTGAGTGTTGAGAGTTGGGTAGGAGAGAGAAAGTGGGGTAGAGAAGAGTTAGTGGATAATTGTTGTGAGTATGACAGGTAGGACCCACTTTCCATTTAGGATTTTTGACTCTTAAAATGGGACGCCCTTTTAGGAAATTTTTGACTCTTAAAATGGGACGGAGGGAGTATATATATATATCAAAGAAGAAAGCTTGCCTTGTAAGTTTGCACTCTGAAGATTTGCGCCAGCTAGCAAAGCTCCCCGAAGGTTTGCCCCCGTAAATTCACATCTTCCCTAGGCAAGACAACTTAACTTAGGGTGGCAATCCATATAAGATTATGCACTTAACTACAAGGGATTATGAACTATAGTGCTGGCTAAATAGCAGGATATAATGGAGTTTAAATAGAAAAATAGTCACAAATTTTCAGGACTGCAAGAGCATCATTTACAAGCAAAGAAAGCAATTAAGGCTTTGATGAATCTTACTCACGCAGTGTTGCATTGTGGAAAATGGAACCTTCAGCGTCCACATCCTGGATTTAGAATTTAAAGAAGCATGAGAAGACAGTAAGGATAATAAGACAAACATGTTATGCTTCTATAACACAAAAAAATACTCCCTCCGTCCCAAAATGATTGTCCGAAAAACATAAAAAATTTACTTTGATCAATAGAATTTAAAAAAAAAAAAAAATAATAATAATAAAATCGGACATTGTTTTTGGGATGGAGGTAGTAAATGATTTAGCCAATGTATAATGTGAAAAACAATACTCCCTCCGTCCCACCTCACTTGACACCCAAGAGGTGGGCACAATAACTAAGGAAAAAGAATAAAATAAGGAAAATGTGTGGTAGAAAATGAAGAGAGAGAATGAGTGGAGTAAATAGTAGTGTTGGTTGAATAAATTGAGTGGTGGAAAATAAAGGGAGAGAATGAGTGGTGGGGTAGAGTGAATATAAAATTATAAAAAGTAGGCTATTTTGGGAAGTGTCAAGTGAGTTGGGACGGACCAAAATAGAAATAAGTGTCAACTGAGCTGGGACGGAGGGAGTATATCACAAGCAAGGAGAGAGCTGTCTGTCCTGTAAACGATGACATTACAAAATAATATTTACCCGAAATTTCGCGCACTGAAGGTTAGCACGGGAGAAGAAAACATTCTTGAGACATGCATAACTAAAATCCACATATGAAAGATCCTGCATAATATTAAAGAACAGAAACATCAAAGGGACAGAATCTTTGGCTCATGCAGGTCTCACAGTATTCCCTACAGTGCAAAAGATAAAAAAAAATTTAAAAAAAAAAAAAAAAAAACATGAATAAAGAGAAAAATCAGAAGGAAACATCACATCTTCAATGAGTTGCAAAACACCGGGCTTGGGAAGCAGGAACCAAGTGTATCGGTTGAGTGAGAAATAGAATTTCCGTATATGGTCTTAATAAGTGTCTTGTAAGCCTGTTCACAGAGCAGAACCTTGTTCAGTGTGGATGACTGAGATTTGGGACCCTCATTGAAGAACTGTAGAATAGGTAGTGAGGGAATGCCGACATCGCTTGCACTGGACTCGTAACACATGTACCTAGCTAGGATTAGCCCAATAATGAGGCTGTAGTTGGTGCAATAGACTTCCCGCGAATACCTTATCCTCAGCAGCCTTGGGCGGACGGGACAAGGGTACCGCACTAGTGCATGGGGTGCACCTCACCTGGATTGGAGGCTGGAATGCTGAGCTCAGGTGCGTGCTCCATTCGTACGGATGCATGTACCCTAGCTACCATGATTAGGGAAAACTACAGTGGACCCCAAGTAGATGACACATGTCACGTGAATTTGTATGCCCCAGCAAGTCTATTTGGCTAATTTCTGCCACGTGAATTTGTAAAATTGCCAAATAACCCGCTTAGTCAGCCTTTTCGTTAATCTTTTGATGAAAAGTTAAAGGTGGTCAACTTGAGTATAAGGACATATAAGTGGAAAATGAACTTGGAGGGCATATCTGCGTCCAGTCTCTAACTAAGTAAAGGGCCATAACTATCATATGCCCAACAACAAAGCCTTAGTCCCAAACTGATGCGGGTTCTGCTAACATGATCGTCAGTGAAAATGAGAGGCATAAAAAAATTGAAAGATAAGAAAAAAACTGAACAAGGAAGAAAGAAAAGAGAAAGAAACGAAAAATGAAAAATTATAATAAAAGAAAAATGGACACGCATCTTAGACAGCCATTTATTCTTTCTCTATTACCTCCGTCATAATGTGAATAACCAAATTTGCTATTGTTCATCGAGAGCAAATTCGGAGGTTTATTTTGTGACAAAAGGAGTACTATTATTATTATTTTATTTTTAGATAAGAAAAGGAGTATTATTATATTAAAAGAGACTGTACTAATAGATGGACAAAAAGAATGTTACAAAGCGAGAAAGCAATATCTTGCTCTAAGACAAAAGAACACTCCAATCCCTCTTCAATCGGGTATTAGTGCTTAAATATCCTCAGGTTACATTCCACCCATGTGCACTAACAGATAGTACCCCCCCCCCCCCCCCCAACAACCCAAAGGAAAATAAAAAAAGAAAAAAAATCCAGCAAAATATCAGGATAAGTGCTTGCTTGGTTTAGCACAAGAAGCACACAAGTGGAGTTTAACATATGTTAACTAAAACAACCGAATCCAAAGATAGCGGGCTCCATCACGGTGTAGGGAGAGGTGATCTTGAGACCACATAGATTGCAGATCATACACTAATTCGGAGATTAACATTAGTAAGGTCATGGATACTGCCATTTGCCACTTGTGTTTAACTTGTTAAAAGCAAAGTCCACACAAGAGCCCAAGTTATAAATGGATTCAAATGATGAAACATATAGTAAGAGGAGAGGGACTAGCACTCCAAGTCAATACTGCTAGAAAGGACCGGCACGAATATATCCCAGAAGCATCCAAACAGACCCTAAAGCCCTGAATTTTATAAGCACAAAATTGTACAAGAGAAGTAAGAAGCGCAACAACATCAGATTCTATCATTGAGATTCCAAGAGAAATGGAAATTTGAAGGCATATGTTACCCTCCCCTAGGACAATAAAATTAGCAACAGATGTCGAAGGCAAGGGAAAATCTCACGAAGAGAGGAAGTACCCAACCAAATATCCGCCAAAAACGAATTTTAAACCCATTTGCTAACTTCAAACTAATGAATGAAAGGTTAGAACAAACGGTGACACTAATGTATAAATTTACTTGGGGTTTAGTGAGAAACCGAACCACTGAAATTAGTATCGCATCCATTCTTGTGCATCTCCAACTTACCCGTATTCACTTTACGCCAAATGATTGGTTCATGAGGAAACCGTCAAAGTCATTTAGTCACCAGGGACAATATTCAACACACCAGACTACTGCCAAGAGCCAAACCACCTACCTCCTTAAGACAAATTGTCCCAAGTTACTAAATGATCTTCGCTGATCCCCCGACCCTTCCCTATAACAGTTCCTCATTGTTTTCTCAATAGCTTCCACCACTCGACCGGGAACTTTAATCAAAGGAGCTAATAATTAGGAATGCTAGAAAGGCAAACCAGGGTTGCACGATTCGTAGTTCGTCCGATTCGAATTCGCGATACGAATTCGCGATTCGCTCAACCAATGGAATCCGATACGTGGAGTATTACAACTAACGCGATTCGCGAATTCACAATTTTAGTACGCTTGATTTAAATAAATATTAAAAAATATATAATAACAATATACTACTAGTTACTTTCTAGTATATTCATATCTATAAAATATTTCCTAAATTTTACTTTAATTTAATATATTTATTCAATATAATAATAACCATAAATGTTAATTATGTTTCATAATTAAGTTTCTCCTAATTATGGAATATAATAACAAAGACCATAAATCATAAATTTGGACAGCTGTATTTCTAAACCCAAGAAAACCCTTTCCTTTGAAAACCCTTTCCAATTCAGTTGCTTTTTCCAAAACGTCTTTTCCTTCTCCCCATCTTCTCAATCTCTTCTCCGACTTGCTCTTCCAGTCAGAACAAACAACAGCCTCCGCCACCAGCACCTCTTTCAGCCTCGTCTCTGCCTCTTTCCGCCTTATCTCAGCCACAGCCTTTCTTTCTTCTTCATTATTTACCTAATCGGTATGTAGGAACAAAGGGAAAAAGAGATTCAATCATAAATTGCCTGCGAATTCAAGGAGATTTTTCATAGTATCGATACGCAAATTGAAGATCATGATTCGCGAATTCCATCTTATCGATTCGGTATCGAATCGCGAATTGATACCTGCGAATCAATACGCGATTCGAGGCCTCTGGGAGCGAATCCTGCAACCCTGAGGCAAACGTTAACGACTGTAATATGGTTGATGATGGCCAAAAAGGGCACAAGCCCCCGAGCAAGCATGTCTGCCCGAAGCACGATTGGCTAGGGCCCGTAGGCCCAGTCTCTCGTCCCATGGTGCGGGCCAGGCCTCCTTTTTACGCAAAGACTAGGCTGAGCCCATGCACCTTTCGGCCCATCATCCCATTTGGCTCGTTTCTTAATATATACTCCCTCTGTCCCGAAATGATCTTCTCATTTGTCTTTTTTCATTGTCCCAAAAAGTACTTCCCATTTCAACAATTTGGGCTTAAATGTGCATAAACACAACATGGCTAGTGAAGCAAGTGTTCATATCTATAAAAAGTTTGAATAGTCAAATGGGAAGATCATTTTGGGACAGTAACTCCCCCCCCCCTCTTCGTTTAGGCCCAACATGAGGACACCCTCACCCTTCTTCTTTCTTCTCCGGTTCTCCCCTTTCCGTCTGATTTCTTCTTGTTTCTTATTCTTTTCTTCTTTCCTCTATCTATCTCGTCATTCTTCTTCTTCTCTTCTGGATCTGTACTATGTAAGTGTAACATTGAATTGGGATTTGGGGATAGAACTAGAGTTTAGGAAATTAGGATTCTCTGTTAAGTGTGCGTAGGTGTGTTTTAAGGATTTGGGTTCTACACTTCAGTACAAGAAAGACTTGCATCTTCAGAATTAAAAGAAACTAGGTCACAGCCTGTTTAGGTCCGTTGACCCAACAGGTGGACCATACGGACGGGGAGATCAGCCACCTTCCAGAAACTCATCCTAGATGTTTTCACCATATCCATTGTGTGCCTATATTCAATTCATTGCTGCCACAAGCAAGGGCAACTAACATATAGTGATGCACTAGAATTCAGACATTGTCAGCAGCTCATGTTCGCTTGACATACCTAAGTAACATAACTATCTTACTAAAAACTGCTCAAGGTAATAGAAGATTAACTTAGTAAGTTCATCAATTCTTATCCTTTGACTAAGGATGAATATCCATCTTAGGTGGGAATATTAAACAAAACATACTATCAACAATAACATCTTTGGAAATATTGCCCACATTGTTCATCGTTATCTGCCATCTTGACCATCGACTGCTTAGTAGTATATTTCCCAAGAGAAAATATGTAATACACTAGAACTTTACCAGAATGTACTTGCATAGACCAGCACCATTTTCCTCACCACTTCATCATGTTGAAGACAATACCATAAAATTCATAATCCATTGTAATTCATTCATGGAAGAAGGTGAACTCGCTTGTGAATATTGAAATGATAAATAAGAAGATAGAGTGAAATGATAAATAAGAAGATAGAGGATTGGAAAAACATACCAGTTTCGAAAGATCAAGGCCAGAGAGATTCACTCCTCTAAACCTTACTTTTTCAGACTGTACACATTTGATTATATCAGTACGTGTCAACTCTGTATCGAGCTCTTCGTCGGCCTTCCTTTTATTCAAGACGTCATGTATTCCATCTATCAATCCCTGAAATAAGGAATATAGAAATTGTTAAACAGAGATCATCATGTATTGCCTTTGTTACTAAATGTGGGTAACCTTTGCTGCTCATATTGTTCCTAATTTAGTGACAGTTTTGATCTGATCAAGACTGGTGTATGTATTATTTATATACGAGACCGTATTCTAAATTAGTACCAATGTACAAGAGGAGCTGATCTAGAGATTCTGAGGGAAATGGCAATGTGCTAAATTTTGTGTATTTGGTTGGAGAGAAATGCAAGGATCTATAAGGAACATCATCTTCTGAAACAATTGCTTTGAGACAGTAGTATGTTTAGCTTCTTTATGGACTCATGCTAATTCATACGTCTGATCTAAGGAGAGACTGGAATATCATAAATTTACTTTATTTGTGTATTTTCCTTTCCTCTTTTGATGGACTTCTTGTCCATCTGAATGTATTTTCTTTACTTTTCTAATAATTCACTTACAAGAAGCTGATAGTACTCCGCCTCCCGTAAAAGCTCCGAGTACTCTGAATCGCCCAACGTGGGAACCACGCCATCTCTCAACCAATTCAAAACATGCCGAAAATGTTTTCCATCCCTATCAACAAATACAAACCCCTGCAACAACGTCAAGTATCAGAAAATGTTTCTTCACACAGTTTCAAGTACAGAGACGAATATGTATGAGAATTTGATAGCAAGGAAACATAGAACTTTCAGAGATTCACACACGTAACTGCAGAAAAAAAAAATATATATATATATATATATATATCATCCATGAGTATATTGTTTTTTTTTGTTTTGTTTTCATCCTTAAGCTACTGTTTTTTTTTTCCTATTGGTAATAAGAAAGGAGAGTAACCCGGTGCTACAAGAGCTCCCACTATGCGCGCTGTTGAGGAAGGGTCCGGCTCACAAGGGCTTAATGTAGACGCCCCTCCCCTTGCATTTAAACTCAAGAGGCTACTTCCGTATCTTCAACCTGTGACCTCCAAGTTAGATGGCAGCAACTCCAAATGTTGAGCCAAGGCTCCCCTTCTCCTATTGGTCATCAACGTTTGAAAACTACACCAATATAGATCCTGACCCTAATAAACATCAAGTTTTTCTTTATAACTAATTGCCATGGCACATGAACTCATATGTGGGTCAACAATGTTGATGAGGCAGGGGTGAACTTTTATTCTGGTGGTGTGTCATAAGTGTCTTATCATTGTGTCATTAACTAACCAAAATAAAGGGTATACTTGTCTATATGTTAAACTTTATCATGTTTATTCACATTTCTTTTCCTTTTTTACTTGCAGTATATAATTTGGTAATAAAATGCTATTATTAAATGTAAGTAAGCCCAAAATCTGAAAACTCTTCCCCATTCATCTTCCCCATATTTGATATTCACAACCCATTCCCCTCTCTCACATACTTACGTGCAACACCGAACTGTTTGAGATTACCGCCCCTGACCCCTACCACTTCCTCAACAAAAACTGCCACTCGGTCCACCGAAACCGCCACTCAGTCCACCCGCTGCTCCCATAAAATCCACTCCACCTGCCACCCAATCTGAAACCATTTCTCACAGTTACCATCCCCTCCTACGCATTTTCTCACACTCCATCATAATCACATACCATCCACAACCTGACCCGTCGTGACCAACTGCCATTCTCCACTATCAGTGGAATCCTATTTACTAGATGTTTAATATATCGGTAGATTGATCATATAAGCAAATAGTTTATTTCTATTTAGGCTAAGGCCGGTATAAATCATTAATACTTGAATTCTATTTACTAGATGATTAATCTATTTCTAAAATGGAATCAAGTTAAGCTAAACAAATAGTTGAATTCCATTTTCTAGATGATTAATCTATCCGTTGATTGTATGTGGTCTTATCAAAAGGACAGATCCAGGTCATAACTATTACTGATGAGTACATTGCAAAAAAATAAAATAAAATACAGGTCAGGTTGGTCACGACAGGTCAGGTTGTTGTTCTTCCGGGCGAATGAGGGTTGACAGAAAGATGGGTGATTTTCCAGATTGAGTCTCGAATTGTGAATTGAATATGTATGCATATCTATTTTCACTGTTCTTCAATTGGTATTAATTCATTTTCAACCATTGTACTTTCATTCGACTTTCACTTTAACCATTATACTTTATTTTTTGCACAAAAACCTCCCATCGCAACCACAAATTTGTGTCTAATCCGTGCACTAATCCGCGATTTTTGGGTTTGGATGAGAGGTTTTCCAAAGTATAGTGGTTTTCGTGCAAAAAATAAAGTAGGATGGTTAAAGTGGAAGTCGGGTGAAAGTACGATGGTTGAAAATGAATTTAAACCTTTTCAATTTACATTATTGTTCAGCATATTTATGAAATTTCTTGAATTGAGTTTGTTTTTCAGATTTGAGTCTCTAATTTGTCTAAGGTTTCTGTCTCTAGCAACAAAAAAAAAAAAAAAAAAACACCTTACTGATTGTTTATTAATTAATTTAAAATCTTAAACTCTGGGTACTTAGGATTGCCGGAGAAAGTGGGACTGATGGAGAAGAAGGCAGAGGAATGACTGGGAGGCCAATGATGGTGGTCATGCGGTTGAACCCGCTATTTACATAATGGGCTTTATACCCCTCAATAATTATATAAAGTAGGTTGGTCACATGAGATCCTGTGACAAACTAGTGCTATATTTTTACGATTTTGTATGTTTATTAGCAAATATGTTGACGGATTAATGACATTTCTGGATAATTAACTGGTACTGAGGACAACTGAAATATATTTTGTAGATTGACGAGATTTGAAATGGACCCGAAGTTAAGTGAGCAAGATACGGTTTTAGCCTCTCTTTTTTTTCCTTTAGAAAGAGGGAGCCAAAATTAAGGTATAGGAGTATAGGAAATGAACAAATACAAACAATGATCAAGGCCATTAAATGTGTTTAGAAATGTGTCTGCTTCATGTGTACCTTAACAGAATCCTTGCAAACTGTGTGGCGACCACTGAACATGGCGGCTAGCATAGAATGGGGCTCCCGTTGAGTTAGTGTGTCAACTGTTGTGCAAAATTTCTTTCCTCCTATTATCAAATGAAACAGGTGGAAGAATTCAGTTAGCATAACTACAAAAAGGGAAGCTAAGGAGCAACCTATTAGATATCCATAGTCTTTTGACAGGAAATAACGCACCTAAGTTCTACAACTTGACATCCTTAACTAACTCAGTGTCAATTGTTTTTTTTTTGGAAAAAAAAAATAGATGGTAAAAAATTATGAGAGCAAGATCGTGAAATGAGATACAAACAGAAAAGAAAAAAAAAAAAAAAGCGAACGAGAAGAGAAGAAATGCTAAAACAGATATAAGTAATCTATATTACAGAAAAAAAATGCCTGCTAATCAGATTGGAATATAGAAAATGGGATCCTTAGTAGGCACTAAGCATCGGTCACCAAATCCCAAAGAGAAGCCAGGAAGACTACCCTATTCCATCAAAGATCCATTGAAACTGATTGGTCCCAAAAATTTGAGGAAATTCAGTTCAAAGACACCAAAGCACCACAAAAATACCACACTGGCAGACCATCTTCGCTCGTTCCAAATCCCATCTAACGAACCTAAAGGAAGAAACTATAGTGTTAGGGTTCACCTAAGTCTCGCTTGTTAAGCCAAGAGCTGATTTCATAAAAACCATGCAGCCCCACATTGAAAACAATGATGATCATGAGTCTATGATCTCTTACACATTACATCAGTTAGAAGATATCATTGTAGGTCTACGTCTTTGCAATGTGTCGTGAGTGTTAAAGCTAATTAACAACAATAGATCGAGCTTGAATTGGACTTTGGCTTTCCAAGAAATTAGAAAAGGGGGAATCTCGGGTAATCTGGAGAAGTTGTTAAACGAGCTACAAAATACCGCAAGAAGAAACCTCGAATCCTTCCAAAACCATCCAGTGACCGAACTCAAGTATCTGAATTTAAGAGAAATGGCTGGGGAAAATTCAAGAAGACCGCGAATATCATTGGCGTCTCTATCAGTAAAATGACAATAAAATGGAAGTTCCAGGAAACCCGCCCTCTCTTCCCCTGAATCTGAGATAAGAACTGAATGAATAGATGAAAGACAAAATAAACGCAGATAATCAGCTTTAAGAGTACTAGTACCAACTCATGCATCCTCCTGAAAACAGATTAGGGAACCATTACCCTTCCTCAACCGGGTTAACAACAAGAACAAACGCATACCCTAGCGAATAATTTTTTTAGGGCTTTTGTGTGAGACAGAATCCATAAAATTGGCATCCCACATTTGAATAAAACCCAAAATTGTTCCTTATCAGTTTATGGCAGATTCAATGTTGTTCCCGCATGCCAATAGATTAAAGGGAAAATTCTACCGTACACCAATTAGGCCTGCACTAGTGTTATATGGCACTGATTGTTGTGCCGTTAAACAGTGTTGCATTCATAAAATGAACGTGACGGAGATGCGGATGCTACGATGGATGTGTGGGGCATACAAGAAAGGATCGGTCGAGGAATGAGATGATTAGGCGGAAAAGTAGGAGTCGCACCCATTGAAGAGAAGATGAGGGAGAATCGGTTAAGGTGGTTTGGTCATGTGAGAGGGAGACCATGTGATGCACCGATTAGGAGGCCTGAAGAGTGGAGAAGTGGTAATATGGTGAGGGGTAGAGGAACGCCTAAGAAAACATGGATAAGGGTGATTGAAAGTGATATGGGTCTACTTGGATTTAGGGAAAATATGACGCTGGTGAGAGCAGAGTTGATGGCAAAAATTCATGTGGATGATGGGGTTTAGATTTATTTTATTATGGGTTAATGACCGATTAGGGCCTGAACTCCAGGGGGGGCGTCTAAAAGGGGCCTCGGTTTTTTTTTCGCTAGATCAGGGCTTCAAATTTGAAATTTTCGCCAGTTAAGGGCTTTTTGACGGAAATCGTTAGAAAAGTCAGTTAAATATCATGTGCCTCGCACGTGATCATAAAAATGGATGAAATTGAAATGAAAATTTGTCAAAAAGGGTCAAACTGTAAATTTTAAAATTTGAAGGGTTAAATCCAAAACAAAACCTTACCCCCTCCTCTTTTTTACGCATCTCTCACTCTCCCTCTCTCATTCTGACGCATTTCTTCCTCTCCTCTCTCCTGCCCAACGCTGACCATCACTCCTTCACCTCCGACCACGCCCTCACCCTTCAAAGATTATTCAGCCACTCCCTCCCTCATCATTCTCAGATTTTATTTTTAAACCAAGATTTAATTTTGCCCCAAACTTGATTTTTGATTTTTCCCAAAACTCATCGCCGGACTGGGGAGCGATTCCAGAATCCGGCCCAGATGCGTGGCGGAGACGGAGAATTGGGAGGCGGAGGGTGAAGGAGGGGGAGGGGAAGGGCGGGAGGAGGCGAGGTAAGAGAGGACGGAAGCGATGGTGAAGAAGAGGAGAGGGGCGGCAGAGGTGGAGGTGAGGAGCGAGGAAGGAGTGGCGGAGGAGGAGGCGGCGGCGTGACTGTCGGAGAGGAAGGAGGTGGTAGGGTCAAGTTGATTTTGGAGGTGAAGTAGGTTTGATAGCATTAACAAGAATGATTGATCCATCTCTCCCGATCTCCCGATCTCTCTCACTCGATCGATCTCTTTGAATTGAGTTGATTGATTTCTCTCTCTCTAAACCCTCTTCTTCATCTGCAACTAGTTGCAGAGATCGGACGTTGGCCGGTGATAAGGTGGACTAAGTACGGTGTCGTATTCGGCGGTGATGGCGTATATTTCGGCCTCATCATGAACTTGCAGATTCCGGCGAATTTTTACACATTCTGTGTTTGATTGAGAATGTGTTTCAGTTTGTGTGTGAGTGTGTGTTTGATTTTGTTGGGTTGATTTCTCTGTTAATTTTCGGTGGTGGTTGTGGTGGTTACAACAGGTGGATGGTGGCGGCCGGTGGTAGCTATGGTGGTTCTAAGTGGTGGAGGTGTTAGATGGTGGTGAACGGTGGTGGCATGGTGGTTTAAAGTGGAGGATGGGTGGGTGTTCATGGAAGATGATGAGAAGAGAAATGTTTTAATAATTTTTGTTTTGTACGTATAAAGAGACCGGAAAATTTTTTCGAAAAAAAATATTTAGGAACAAAGTTATGCTAAAAAGGATACTCATTTTGGGCAAAGGTTTCTTGAAAATGGACACTCGTTTAGGGACAGAGGGAGTAATTTTTTTTATTTGATAAAGTAATTTATTATGTTCATAGAATAAAATTTGAATTTATTTATAATATTCTTTATTTTAAATTTATTATTTAGAAAATAATCTAAATCCTTTTATATTTAATATAGCTATTAAATAATTTTGATTTTTTTAATAAATTTATTTTATATATGATAAGTACTTATTTTATTATATACTTTATTATTTAGAAAAAGGATTATTTTAAAAAAAAAATATTTATTTCATTTTTAAACCTTTGAGTTTCAAAAATTTCACTAAAGCCCTTCCTAACTAATATCATTACAAATACATACATTTTGACGATCACGTGCGAGGCACGTGATATTTAACTGACTTTTCTAACGATTTCCGTCAAAAAGCCCTTAACTGGCGAAAATTTCAAATTTGAAGCCCTGATCTAGCGGGAAAAAAAACCCAGGCCCCTTTTAGACGGCCCCCTGGAGTTCAGGCCTTAATCTGTCATTAACCCTTTTATTATTACTCTCTTTTTTTTTCCAAATTTTTTCCCACCTGTTTCTTCTTTTGATTTTTTATTTTTTTTAGCTTTGGCGCTTTTATTTTATTATTGTTTATTATTATTATTATTATTATTATTATGAGTATTTATTTTATTAATTTTTTCACTTTCAGTGACGATTTCGTATGATGATTCATATTAGCCGACCCTAAATCATTTTGGGTCTAAGGCTCTGTTATTGTTGTGTCAGTTTATAGGAGATTCGATGTTGTTCCAATGGAGAAGGCCACACCCATGTACCAAAAAAGAGATGTTCTACATACAAGATTCCCAAAGTTAATCATTTCCACCCTAATCCTTGGAACGACAGTGTCTCTAATGCAACAAGATGGTCTCTCCCACTCTTCCGTAGACCCTCCCATAAAAGTCAAGCAATTTCTGCGCAGTCCTAGAAATCTTAAACAAAAGAAAGAAAATAAAGCAGAATACTCGACTGACAAGCTCTAAAAGGTTAATACTCTTCAAAATAGAAAAAGTTATTTTCCACCCACATAAACGTTGAAAAAGAGGCAAAGAAAGAACAGTGCTCCCAATCCTAAAGTCATGGGAAAATGCCTCCCCTATACTATCCCATATGTAAGTAAAATTAACCATAAGCTCATACAGACACTACAAATATGAAGGATAATTAAAAAAAAACATTCCTAAATAAAGGAGAGAAAAGATGGTTTGTCATGTGAGGCTAAGCGTGATCACCTACTAGCGTGGGAGAATGATTTCGCCCTAAAGAGGAGGGGGTTTAAAATTGGGTAGCTTGGTCAAGAAAAACATCTCCCTAGTAAGAGGTTGTATCAATTTCCTTGAGGAATCGCATTCTATTTGGCAAAAAGTGAGAGAAAGTGTGGTGTACACATTAATGGTTGTGATTGTTAGTCCTGAGGTTTTGGTTATTATAAAACGCGTGGAAGTATATACATAGTGCCACCATCTATTTTGTCCCTTGACTCATTTCAGGGTTAGGATGGGGCTCAGATTATGGTTTAGAAAGATGAGTGGGTGGTTAACTCCTCTATGTGTCAGTTGTTCCTTGGCTATATCGTCACTCAATGGTAAATGTGGCTCTTATACTTGCTTTTGTGGTTGTTGGGGTTGGAATTCAAGCTTCATGTGACTTCCATTTTATTTGCAATTCAGATAAGTGTTAATCTGTAAAGGTGGGTGCTCTTATCAATTCTCAATCTCATGTCAGGCTGTCTCCCCAACCAAGATACTAGAATTTGGTTCTTGACGTGTAAGATAAATTTTATGAAACTCGTGATTTATAGTCACAAACCTTATCTTTTTCCCCTAGTCTCATTTATTTGGAAGTCAAAAAATCTTTTCATGATTATGGATTTTATATGGGCTCTAGTTGCTAATAAACTCAACACTTGTGACAAGCTTCATATTCAACTGTCCCTTAAGTGTATTTTGTCAAATTGTTGTGTGTATTGCAAGATTTCAAAGGAGTCACGAGGAGTCGCATGATCATTAGTTATTTTTTCTCACACTATCTGAAACATGCATTATGAAGTGGTTTCTATAGCTTCTCTTTGGATGTCAGGTAAGGGAGTTTATCAGTGATTGTCTATTTTAGAGTTGAAAATGTGGGACTGTGTTGCTTCGATTGTGTAGTTATTGCTTGTTGGTGTTGTCTTTTCATCGATTCTTATAAAAAATATTTCTTCAGATTTCTAATCATACCTACCAAGAAGGGAAGGGTATCATCAACAAAATGTAAATGGGACACAGGAGGTTCTCCCTACCAACCTGGTATCCATCCAATGACCCAACTTCCACATTTCTTGAAAGCAATCTGCAAATATTGCTGACAACTTTGGTGAAAATGAAAACTGGACCGCCTTGGCATAATCATGTCAAGGAACTAAACCAATGATAAGGTTTCCCTTTAACAATACCAAACAAAGAAGGTGACAAGAGACACCCTCGAATTTACTTCCCTATCCCCTTGAAAACCACCTGGTCTAAGACTCTTATCCTCTACCATCCCCGTCACCATTACCCTGATCTCCTCAAACAGTCTCTACCCCAACACTTAGCTCACTAGTAAACGGACACCGATTTCACCCCTCGATCAATGGTCTATTAGTACTCTCCTCCTGAAACAAATGCCCAAAAAACAACAAGTGATATTCTTTGAAATTAAAGCAGGGTGTCGAAGAACTCGCCAGAGTCGATCTACATCCCTAATTCCTCCCCCTCTTACCTGCTGCCACCTTATGAAAGCACAGAATTCCAATCCCTTTCATTTACCCCTAGCCTTTTGTTGACAGCTAGTATCGTCCTTTAAAAGAATATATGTTCAAATTCGCTTCTAGGAGCCATCATCTAGTACTCAACTCATCGTATAGCTATAGCGAACCTACTACTACTCTAGAGTGATCTAAGAAATTTATGAATCATAATATCCACCCCCAGCACGCGCACACACACATTCATACACACAAAAAATGATAAGAGAAGAGATTATTGTAGCGATAAAAGAATATAACATGAAATGGACAAGAAGTTCATAAAAGAGAAATGAAAACTACAGAAATACAAATACAATTCAGCTCTAAGATAAGAAATACTAGAGTCAACTGTTTACCAATCAGGTAGAACTTTCTTCTTTTAGAAACGAGACAGTACAACTAACATTAGTGATTGATTCTCTTCATTTTCTAGACAGTTTGATAAGTATAGGAACTAAAATTGATGGAGTGATGTATACAGCATTGACAATCAAGCGACATGAAGTTGTAAATTGAAGTAATTACAGACAAAACATAGAAATTTTGTTGGGATTGGAACCTAAACTATGAGGAAGAAAAGGAGTCTAAGTCAGGGGAGTTGGTGAAGGTCAAAAAGGGTTCAAACCGGAGGAGGAGTTCCTGGCGGAGAAGCAGGCGGGCGCTCAACCAGGCAGTAAGGTTGGTCCGCATGGATATTTAATTCGAGCGGGCGCCTGGTAAGGGGTGAGCGGGCGCTCGGTATGCCGGCTGGGCTGATTTGTTTCCTATTTTGACACAATCTCTTCTTAATTTGATTTAGATCTTCCTTGTACTGCTATATAAGCATAGATACGACCTAGAACACATTGTAGCAACATATTAGAAGGTGTCTAATAATATATTGACTTGGCAATTGCCCCCGGACGTAGTTCATGTGTTGAACGAACCGGGTAAACAATTCTTGTGTTCTTGTGTGTGTGATTCTCTCATATTGTGCTTGTGGGTTTTATTGTTCTTGATCTAGATTGCAACGGGGTGCCACTAAATTCCCAACAAATTTAACTCAACTAATTAGCAATTTCAGATGTTTTCTAGGGTTTAATGTAAACCTAATTCCTAAATAAATTCACCGACTTGTAACCCTTGTAAGATTATATAGATATGTATGGCGACATTGAGGAAATTAAAATTAAAGGAAGTAATCTTAAAGAGAGATGATCGTGAATGCTAACCGATATTGAGGCGAATCATGGAAGATTCATCGGAGAGCATGGTCATTGCGATGATTCTGAACTGGCGAATGCAGCTCTCTTCTGATTGCGCTTGTATCGACAGTTTTGGACAGAGTTAAGTTTAAGCGAGTACGAGCTGGTCTGATCACCGACTCCGTTTTATTTTATTTTTTTCCCCTTAAATCAAAAGAACCATTTTTTATTCGACAAAAACAAAAAACCATCATAATGACCCGTCTCATAGTAGATACGATCATTTTTAACCCATGACCTGAATTCATGATCTACATGCCCAAAAAAAAAAATTACTTTTTAAAAAAAATTATATTTTTTTTTTTTTCGGTTTGTCAAAAGTAATAGTTACTATAACTAAATGTAACAAACATGTTACTTATATGTAACAGTTTGTATACATAAAAGTAATACATACATACAGAAAAGTAACAGTGTTTTTTTTATGTTTTCTTCGTTTGCCAAAAGTAATACTTATTACAACTAAAATGTAACGAAGGTGTTACTTATATGTAACAGTGTATATACATAATTGTAACACATATGTATAGAAAAATAATAATTCAACTATTTACACTTTAGAACTAAAAACACTTGTGTTAGTAACACTGTAAAAATAAGAAAGTAACAATTTTTATAAACGAATGTTACATTTTACTTGTATAATAATATTGTAAAACAGTTATGTTTGCTTGTATAATAGTATATCTATATGTTTTTTTTTTTCAAATAATAAGTTACAATGGGTTCAATTTATCATGATACATGTAAAACTATTACATTATCTATAGAAATCTGTTACAATTTCACTACTAAAGTGTTACATTTACTTGTACAAATAATTACATTCATGTATATAAATTGTTATTTTTCAAATGTTACTTTCTTTTAAAAAATAAAATCAAAATACTCAAAAATAAAAAAATATTGGAAAAACACTATTAGATTTCAGTATAACGATAATTACATTTAGTTATTATTAGTGTTACACGTATTTATAGTTAGTATTACAGTTGAAAGATGAGTAAAATGAGCAATTTTTTTGGTAAAACTGGTGTTACGTTTACTTATAAACAATGTTACTTTATAAGTAACACAGTTGTTACATTTAGTTGTACTAAGTATTACTTTTGGCAAACGAAAAAAAAAAAATGAATTTTGTTTTTCTTAAAAAAAAATGTGCCAATGAGTAGCTACCACGTGGCAGATTTTGAGTGGAGCATGGGTTGGGATCCTATGCTTCGCAAAGATTGTTGTACACGGGTCATGGGTCGACCCGTCTCTTCTATGAGACGGATCTAGGTGTTCTCACAAGAGACCACCTCTTTTTATTAATAACAATAACAAACGTTAACTCGACTATCCACAAACGTCGAAAATTCGATTCAAACGGTGGGACTCATATTTACACACGTTGCCCTAAAAATTACATTCGCCACATAGTGGCATTTTGACTTATCAACTGCAAAGAAAACAAAAATTGTTATAATAAGCACATCCTTGCAATACATAATCTTAACAAAACCTTAATTTGGAAAATGACATCCTTTGCGACGCTGGATTACATGAACATCATCATGAAATATTGAGTCCCTAGTGCTTTTCCACTCTTCTGAGTCATATTCAGTCTTCGCGATAAAAAATGATAAACAAAGCCCTCAATAAAGGAGGGAAATCACAGGTCATCAACAAATGAGGGAAATCACAGGTCCTCAACAAAGGAGGAAAAACACAGGCTCTCACATATGGAGAGAAAAACATCAAAAATACCATAATGAACATTATTTAAAACTTCAATAAAGAATGAGTAAGAAAAAGAGATCTTCAATTGATTATGGAAAAAGGGCTATGAAAGAATAGAAGGAAGATGATAGTTTTTGTTCAAGGAAGAAGATTGAAGTTTTTGGTTGAGAGAGGCTGTAATCGCCGCACAGCAAAGTATGCCTACCGTTTGTAATGACGGACGGATCTGTTAGTGTGTGTGTGTTTTTCTTTCCTTTGTTTTTATTTTTACTCCCACTGTCAAACGGTCTGAAAATATACTCCTTCCGTACCGGACTAAACAAGGGCCCCAACAAACGAGCTGTTGAGGCCGACCCTGACATTGAAGAGGGATGGTATAATATTCAATTCATAGGAGTTGAAACTCCTAGCAATAACCAGCTCGAAACTCAAATCAATAAATTGGAAAGCGTATATATGATCATATCGATCCCATAGAAGGAAGAAGATACTATCATTTTCAAACGCATCGAGCTCGTGACCACCTTATTCCACTCCACCCATCCTCTAACAATTAGGATGGGAATTGGTCGAGCTGACATTAGAAGGGTTTTGATCGGCACGGGGGCCTCTAGAGACATCCTTTATTACCATTGTCTTGAGAAAATGAAGATCAAAGAGGCTAAACTAACCACATATGTCGGACTACTCGAAGGCTTTACCAACCACACCGTTAAAGTAATAGGCACGATTAAGTTCGATGTAACCATCGGGGATAAACCATACCAGAAAACTGCTAAGTTAAATTTCATGGTGATTGAATTGAAATCCAAGTACAATGTTATTCAGGGAGTGACGGCTTAGGTAGCCTTGGGAATCGTGGCATCCATTCCCCTATCAAAAAACCAAATTCCACACTCTTGCAGGAATAGCGTGTATCAAAAACAAGCCCGAAGAACTACTCATCGGTATCCTGAAACGAAAAATGGAAGAATCATCAACCACGAGCTCGATAAAACCTGATCCCTCCAAAGAGACAAAGAAATAAAAAAAAAATTGTCCATGTCGGAACCATATCATTTAATTCCACCCGAGTTGAAGTAAAAAAGAGTCGCAAACAGAAACAAACTGAGCCTCTGATAAAATTGGTGTTAGAATCACTGATTGATCGTGAAACACCAAACATTTTGCCCTATGATGAGCTCGAAGAAGTTATCATTCATCCAAAATGTCTCGAGCAAAAAATCAAAGTTGGTATGGAGATAGACCCCTAAGAGAGGACACTGGTGATTAAACTACTCCGAAGAACAAGGATGTTTTTGCATGGAGTAGAGAAGAAATGGAGGGAATAAGTAAAGAAGTCATCGTCCACAAACTCAACGATAGTGATGCCTTCACCTCGATTAAGAAAAATATGAGGAACTTCGCCTTGGACGGAAAAACAACCATCAAAGAGAAAGTAGAAAGATTGGTCAAGGCCGATATAACTGAGGAAATAATATACCCCAAATGGTTGTCCAATGTGGTCATGGTAAACAAGGCCAATGAGAAATTCAGGATGTGTGTTGGTTTCACTAACTTCAATAAAGAATGTCCCAAAGACTGCTTCCCTTTACCTCGTATCGATCAATTGGTAGCTCCATTGCTGACCACAGAGTTGTAAGTTTCATTGATGCATACTTCGGGTATCACCATATCAAGATGGCTCTGGAAGACTATGCTTCAATTGCCTTTTATGCTAACGACAAAACTTATTATTATTTGATGATGCCCTTCGGGCTTAATAACGTCTGGGCTACATACTCCATAATGGTGGACATAGTCTTTAAGGATCAACTCGTTAGGAACATTTAAGCCTACATTGACAACATGGTCATCAAGACAACTGAGAGGTCCCCACGAGCTGGATATCAAAGAAACTTTTGACAATCTCCACCACAACATCATAAAGCTGAACCTAAGGAAGTGTGCCTTTCGGGTTCGAGCTAGAATTTTTTTGGGTTTCATGGTGAACCAAAGAGGCATTGTGTTGGGTATGCTTATCACTTAACCCTCCTAGTTATGTTAGAATTGATTGATACCATCACCTTAGTATATTTTAAGGACTTTAGGACCCTATGTAAGAAGTTTTATAACTTCAATTTTTAGCTAAGTCCTCTTTATAGACTAGGCTTAGTGATTAGGGCTTTTACTTTGATTTTGAGGTCTCATGTGCAAATGTCTAAGTGTGATGCGCATGACTCACATGCGCAGCACTCCATCTACGCAACTCAATGCGCATGACTACCATGCACGCGCAGATTTGCCTTAGTCAATTCTCTTATCTTTTGACCTCACATTCTAGAAGCTTGGAAAGCGTCAGGTCAAGCTACGCTTTTTGGAATGAGCCAAAGTGCTGATGTGTACATACGACAAAACAAGCATACTCGGGATACACGTAGATGGAGATGCGCCTTAGTTTGAAAATTTCAAATAAAGACAGCTGTTATCCTTCTAGAAGAAGTTTGAATTTTGTCCTCTTGCTGTCTCCAACGGCTATAAAGGATACCTGCGCACCAATCACATTGTGCCAGCTCATTGTCCTTGCTCAGAGCTCCAACGGCTAGTTTTTGAAGCTCCACTATAAATAGCCTGCTCATCCTCATTTCCAAGCTGCTTGTGTTTTTGCTTTCAGAGAGAAACTTTGAATATTTGAAGATTGCTTGCTCATTTCCAGAATTCTCAAGAACAGCCTTCATACCTTCATACCTTACCAAGCCCAGATCCCTAAAAGCCTCGTATCACCAGAATATCTTGTGCTCTTCATCTCATAGATTTATAGAGCCCAGATTTCTGACACACACACACACCTCTTGAAGTTCCGATCTCATCGATCATACTTCTAGAGATACACCGGTTTTGTCTAGGATTTGTTCTCTCATAGATAATAGATCTTTGAGTTAGTTTTGTTCTCAATCGTTGTAACTTGTAACACTCACTCATATATAAGATCTCCATTAAAAATCCAAGACTAACCATCTTGGTAGAGGACGTAGATCTTTTCCCGATCGAACCTCTCCAAATAGCTAATCTCGATATTCTGCTTTTCATTCTACATTTAAGCTTTCCTGATATATTGCTTTGTTTGATCTTTGTAGATTGTCTTGCACTGTTTGTATTGTATTTGTGTGCGCATATACCTGGACATCAGTGATTGCTTTAAGTTTTCGCTGTGCATTTCACACTCTTGTTGCGCGCTATACTTAGCCAAAATTAGAGCTGTGCGCACTAGCCATTGATTTGCAAAAGGGTTTGAAAAGAATTTTAAAAACGCTATTCACCCCCCCTAGTATTTTTCATACCCTTGTTTCCCCTTTGGGACCAACAAGTGGTATCAGAGCAAACACCTTCATAAAACGTTTTTGTTTTTCAAGCTTAACAGCTTGGGTGCCGATTCGAAATGGCAAACTCAAAACCTATGGCAACTGCAAACTACACTCATGTGTCCAGTCTTTGATGAAGATCATTTTGACGTATGGAAATCCAGCATCTTGACCCATCTCAGCTCAATCGATGAAAGGCTTCATGACACCGTAGTTTATGGACCTTACATCCCAATGAAAGCGAATCAAATCCACGCACAAACGCTGCTCAACCGTCAATTCTGAAACCAAAGGAAGAATTGACTGAATAAGAAATAAGAAGAGTTGCAAATGATGGTAAAGCTAGAAACATTCTCCTAAGCACTCTAAGCACGGCTATGAAACAACAAGTCATGCATTGTGCTACCGCAAATGAATTATGGGATGCTATTGAAGAGCATATTGAAGGAGACACTATTTGCAAAGAAAACAAGAGATACGAAGTTCAAAAGAGATTCAATAATTTCTCTCAACTCCCCGGTGAAACCTTAAGACAGACTTATGAACGTTACTGTGAAATTATTAATCTCTGTATTTCACTAGGAAAGAAATTCTCAAATAAGGAATTAAATGTTAATTTCCTTGCTGCTTTTGGATCTAGATATCTCCATAAATCTAGCGCCCTTGAAGGCGCTGGAACTTTGGATGATTGGACCTTAAAGAACCTTTATGCTAATCTCAAGGTTTACTAGCTCAAACTTCAGCGTATAAGTGAAACTGAAGGAAAATCAAAATCCATTGCTATGGTGGCGCAAAGAGAGGAAGCACCTGTGCCAGTGCATGTTGAAAAAAGTTCTGATCCCAAAATCTCTACTTCTGAGCTATTAGACATGGATGATGAAGACTTTGCTTTATTTGTGAAGAGATTCCAGAAGTTCAGAAAATTCTCAAAACCCAGCTCCTTCAGCAAAGCTCAAGGATCTACAAGCAGAGCTCCTACTAAGTTAACAAGGAGCAGTGATTCTAAAAGGAAAGAAGACCTTGTTTGTTTTAATTGCAGGAAACCAGGACATTTTGCATCGAGATACCCAATTCCCAAGTTTGAGTACATGCAGAAAAAGAGCAGCCACACTCCAAAATTCAATCGTCATAAAGGAATGGTTGTTGAGGAAGAATCTTCATCAAATGATCGCAATACGTGGATCGAAACAGACTCGGAAGAAAGCGATGAAGATTCTGATGATGGACTCGTGTGCTTGGTGGAAAAAGATGACGATGTTTATGATTCTGATGATGACTTATCAAAAGATGCTCCTGATATGAAAATCTTGAACAAACCCATTAGAAAATCTGCAGGTCATCAAGAAGTAAAGAAGAAGAAAGGACCAACCATCAGCGAGCTCATTGAACAAGGATGTCTTACTCCGGCTCAAAGCGATGGTGTACTGTTATTTTCCAGATGTGATCTGAGGGCAAGAAGCAAACTCAGAAAGAGTGATTACATCAGACCTCAAGTTGTATCAATTCCAAAAATCAATCATGATGAGGACATTGAAAAGCAAGAAAAAATGTTCAAAGAGGCTGAAAAGGTAATAAGTCGATTTAGTGATATGAAGGAAGCTTTAGCATTATCATGTGATGAAATTTCCCAGCTTAAGACCGAGAAATCTCTATTAAAATCTGAACTCACCCTCCTTAAGGAGCAGATAAAGAGCATGACTCCTCTTACTGTTAAAAACACTTTTCTAACAGAATAGAACTCATTACTTAAAGTTCAAAACGATGAATTGGTCACTCAAATTACTGATCTTAAAAAGATTACAAATGAGTGGTCCAATTCTCGTGTCACTATGGACAGCATCTTTGAGTCCCAAAAAGCCAGTGGTGATAAAGATGGCTTGGGATTCACATCAACTAGTGACAACTTTAAGTGTGATGTCTGTGCTGAAAGAGACAGTGAATTTACACGTCAGCAAACTCGTGAAATTCCAAGTAAAAACATTCTAATTCAATAGGTAAAAGACAGGAACAAGTCAATAGATAAACATTCCATTATGTATACCCAACGAAACAATTTGGGAAAGCTAAAGAGAAGGAAATAGCTACAGATGAATCATCCTCTAGCAAAATCATTCTTGAACCAAGGCGCGCTCTTTTTACGAGTGAACATTATGCGCCTAGGAACCATGCGCATCAACGCCATGCGTCTCCTAACTCTATGCGCGCTCCTAGAAAAAGAGCCCCAAAATTTCAAAAGATTTTTTTTGTTAAGGCTAATTCATCTGACCCAATCAAGAATGCTATCCCAAAGAAAAGTAAGGAGTTTGTGAAAACTCACGTGATTGGTGGCTTTCATCATTGTTCCATTTGTGATTGCTCAGGACATAAGGTTGTGGAATGCCTTTTGCCATTCACTCCTAATGCCAAAGGAAGTAAAAATCCTAAAGTCAAGCAAGAGTGGGTTGTCAAGAGTTGCTAACTCTAGGACCCAAAAAGGAATAAAGGGGACCTGCTTAAATGTCTATATTTCAGGTTCTTTGCTTCATGGCTAGATCTTCTAAAGCTAGAATGAATGAATGGATTCTTGATAGTGGGTGTTCACAACACATGACTGGAGATGAATCCTTACTTGAAGATGTTCATGAAGAAAGAGGTCCCTCAGTAAAGTTTGGTGATAATAACAAAGGACATGTTGTAGCATATGGAAAGCTCAAGAAAGACAAAGTATGCATTGAAAGAGTCTCTCTCGTTGAAGGACTCAAGCACAATTTATTATCCATATCTAAATTCTGCGACAAGGATTAGAATGCCATTTTACTTCAAAGAAATTTCTTATCAAGGATGGCAAATCTGGAGCTACATTACTCACCGGTTATCGTAAGACAAATATTTATATTATTGATTTCCAAAATATGAACTCTAGTACTAATCTTTGTTTTGTAGCTAAAAGTGTGAGCGAGAATAGTTGGCTATGGCACAAGCGCTTAAGTCACTTGAACTTCAAATATCTATCAAAACTTAGCAGGAAAAATCTTGTCAAAGGACTTCCCAAGGTTGGTAATCATCATGACAACAAATGCGCTACGTGTCAACTTGGCAAACAATCAAAGTAGTCTTTCTCCAGCAAGACAAATCCCTCAACTTCTAGATGTTTGCAACTGCTGCACATTGATCTATTTAGACCAGTTACCACTGCAAGCATTAGAGGAAACAAATATACTCTAGTTGTAGTGGACGATTATTCAAGATATGCATGGGTGGAAATGATGATCTCTAAAGATAATTGTTATGACATTCTCACTACCCTATTCAGACTGCTCCAAACCCAAAAAGAAGATGACATCGTAAATGTTCGATCCAACAATGGAACAGAATTTAAGAACAATGGTGTTGCTCGTTACTGCGACGATCATGGGATAGATCATAACTTCTCAACTGATGGAGTTCCTCAACAAAATGGTGTTGTGAAAAGGAAAAATAGGACGTTGATTGAAGCGGGGAAGACGATGATAGCTGAAGCCAAATTGCCTATGTACTTTTGGGAAGAAGCTATCAACACCGCATGCTTTACTTAAAATCATTCCCTCATCAACAAACACCACAACAAGACTCCATATGAACTTTGGCGTAGTAGAACTCCTAACATTGCATTCTTTAAAATCTTTGGTTGCAAATGCTATATCCTCTACAACGGAAACGAACATAGAGGTAAATTCGATGCCAAAGCGGACGAAGGTATTTTTGTTGGGTATGCTAAACATTCTAAAGCTTTTTGCGTTTTCAATAGATCTACATTAGTGATAGTTGAATCTGTACATGTTACATTTGATGAACATTCTCTCCTTGAGCCATATTTGGCTCCAAATGTTGCTGATGATTCTATTGAGTCTATTGAGACAGGTGCTCCCATTCCATGTGCGCCTACACAAGATCAAAATGCATCAACTCAAGGAAATCCATCTACATCAGTTGCGCAAAGCTTTGTCAATAGCGCACCTCATGAAGTCTCGATTGCACCGTACAATGCGCCTGATGATTTTACTCATGCTCCTCATTCTAATGCTGCATCTGGTATCACTCCCACTTTCAATTCTAAACCAGTTCAACCCCCAAATTTTGATGATTTTGAAGCTGGTGAAGATGTACCAATTGAAGACCTTCAAGTTATAACAACTCAACCTAACTTACCTCCTAAAATTCATGAAGTTAGAGATCACCCAATCACTAATGTCATTGTTGATCTACATGTTGGGGTTCGTACAAGGAGAGCTACAAACTTTGATGTTTACACTGCTTTTATCTCTCAAATTGAACCTAAGAAGGCTGATGAAGCACTCCAAAATCCAAATTGGGTTATTGCAATGCAAGAAAAACTCAATCAATTTGAACGTTGTAAGGTTTGGACTCTTGTTCCAAGACCAAATAATCAAGGAGTGATTGGTACAAAATGGGTGTCCAGAAACAATATGGACGAGAATGGAACCATCACAAGAAACAAAGTAAGGTTGGTTGCACAAAGCTACAGGCAAGAGGAAAGAATTGATTACGATGAAACTTTCGCGCCCGTAGCAAGACTTGAAGCTATAAGGATCTTTTTAGCTTACGCTTCTCACAAGAACTTCAAGTTATATCAAATGGATATGAAGAGCGCGTTTCTAAATGGTGAACTCCTAGAGCAAGTCTACGTAGCTCAACCGCCTGGGTTTGAAGATTCACAATTTCCAAACCATGTTTACAAACTCCAGAAAGCTTTGTATGGACTCAGGCAAGCACCAAGAGCATGGTACGATACACTATCCAAGTTTTTCATTGAGAAAGGCATCACTCACGGTAAAATCGATACTACTCTTTTCATTGCCAAATATAATGATCATAAATTACTTATTGAAATTCACATCGATGATATTATTTTTGGATCTACTAATGAATTGTTGTGCAAGTGCTTTGATAAACTAATGAAAAGCAAGTTTGAAATGAGCATGATGGGAGAACTCACATTCTTTCTCGGGCTTCAAATCAAGCAATTGAATGAAGGCATATTTATCAACTAAGATAAGTACACAAAGGATCTAATCAAAAAGTTTGGACTCGAAAATGCTATAGCATACGACACTCCAATGGCTACCGGCAACAAACTCGACAAAGATTTAAAAGGTAAAAAGGTTGATCAAACTCTTTACCGAGGTATGATTGGCTCAATCCTTTATCTTACTTCTAGTAGGCCTGATATAATGTTTAGTGTTTGTGTTTGCGCTCGTTATCAATCAGACCCTAGAGAAGCTCACTTGATTGCTGTGAAACGTATTATACGATATCTTTCCAGCACTGTTAACCTTGGACTTTGGTACACCAAAGATTCAAATTTATAACTTGTAGGTTATTCAGATGTGGATTATGCAGCGTGCACGATTGACAGAAAAAGCACAAGTGGCACTTGTCATTTCCTAAGATATCAACTTGTGTCATGGGCAAGTAAGAAACAAGCTGCAGTATATGTCTCAACTACGGAAGCAGAATATATCGCTGCTGGAAGTTGTTGCTGTCAGATTCTATGGATGAAGCAGCAATTGGTGGACTATGACATCATCGAAGAAAATTGTCCCATCTACTGCGACAATACATCAACAATTGCAGTTTCTGAAAATCATGTCATGCACTCAAAGACCAAACACATAGACATCAAGTATCACTTCCTCAAAGACCACGTGGAGAAAGGAAACATTCATTTAGAACATGTGGGAACCGACTATCAAACCGCTGATATTCTTACAAAAGCACTAGATGCTAAAAAGTTCATCTTTTTTAGAGGTGAAATGGGTATGCTTGAACTTAGCTAAATATGGTCCATATGATTTGTCAATACTAATGATTTTGTGTTTATTTGATAAAATCCTAAGTTAGAAATGCCTCATGCGCCTGCGCATTTCAAGTGCACATGATGTTGCGCATAAGGCAAAATTGTTTCTAAGTTTTCTAAGAAACTCTGCGCATTAAAGAAGCTGCGCATTACCTCATGCGCATGCCACGTGGACCTCATGTAAGTTTTTTTTTCATTAATTGCACCTAGGTCTTTGGCTTGCTGAGTCAGCACATAATTCGCAAGGGGGCTTGTGCAATTATTTTTTTCCCTCGTCCTTATTTTTGATTTTTTTGGGAAATTACTATTTTACCCCTGCGCACGTCCCACTTCATTTAATGCTAAAAGCATTGATTGACGCGCCATTAATGCTATTGTGTGCTACTTATGAGGGAAGTGGAAAAGATTCTTTTTGGCCATTAATGCTGACACACGCGCACGACTAGGTCTCCTCACGTGCGTTCCTCATTTGGCCACATCATCTGCGCGTGCGCTCACTCGCCTGATTCAACAAACCTGTCAGCGCTTCATGACGTCATTATCCCTTTTTTTGATGATTAACCCCTCTGAACCGCCGTCTCTCTCCTTACTCTTCTCTCTTTCACTATTCACCCTACAACCGTCTCTCTCTCTCTCTCTCTCTCTCTCTCTCTCTTTCTCTCTCTCTCTCTCTCTGACATTTCTTTCTCTGCAATCTTTCTACTTTTGATCCATTTTCGTGTAAGTTTTTCTTTATATAATCATGGCTCCTAAGAAAACTTCATCCAAGAAACAAGAAGACCCTCAAATGGTAAGAATCTCTACTCCTCTTTTCAGTTTTCGCCATTGTTGAGTTGGAAGGTTTGCTTTTTCTCCTTTGCGATTTCTCTATGATCCGTTGCTCGTTTTTCAAATTATTTGATGCTGTGTGTTCGTTTTACCCATAGCTACTCATTTATGTAATTTTTTTATGATCGATGATCGTTTGGTATGGTTTTTGAGATTTTCGAGTTTTTCACCTTCTCGTATTCCTTCTCGTTTTTCTCAGATTCTGTGTGTTTGATCTTGTTGTTGTTTTTATGGTTCACTTGTTTGTGTATGATGTGCCTTGCCATGATTTTTGATTTTTTTTTATGCTTTTCGCGCTCTTTTTAGGCGTGTGATTTAAATTTATGCTTTTGGACATTTTTACCCTTTGATATTTTATTCTAAGTATGGAATCTAGCTTGTGCGCCTACGTTTATCGCTAATGCGCATGCGCTTCTCTCCATGCGCATGTCCAGATCTAATTTTTAACTTTTGTTTTGCGCAGAATTTAAATTACTTCATTCCTGGATGGGAACTTGAAACCGATCATTTAAAGAAGGATGCGCTTGGACGCTATATGATAGAACTTATGGAGGAATCTGGTATTCTGCCACTTTTCACCAAGGGCCAGTTATTCATTCTCCCTTCTTACATCGATGAGTTCTTCAGCAACGCAGAAGAAATTAAGCACATATATGATGACATTCCAGTTTAGTGCCTGAAAATTTCAATCCGCGGGGTGTCTATCACAATCAACTATGCGCATATTCGTCAGACAATGGGACTTCCAGGTTGCAGCAAAAAGAAGCTATCTCAAGATACGCAGGATAAGGTTGCGCAGAAGCTAATCAAGATTCCTACTTTGGTTGGTCAATACAACAACCACGATAGGAAAGAGTTCGGAGAACTGATGTACCATCTGTGCACGCTGATAGGAGACACCATCAACTGCAAGAATGGCAACAAGTTAACTTTCATCAGCAAGCAATGGATGTGCTGCGCTGCAATCTACAAGAGGAAGAAGTTGAGTTGGGCGGAGATTATCTTTGACAAGTTAATACGTTGTCTGCGCGTATATAAGAAGAAGGCTCAAGACACCAAGAAACCTCCAAAGTACAAAACGCACTGCAGAATACTTACTGCTGTTTTTATGCGTTTTCCCTCTGTGCGCAAGTTAGAAGATGAAGACCCATCTCTAAAAGTTGATGTCACTGGCACGCACACTTATACACGCGTATTCCTTCAAAACTTTCGCCATGATGTCAACAACTTTTATTATCTTATGTGTTGGTCTGCAGATCCCCAAGAACAGTTTAAAGACATTCATCCTGAGGATCAAGGATCTCCTCCAGTCTCTGACTCCAATGTAGAGGCTTCTTCATAGAGCTCAGATTCTGAGGAAGAGTCAGTGTATGAGCCAGTTTTGAATAAGGTTGGTGATAAGGAGAAAGGTAAAGCCGCTGCTGATGCACCGCGCAAGAAGAAGAAGGCCAAGAAATCGACTTCTGCGCTTGGTATTACTATTCAAGAGCCTACTGCGCCTGCTCCTAAGCGTAAGGATGTTGCTGAGCCTGAGCCTCCCAAGAAATCCAAAAAGGCTAAGGCTCACGCGCTAGAGAAGAAGAAGAAAAAGAAAGCTAAGGCATCGAGCTGGATGAATCTGATGATGAGATTCAAGTTGATGATGATGTTGCTACGCCCCTCCTCATGCACCTAAGTTAACGCGCGCATCCACTTCTAATCCTGCGCCCTAGGAAGAAGACATTTTTGAAGGTGCTTCCAATGACCCACTCATCAGCCCTTCTAAGTCTACTCCTGCTGGTCCTTCTACAGCTGTACCTTCTCAGGGGGAGCCTCACAAGGAAACATCAAGTGAGGATAAAATTCATCTATCTGCCAGGAAGAGGAAGACAAATCATAGACTAAAGACACGAGCCACAAAAAGATCTATGCAAGATTTATCAGATATTGAGTCTGATCCTCTGCGCACTGAATTGACTGCTCGTGACAATGCGAGGCAACCAAGACTGGCTGCCATTGCGCAAAGAAATATTGCGCAGCAAGCCCCACATATCTACATTGATGGTGAAGGTTTTGCTTTTGATGCGCCCGACCCAACTGTTGATCCAGATGCGCCAATTGTTGAGGATGCCGTTGATTCAAGTTCAAAGGACTATGCTATACCTCTTTCTCCCATTCATGCGCAAGGTACTCCTACTGCTACTCCTACTGCTCCTACTGCTATTCTTGCGCATACTACTGCTGCTTCTCAAACTTCACAGCCAGTAGTGCCTCCAGCTCCTATGTCTTCTGATCCCTCTGGTTCTTCAACTGACATGCGCCAGATCATGGCCATGCTACAAACCATTCAAGCAAATCAATTTGCCGTGCAAACCCAGCACTTTCAGGTGGTCACTGCGCAAACTAAAATTCAAGAACAACTGGATGCACAGTCTGCTAGGCTAGATGCGCAAGCCAATTTATTTCATTCAATTGATTGTGCCATTAAGGGGGAGAATTCTACAACAAAGGCAACCAGTTCTGAAGCTGTGCCTGCCAATTTTGATACTCTGCGCCAAAACATTGCGCATGATTTTGATCTGCTTTCTGAAGCTCTCTCAAAGATTCCCTCCATCCATGGTATGCACGAGGCGATGTGTTTTTTAGAAAATTCTATTTCTGAGACAATTCAAGTTGAGACTGCGAAAGTCATAAATTCCATTGATAACTTTGCGCCTAGTGATTCCAGCTCCTCTTCTTCCCTTGATGTGCTTAAGAATCATATGACCAACTGCTTAGTCCAGTTTAGAGATACTTTCAACGGGAAGATGAACCAGGCTATGCTAGATATGCAAGCCAGTCAGAATATGGTTCAGGTGGAGCTGACCAAGAGCTTAGTGGATGCACAGAAAGAGATTCAAGACTTAATTGCGTCTACTCAGCAATCTCTATCAAATCAATTTGGTGCGCTTGAAAATGCTTTCAATAGAGTTTCTGAAGACCTTCAGAAGGACAATGATTTGATGCACAATGGGATGAAGACTTATGTCAATCAGGCTGTGGAATACAACGCCAAGTTTCAGCAATTGAAGTTAGAGCTGATGAACAAATTCACAGGTCTGCAGAACGAGCTAAGGGTAGCGCTTTCAAGAATCAACATAGATTAGAGTTGTAATTCTTTTTGTTGCGCATAGGTAATTCCTTTTTGATGCGCATTCTTTTTGCTTTTGATTTTTCTTACTTGTAAAACTTGTAGTCTGTAACTCTTATATTTCAAGTTTTAATGAGAATAATGCATCACTGCGTTTTCACAAAACCTTGTTCAATTCAAACCATTCGTTTGTGGAACAATGAATACATTATTTAACTAAACTTCATGCGCATATTTATATCTGCTCATATTTTATTGCATGATATTTAAACATTCAGTTTAAACGCATACTTAAACTTAAATTCATAATATTTTGTATGCGCTGAATGATATTTCTGTCTTTCCCATATTGTAAGTTCATTTCTTTTGGATAGACTAGAAATCTATAACACTGGCTAGTGTGTGCATTGACTTGAGACATGATTTACCATTTACATTCTTATGGACATGTTATTATCAAGTACGATGAATTGCCTTTGTTATAGTAGGTAATGGCATCAATCATTTTGGGGGAGATTATTGGGTATGCTTATCACTTAACCCTCCTAGTTATGTTAGAATTGATTGATACCATCACCTAAGTATATTTTAAGGACTTTAGGACCCTATGTAAGAAGTTTTATAACTTCAATTTTTAGCTAAGTCCTCTTTATAGACAAGGCTTAGTGATTAGGGCTTTTACTTTTGATTTTGAGGTCTCATGTGCAAATGTCTAAGTGTGATGCGCATGACGCCCATGCGCAGCACTCCATCTGCGTAACTCAATGCACATGACTACCATGTGTGCGTAGATTTGCCTTAGTCAATTCTCTTATCTTTTGACCTCACATTCTAGAAGCTTAGAAAGCGTCAAGTCAAGCTACGCTTTTTAGAATGAGCTAAAGTGCTGATGTGTACATACGATAAAACAAGCACACTCAGCATACACGTAGATGGAGATGCGCCTTAGTTTGAAAATTTCAAATGAAGACAGCTGTCATCCTTCAAGAAAAAGTTTGAATTTTGTCCTCTTGCTCTGTCTCCAACGGCTATAAAGGACACCTGCGCACCAATCACATTGTGCCAGCTCATTGTCCTTGCTCAGAGCTCCAACGGCTAGTTTTTGAAGCTCCACTACAAATATCCTGATCATCCTCATTTCAAGCTTCTTGTGTTTTTGCTTTCAGAGAGAAACTTTGAATATTTGAAGATTGCTTGCTCATTTCCAGAATTCTCAAAAACAACCTTCATACCTTCATACCTTACCAAGCCCAGATCCTAAAAGCCTCGTATCACCATAATTTCACACTCTTGTTGCGCGCTATGCTTAGCCAAAATTAGAGCTGTGCGCATTAGCCATTGATTTGCAAAAGGGTTTGAAAAGAATTTTAAAAACTCTATTCACCCCCCCCCCCTCTAGCATTTTTCATACCCTTGTTGCCCCTTTGGGACCAACACATTGAATCCAATCCATAAAAGACACAATCTTTCCTCAACATGAAGCCTCTAAGGTCAATCAAGGACGTCCAAAAGCGGAATGGAAGAATCACGGCCCTAGATTTCTTCATCTCAAGATCAGCTGAGAAGTGCCTACTCTTCCTTAAAACTTTAAAGGGAGGAATGAAATTTGAATGAACTCTAGAGTACGATGTCGCTTTTTACGAGGTCAAAAATTATCTAGGAGAGTCACCTCATCTCAGTAGCCCAGTAAAAGGTGTAGAACTTTTTCTTTATTTGGCAGTTACTGACCTGGCAGTGGCAGTCATTCTTGTAAGGGAGGAATGTAACTCCCAAGAACCAGTCTACTATGTATCTAAGTCATTGTTCGTCGTAGAGGGTCGTTACCTTAATGTAGAAAAGTTGTCTTATGCTTTGCTTGTTGCTGCTCGAAAATTACGAGCTTACTTTACTGCCCATCACATAACTGTTTCAACAGATTCCCCTATAAGGAGAGTCCTTCACAAGCTATAGTCCTCAAGAGGATTGATTACCTGGGCCATCGAGCTCACTGAAGTTCAAATAACTTATTCCCCAAGAAGAATAATCAAGGCACAGGCGTTGCTAACTTTGTGGCTAAAACATCGTTTCGATTGGAGTGCTGTGAATACCCCTTTCCGATGAAGCGACGCATGGGAACTATCATGTGATTATTTTTATTTACAAAGGGAATATTCTTAACGACATTAAAATTATGAGAGTCGCCACGCCGTTTTAATTAAAGCCAAAACATTGAAAAAAGCATTTTTAGTGGGTTCGGGGGTCAAATTACAACAAGAGAAGAATATTGGACGTTATCACTCCTATTGCCCGAATTGATCGGTCTTTCTATCATGATGAATGTGTTAGTAGTGTGTTAGTGATTTAGACCGGATCCAAAGATTGCCTACGTTCCTCTCAATGTGAGAAGCTCAGGTCAGCGTAGTTCGAAGAGAATTAGAATAGGCAGAAGAATCGGGATCATGCATAATGAGGGGGGAATTACCTAAAGATTAGGGTTTAGAAGTAGTTCCTAGATCATCCTCGGGTTGATGAACCCTAGATCATCATCGGCTATGAAATAACATGTAATTATGAAGATCACAACCCTAAATATAGCATAAATAAGGTTTTAATCTATGAACACGAAGAACATGCGAAGAACATATTATGAACATATGAATGAACATGCAAAGAATATGAAGAAACTATGAATAAACATGTTAGAACATGAATATAAAAGATCTACATTAAAAATGATGCAAGAACATGAAGAAAAAGTTAGAAAACTTACCTATGTTGGCAAGAAATAAACCTTGAATCTTCTTGAGTGTTTGAATGCTTAATTAGGGAGAAAATTGTGTTTAAGAACTCCAAAATTCGGACTTAGAGCTCTCAAAATCGGACCCTAAACCAATAGCATGGGATTGGTTTATATAGTAAACTGAGGGGAAGATCTGACGGCTGAGATCATCTGGGACAAAAGTGGCCGCCTGGCCATGATTGAAGCCGGCGACAAGAGTGGCCGCGTGGCCAAGGTCGACGCGTAGCAAGGTTGGCCGCGTGGCCAATTCTGGTGGCTGACTTGATTCTTAAGCTAGGGTTTCTGCATGGTTTTAAAGAAACCATTTACTACCTATTTTGATAGATTTTGTCATAAATGAGATATTTTGGGAATCCGGGACAAGTCTTTGCGAGGTTTCTAATTCCTATAAAGTCCTTGTATTTTTGGGAAAGTCCTAATAAACTCATTTTCAGGTCGGGTACTAACAGTAGCCCCTCGGCGACGCTTCTTGCAAGGCAATGTGGGGTCGACGATAAAAGAAGGATCCGTCTGAAACATGAGTTTCAAAACAGATGAAAGGTAAGGGAACGGCTGAACCTTGACAGGCGACCTACGTATCCGCGGGGGAATCAAGCCAAACGTAGTTCAAATCTGATGAGAAATTGGGAATGACTGTCCTCTGATGGGGAGCAACGTCTTCTGCTGGGGAAAATGCACCTGCTGGGGATGAGAGATGACCGCGTCGGTCGGGTGGCTGAACCTTTTCAGGTTTCCTACGTATCCTCCGAGGAATCAAGCCGGTCGTAGTTCAGAGAGATTGGGGAAAAACGAGACATCGAACTTTTGCTGCGGATAATAAACCTACGGATACTATCTTGTATGAAGAACGAACATTCGTAAGCAATGAAGTTATTTGGGAAAAATAAAGACTACGTCGTCTAAATAATCCCAAGATGGAATGGTAAACGCAATCAGGATCGCCAGGGTTCCTGCCGATTGCGCTAAAGTAATAGATGATGGATCTCTCGCGAACAGAAATGCCGAGGCTTCTGCCAATCACGATCGATCAAGGATACGTATGTCATAGAGGCCCCGAAGTCTCTACGACCATACAAATCCTAATAATAGATGCTGGATCTCTCGCAAACAGAAACGCTGAGGCTTCTGCCAACCACGATCGATCAAGGATACGTATGTCATAGAGGCGCCGAAGTCTCTACAACCATACGAATCCTAATAATAGATGCTGGATCTCTCGCAAACAGAAATGCCGAGGCTTCTGCCAACCACGATTGATCAAGGATACGTATGTCATAGAGGCGCCGAAGTCTCTGTAATCATACGAATCCTAAGTAAATATTCGGTGAAGAATGGAAATTTTAAGGGGATTTCCGTACCCCAAGGTAACGAATATCAGTCAAAGTAGTGCTAAGGGCATTTAAAATGATTTAAAGGGAAAAGATCAGGGGCAAAAATGGAATTTTATCTGAATAGACAAGGTTGGCCGCGTGGCCAAACACACTGAATTGCAATAGTGGCCGCGTGGCCAAGAACGCTGAGTGGTCAGATTTCCTTCACGCGGATCGCTGATCTGACGGCTGGGATAGAGAGTGCATAAGTGGCCGCGTGGCCAAGGTAGCCGTCGGACTGACTCCTTGGTCACATCACCAGAAACTCTCCCTCTTCTCCTTCTTTCTTCTTTCTTCTTCTTCCTTCCTCCATTGTTGACGAGTTAGAGAGAGAAAATTGAGTTTTTAGAGAGAGAAAGCCCAGATTTTGATAATTTTGAAGACTTCATTTCACATATTTCTTGAAGCTATGGCAGATTGGATCAATGAGGCATTATTCATGGATTTTCCGGGCCAAGGTGGGTATATGCTTCCACAACAAGAGCAACAAGGAGAGGGGCACGGTGATGCTCAGGGCGAGGGAAATGTAGGGGTTGACCCGGGAGCGGGTTTTGAAGCGGCGCCCTTGATTCCACGGGGCGGTTTGAGACCACGAGCCGCGACTCGGAATTATCGCGATAATCTGCTGCGGTCTACGTTCGACCAAGATTACGATTTTTACATCGACTCTGAGCGTCATTGGTCGATGGGGCTTCCGGAGACGCGAGAGGTAAATTTCGAATTTTCACTCCTCTCCTTCTCGCACATTTGTATATTTTATACATAGTATGAAATGCCAGAATAATGGAATGCTAGAATTTAAATTGCTAGAATTGTAAATTGCTAGAATGGTAACATACATGTGCTGTGTTTACCTGCAGAGGATCAAGGCTCGTGGGTCCACAGTGACTGTGGGCAAACTGTAGGCGTCTCTGCCGGAGGGACCGGTCGGTTTGCGTACTCGGATCGAGGCTATGGGGTTTGGCCCATTCTTTGACAGTGTCCGTATGGTTGGGGGCACCCTGAAGGTGGCAGCGGTGATAGAGGTGTGTCGGGAGTTCTGGTGGGATACCACCCATACCTTCCACTTTAGTTGGGGAGAGATTACCATCACGCCGACGGATTTCGCGGCTATCACGGGGTTGAGGTTTACGGCTACCCCTTTGCCTTTTGATGAGAGCTTGGCGGAGCGGCGGGACTATAGGCAGGCTCTGTTGGGAGTTGACACTGATCTGGGGGGAGGTGTCAAGGGTTATGGAGTGGAGGCCGGGAAGGTGAACCGTTTGGTGGAGGTGGCTATTGAAGCCTTTGGTAGGGGGAGTATGATTTGGATTGTTTGGTCCGGCTGTTCTTATGGTACAGCTTTTCAGAGATCTTGTTTCCCAGTGGGGCTACTGTCTGCCGGTACTCACTGCTAGGGGCTCTTGTGGACTTGGACCTAGTCGGTGGGATTTCTTGGGGTGGAGCCGGTTTGGCTGAGATTTACTGGGCATTGGACCATTGCTCGAGGGCTAGCTCGTTGGCCTTTGACGGGTTTCAGTTCGCCTTTGAGGTATGCTCTTGACTACCCTTCTTTTTCACATTGTTGAGATTTCTGCTCTATCCTTTGGTCTGAAATGTCTCTTTCATTGTATGCACAGGCTTGGGTGTACGAGATCTTCGGCGTCGCCCCTTTTCAGTTGGTGATGAGTGCCAACAAGGTTGTTCCCATCATGTCGTACTGGTGTAAGGGCAACAGGGCTCTTCCCCGCAGAAACCGGGATAGGAAGACGGTGGATGCTGCTGATCTGAGGAGGGTGTTCGCGATGTCTGAGCCTGTCGGGGTTAGATTTTACCCATGGAGTCCGGCCAATGAGGCTTCGGTGGGTCTCTATGTAGTGGAGTTGACCGCTTCTAGGGTTCTGCTTGTGGGTCTCACCGGGGAGGCCATGTATCTCGGAGAGAGGGTGGTTCCTTCAGCACAGGGCTGGTGCATTACCGTGGGCTCCTTATGACCCTCCTCGGGATATGCTCCGTCCCGCGAGGTTGGCGACTTTCTTGGCTCCCACTCTGGCAGAGCATTACAGAGGGAGTGATGACTATGCCGGCTTTGTGCGGACAAGGCTGATCATCCCTCAGGTTCGGGCTAGGATGCTATCGGGAGAGGGATCGAGCTCGGCCCAGTATGTTGGTCGGAGTCGGCCTTTGGTTGACATGCCCCTTCGCTCGAGTAGCGTGAGAGTGATGAGGGGCGGCCGGGAGGTAGAGCTGAGCTTGGAGCCGACTGATGCAGATCTTGTTGAGGAGACATTCATTCCTCCGCCCGACGCTGGGGTACGGCTTTGTGCTTTATATTAGTCATGTTTGCACACACTTATTTCTTTCTGCATTGTAATCATTTGCCTTGGTTTCCTTTTCAGGTGACTCGGGAGGCATATATCCGTTCAGCCCGGCGGGAGAACGTGTTGATGCGCTTACTGAGGGAGGCGTACCATTCATGTACTTGTCAGAGGGACGACGTTGCGTCACCCCAGCGTCGTGAGCGGTCTCCGAACGGTGCGGGCTCTTCTCACACTGGTGGTTGAGCGGTCCGGGGACGGAGTTCGGGTGCCGGTAGCTCTCGAGCTTTAGCGCGGCGTGGAGACACCACGGAGGAGGATTCTGATTAGGCCGGGCCCATCTTTCCATATTTATTTCCTACATTGTTAGTTAGTAGAAGCAAATATGTACTGGGAAAATATTTAATATGTATGCAAATGTATTTATGTACTAAAATGAAAATGATTTGTGATAACCTATTTGTACAAACTAATCACTTTACAATGTGCCTAACTTTATACAATGCATGAGCCATGGGACGGGGCAGGTACGTAGTTGCATGGATCCGTTACGGAGTGGGAGGAAACAAACTGGATTTCTGCATGGAGCGATGTTGGCCGCATGGCCATGGCGAGGCCCGGAGCAATGTTGGCCGCATGGCCATGGCAAGACCCGGAGCAATGTTGGCCGCGTGGCCTAGGACGAAGTTGGCCGCCTGGCCAAGAGCATATGTGGCCGCGTGGCCAAGTCCCGCGCCTCCTCCGGTTTTCCTTTTCCTGGCAAGAATCGGAAGTTGTGTAGTATTTAATGGGAGTTTGTGTCCTATTCAACTTCGTACCAGCAGCTCTTTTGATCAATTTTGAGTTCCAATCATCAACTTGCTCTTCTTTTGCCATGGATCACAATGCAAGGCTTTCTAGACTTGAAAAAGGAGCTTTCATAACATCTTTGGAAAAGTGGGTTGCCAAGATATCCGGTCCTTGTCGTAGGAAATTTGAGAAGCGCTATGGGATCAAGTGTCTTTGGTCATTCTTGCACATGAACTCCAACACTAACCTCTTGCAAGCTTGCGGGAAGTTTTGGAACAACACTCTTCATGTTTTCAACTTTTCTTTTAATGAGATGGTACCCACTTATGAAGACATCAAGGCGCTTTGCGGTTGTGAAGGGAAGGGTACACTTGCATTGCCCTTTGATTTTATTTCTTTGCATGACAAGTTGATAGCCTTTGGTGTGCCCGCAGATGACATTGGTAAGTATGCTAGAGGTGGCTACGACGACCTTTCTTGGATGCCAAGACACTTCATGCACGCGGATGTGACCTCGGACCGTTCTTTGGACCATCTTGCCTTGTGTCTATTTGCTTCTATTCTTTTCCCTTCCGAAGTAGGATGTGCTAGTGAGGGATGTTTGACCATGGTGAATGCGGCTCGTTCGGGACATGACATTGTACCGGCCATCCTTGGGGAGCTCATTTGTGGGATTCCTCATCTTGCGGTTTATGGCGGGATGCCGTGCGGCAGTGATAGACTTTTGACTATGTGGTTGCAAGAAAGGCTCAGAGTGAACAAGCCAGCGGTTTCTTCGGTGGTGGCCCCATGGATGCACCGTATCAGAGGTATGGAGGAGAGGTTCGAGGGCATGACTCTCAAGGGTTGGGAAAGGTATTTGGCGGAGATGGTGACCGATGACATCAAGTGGGTGGTGCCCCATTGGCACATTAATTCTGTGAGGGAGAAGCAAGTAGGACTGCACATGATTAAAGTTCCGTCATTTTCTGGGACCACTTTTTACTACCCCGCTAGAGTACTCCGTCAATATGGTCTAGTGCAAACCATCCCCGAGGGTTGGGATGAGGAGAGGACTCGTTTTCCTTTTGGCATACTTCATTTGGATGATAGCGCTTCGGTTCTCCTTTCTCAAATGTGGGGCGAGGCCGGTTTTAGCCATAGGACTCTCATCACACCCTCCAACAACACCTACCTATCACGAGAGTATTTGGATTGGTTTATTGAGAGACTTGGGCAAGCGGAGCAGACTCTAGAGACCCTAAGGGGCGCTATTTTGGTATCCTGTGCTCCTAGTTGTTCATTGAGGATGAAGGAGGCGATGGCCTATGAGAGGAAGAGGAGAAAGAGCATGGCTAATGGAGATGGAGCGGGGACTTCAAGGAAGACAAAGGATGGGGAGACTCCTAGTGTCAAAGCTAAAGGGGTTAGTGAATTTGAGAGGAGGTTTTGCGAGAACCCTAACAAGAAAAAGATTCGCCGTGGTCAAAGCAAGAAGAAAGAGACCGAAGGCACGAGTGGCACTAAAGAGTAATTCCGAGGATCCTTCCATAGTCGTTGCAAACACCTTAGTTTAATTTAGTTTACTTTTGTTTTAGTTTCAATTTCAGAATAGGTTACTTATTCAAAAAGTATGTCAAGCTTAGACTCATCAAATAAGTGTTAACATGCAATGACTATGGAAATAAAAGTTTTTGCTTTCAGAAAATACAACTTCTACCTTTATTGCTTGACAAGATTTGGATGTTTATTTATTTTTTAGACCGCACCTTTTGAAAGGCTGCCTACGTTCCCCTTTTACAAATAGGACTAAGGGGCTCAGGTCACCGTAGTTCACTCCAGTCGGACTAGAATGATTTTAGAGAAAGGGAAGATAGAAGGGGGAATGCTCTAACTTTTGCCTAGACCGCCCTTGTGGGTTTTCAGTCTAGCGAGCTTTGTACGCACCCTTATTTTGCATAGACCGCCCTTTGCGGGTTTTCAGTCTATCGGGCTTCTTTTTGCGTAGTAAACATTTTTTTTTCAGAGAGGGGGAGTCTAGTCGTAGTAGCGTCTGAGCTTGCTGAGGTTGACTGGTTCCTTGAACGGGCTGCCATCCAAATCTGCCATTCTGTCTAGTCTTGTGGTGCGCCTCGAGCTTTGGTCATTGCGTCGACGCGTTGCTTTAAATCCCCTATTTCTCTTGAGATGTCTTGAATCGTTTCTGCAGTCAGGTGTGAGAGTACCTCTGGGCCGTTCCTCACATAAGGCTCGATTTCGTAGCAACCGAGGAGTTCTAAGTTTTCGCTTTCCCTATAGAACCAAAATCCTCTCACGCCGGTGAGCATGTTCTCGTCCATCAAGCCTTGGATTCTCCTTTGTAGAGCGACACAGTCGTTGGTGTCGTGGCCTTCGTCTTGGTGGTAAGAGCAACTTTTGGTAGGTTCAAATGGTTGAAGGGGTGGTAATTCGGAGAGGAGTGAATGTTCTCCTAGAGGTTGCATCTTGCCCATTTGTCTCAGTTGGTCGAATAATTTTGCGAAAGGGGTCCCTATTCTTGTGTAGCGGGGGACTGAGAGGGGGTATTTTTCCAAAAATCTTTGCATTTTTTCACTGATTTCCTTTTCCTGGCGCGAGGGCCACGATTTTGTCGTTGGTGTTGGGGTCTGAAGTTCATTCCCATGTGCCGGGTGCAGGATTGGGGTATTCGCGAGGTACACCTTGAGGCAGCATAATGCGAACTCACATCTCGAACTCCATTTCTGGTCGCGGTCCCTTTCTATTTCTCTGAGTGTTGGTTCCCCCACTGTTGTAAAATGGTTGAGGTGTTGCAGTAACTTGACGAGTTCTTCCTTTTCGGCTTTGTTCCGAGGAGACTGCATTCTCAACATGGCTCGAACTCGCCGACTGATGGTCCTCCACGAGGTTGTGGAGGGGGTCGCTTCTTGGTCCTCCTCGGTTGTCTCGATCTGGTTATAGCCGGCAACCCCATCAACAAACGACTTGACCTAATAATGGGCGGTCGTGTCCATCAACATGTCGATATTTGGCACCTTTGTTGAGATCCCGAAAATCCGCACACACTCTGACTTTACCGTTGGATTTCTTGACAGTCACCAGATTTAATAACCAAGTCGGATACTCGATCACCCTGATGAAACCCACACGGAGTAGCTTCTCAATCTCTTCCTTCACTTGCAAAGACCATTTCAGCTTAATGCGGTGCAGCTTCTGTTTGACTGGCTTAGCGTCTGGTGCTGTAGGGATTCTGTGCTCTACGATCGAGTTGTCGAGCCCCGGCATGTCCTTATAAGACCATGCGAACACATCCGCATATTCTCTGAGTATCTCAATCAGTGCTTCCCTTTCGGCTCCGCTGAAGAAGCTTCCAATCTGCGTTTCCTTAGGCTCGGCTTCGGTTCCCAAATTCACGCACGTTAACACCTCATCGGCAGCTTGGGCTCGAGATTCTTTTTGATTAATAACCTGTTCTGAAATTTCTTTAATGTATTCATCATTTAATTGGTCTGTGTCCGCCTCTTCTAATGAATCATTATTAACTAAGTGTATATTATTAGTTTGATTATTAGCCAATTTATCAGTTAAAAGAGTGACTATGGAGGGATACTCGGAAAGGTCGAGGGTTTCATTCATGGCAAAAGGAAAAATAGCGTTTGCAACAAGATCATAGTCTTCGGACGTAAGGTCGTCAGACTTAGCAGAAGACTCAAACTCAAAATGTAAAACACTAGACTCTGGGGATGGGGATTTTGGGTGAGTGACAGGAGATGCTGCAGGAGTGGCGACAGGAGAAGGAGTAAGCCCCAGTGTTCCCACCATAAATTTCGGAGTAGCTATAGGTCCCCCAATGATGCACCAATTCTTGAGCTTGTCCCCCATGGGTACCACCAATGTCCTTGGGTCCACCTTATCTTCAGAATCATCTCCAATGACGGCAACCATGTCTTCGTGCAGCCCAAGATTACCCAGATGTTGAAGCAGATATTGGCCGTCCCACGTCTCAGTCAAACTCTGAGCTTCTGCGGCTTCTGTTGCTGGCTTGTCAAGGGTTGCGGCTTCAAGTTGATCTGCCAAGTCATCTGCAACCTTGGTGGAGTACTCATGCCTGATGGTTCTAACTCTGCCCGTGGCTTTGTCATATTCCATGCAAGTCAGCTTCATGTTGGACCGATCGAATTCCACATCTCTGAAAATCTCGAACCCTCTCTGCAACTTCCCGGTGTGGTCAATCCATGGCTCGGCGAACTCAAAACACGAAAACTCCTCGCCTTCCCTGACAAAGTAGCTATTCAGGGACAGGCGGTATGGCCGCATTTCAGGCTTTTTGCAGGGAAGCTTCATCTTTTTGAGCAATTCTATCCTTTGTTGCTCCATCTTGTCTTCAGGGGTGAGGGTGTATCCAAGACCGAACAATCCCCGGTGATCGATCTCTTTAACCAGACTTGTGGGACCTTGCAGGCACTTACCTAGCCCCAGCCCCGGTACGAAACCCATATTACGCAGTATCTTGACAACAGGTGCCACTTTATCCGTTGTTTTGGTGAGGTCGATGGTGCAGATCTGTGCTTGAGCGACTATTTCGAAGCCATTGAAGAGTCGGCTCTCTTCCCCATGCTGAATCTGTAAGACAGGAACGCCCTTGGTGTCTGTCCCTTGGGCATTTACGAGATCGCTGTAGATGATGGTCACTTCATTACCAGATTGAAACTTCACACACTGGTGCAGGGAAGATGGGATAACGCCCGATTGATGTAACCATGGCCGGCCAAGGAGGAGTGAGAAGGTTGCGGGGATATCTATGACGTGGAAGTCGGTTGGCAGGATCTTTGTTCCGATGGTAATGGGCAAGGTGGCTTCGCCTATCACAGCGCGGCATGTAGAGTCATAAGCTTTGATGGGCGTAAATCAACACCATGAACGCCAACCACATCTATCATCCTTGAAGGCAGGATATTAATAGCAGAACCATTATCAATGAATACACGGGGAATTTTCTTGCCATTTACCTCGACAGTGATGTATAAAGGCTCATTATGATCAACTCCGAACACTGGCTTGTCTAGCTCCGAGAAAGTGATGATGTTTCCATAGTGGATATTACCAATCATGTGGGTGAGGTCTTCCGGGGTAATAGTGGATGGTACCCTGGTGGCGGCGAGGTTTTGCTCGAGCATGAGGCGATGGGCTAGGGAGGAGGTGAGTAGGGACCAGAGCGAGATGTGGGCTTGGGTTTGTTTGAGTTGAGTGAGGATAGGGTCTTCTTTGTCTAGGTCGGCTTGCTCGGGTTCCTTCCCAAAGACTTTCTTTGCACCCTTTGGGTCGGATTGGTACACTTGACCGGATCTTGTAAGGAGACAAACTTCTGCACGTAGCTCCTCTAAAGACAATGGCGAGTCATGACAAGGGGGCGAGACTTCGGTCTTTTCGGCCTCCTCGAAGATTTCGGGCCAAGAAAGAGGTTGAGAGGGTTTGAGACTCTCTTCCTCTAGAGATTCGACTTCACTAACTAGTTCTTCTAAAGACAACAAGTAGCAAGAAGGTTCTTTATTATTAGTCATTGAAATACAACCCATCTCATCACAGTCCGCCACAACAGGCTCGGCCGGATCAGTGATCTCACTAAGTTCTACCATGATTACATTGCTAGCTACATAATCTCTAGGGTCTTCGATAACTCCTTTGTGGATGAGCTCTTGCACGGCTTTCTTGAGTTCAAAGCATTCTTCGGTAGTGTGACCGGTGCACTTGTGGTAGTGGCAAAACTTTGACAAATCGCAACCAAGGCGGGGAAGGTGTCCTTCTAATGGTTCGAGCATTTCTAACGTCACCAATGCCATGAAGATATCCACCATCGTGAGCCCTATCTTGTCAAAGGAATCCATGAGCTCTAGGAAACTGATCTCGCATGTTTGCACCATATTCACCCCACCCCCATTGTTAGGAAGAGGGTTATTCACCACATTAGGACCCTTCGGCTTCTCAATCTTCTTGTCATTGATCAACCCTTGAACTACGCGTTTCAGTTGAATATAACCATCCGTTGTGTGCCCGATGTGCTTGTGATACTTGCAGAACTTGGAGGCGTCCAAATCAGTTCTCGGATAAGCGGGTTGGTAATTCTCTAAAGGCTTGATAAGACCTCTCTTGACTAACACGTCAAAGACCTTCCCCATGGGCATACCAAAATCATAAAAATGCTCCCTCTGTTGTGGAGCCCCATTCCTTGTTACGGCTTGGACATCTAGCGGGACCTCTTTCTGGACCATATTCACTTGGCCGACGGCCTCCTTTCCACCCCTAGGAGGCGCAGGCGCAGTAGGAGCCTTGTAGCGGAAGGAGCTGTTGTTGTTGGTCTTTGGACTTTCTTTTGGCGGCACAATCCCAGTGAACCCTGCTTCGTACCTTACTCCGGCGTCAACCATTTCCCGCAAGTCAGGGAAATAACCATTGCCGATGGCTGCTTTCATCTCCGGTAGCAAGCACTTGTAGAAAATCTGCTTCTGTTCCTTTGCTTTTGGTGGGTATTGGACCTCACACAACCGATGGTTCCACCTCTTGTAAAAATCATAAATAGCCTCGCCGGGCTTTTGCATAGTGTTCTCAAGATCCGTTCGATTCACATGCCAATCCAAGTTAGCTTGATACTTCTCACAGAAAATGGCACTGATTTGATCCCACGTTTGCCTCTCGCTTGGTTCTAGCCCCAAGAACCAACGCAGAGCTATACCATCCAAAGTGCTATGGAATACGCGAGCCATTTGTTCGTTGGTGCAGTCACGAGCCCTCATGGCCAACACATAACTATCCAAATGAGTCTTAGGACACGAGTCACCAAGAAACATTGCCACTTTAGGCATCTTGAAATCCTTGGGGAGAGCCCCCACTTGGCTAGGGTTGATTGTCTTGGTAGTCGGTGCACTTTGCTTATCCACGGTCTCGATCAACTTGCGCATTTGCTCTTGCATGGCCGTGACCACAGGGTGATTGGAGATGTCGGGGATGGATTCTGACAGAATGACGGGAGGAGTAGTGGAAGTAGTAGCAGCGGCCATCCCAATACTCAGAGGCAATGCGGGTGCGGGTAGTTTGCTAGCAGAGAGGTAGCCACCAAGCAGTTCAGGGGAAGGTTCATAGACAGCCTTGTTCTTGCTCATGGTAGTGAAACCTTGTTGGGTGTAGAGAGAAGGAGGTGGAACATTGCGGTAGCTTGGGAATGGGAAGGCAGTGGCATTGGTGTTGGTGTTGGGGGGACAGTTGGTATTGACCTCTTCATCCTCGACATAAATGAAATTCTCACCATCGGGCACCAGTTTAGTTCCCTTTTGTTGAATGTGACCCTTCAACTGTTGGTTCTGATCTTCCAACATCTTGCTGCTTTCTTCGAGATTCTTGATCTTGGCTTTGAGAACGGCGAGGAAGTTCTGGAGGCTTGGGGGAATACCATTGAGAGTAGCCTCAGTGTTGAGCTCGGCGGCACTAGCAGGAGGAGCAGAGGCTGAAGATGAAGCGGGAGTTGACATTGCTGATGACGAGACTGAGAACGTGGACGGAGTAGAAGCTTCACGTTGTAGTCGACCACCCGAACGGATCCAAACTTGCTTTGCTGAAAGTTTGAAGGGCAATGAAGCTTTAGGATAGGGGGAAGGCTCATGCAAAGTATATTTTAATTTACAAAAACATACATTATTTACATCCTAATTGGTTGGAAGGGATACCCCTTTTTCGCAACTGGTTAGAAGACTACGATCAGTGGAGGCCGTCACTACGTCTATAGACCCCTCGTTTTTCACCTGCATTGCACACCCCCAAACGGACAATTTGGGCGAGGGTCCTATAGGGAAAGCGGCTTCCACCAACCATCGGATCCTACGACTAACCCTTCCTTAAAGGCATTTAACGTGGTGTCTATGTTGCATCCTACGCAAGTTAATGATGAGCGGATATCTTGACAATAAACACTCATCTTACCATGGCACGTCCCTTGTAGGGAAATCATTTTTTTGTGCACTTTCTCTCAAAGATCTCGATTCATCATTGACTTGGGGATGACTCGACATAGACAGCACGTTAATTCACTATTAAGAAAAAGCTAGCCAAACCAACCAGTCAAAACCTAGGTGTGTTACCTATACTAGTGTGGGTTGACACGGGTTAGGTAAAAGGTTCCCACCGTATACGGTGAGTGGAATAGACGAGTGACTCGAAAAGAGTGCGACAGTAGCGCACAAATTCCTGCACATCGAATACTCCGGGTAATGGGGACCTGTGCAGTGCTGACACGGACTAGTGGTAGTGTGTGGTAAAAACTAATTCTTTTTTAGGGAGAAAAGAGAGAAGTTTTTAATGTTAGGATGATGCAATGCAATGCATGAGAGAGAGAGCGAGGGAGAGAGAGAGAGAGAGAGAATAATGTACAAGGGAGCATAGCAGAGTTTTGTTTGACCCTAATACTAAAGCGAAGATAACAATGGTACAAGGTACAAGGTACAAGTATTAACATGGCGGAGTGTGCGGGTGCATGTGTAAACATTGCTTAACTGTAGGGGGCAAGTGAAAACATGGCAAGTGTGCATGTGCAAACATGGCAGGTGTGTGCATGTGTAAACATGGCAGGTGTGTGCATGTGTAAACATGGCAAGTGTGTGTAGGGTGCATGTGTAAACATGGCAGGTGTGTGCATGTGTAAACATGGCAGGTGTGTGCATGTGTAAACATGGCAAAGTGTGTGGTGCATGTGAGAACATGGCAAAGCGTAAGGTGCATGTGAGAACATGGCAAACATCATGATGCGACGAAAGTTAGACCCACTAAGTTTGAAAAAGTTTCAAAGCAGTCCCCAGCAGAGTCGCCACTGTGAATACCCCTTTCCGATGAAGCGACGCATGGGAAGTATCTTGTGATTATTTTTATTTACAAAGGGAATATTCTTAACGACATTAAAATTATGAGAGTCGCCACGCCGTTTTAATTAAAGCCAAAACATTGAAAAAAGCATTTTTAGTGGGTTCGGGGGTCAAATTACAACAAGAGAAGAATATTGGACGTTATCACTCCTATTACCCGAATTGATCGGTCTTTCTATCATGATGAATGTGTTAGTAGTGTGTTAGTTATTTAGACCAGATCCAAAGATTTCCTACGTTCCTCTCAATGTGAGAAGCTCAGGTCAGCGTAGTTCGCAGAGAATTAGAATAGGCAGAAGAATCGGGATCATGCATAATGAGGGGGGAATTACCTAAAGATTAGGGTTTAGAAGTAGTTCCTAGATCATCCTCGGGTTGATGAACCCTAGATCATCATCGTCTATGAAATAACATGTAATTATGAAGATCACAACCCTAAATATAGCATAAATAAGGTTTTAATCTATGAACACGAAGAACATGCGAAGAACATATTATGAACATATGAATGAACATGCAAAGAATATGAAGAAACTATGAATAAACATGTTAGAACATGAATATAAAAGATCTACATTAAAAATGATGCAAGAACATGAAGAAAAAGTTAGAAAACTTACCTATGTTGGCAAGAAATAAACCTTGGATCTTCTTGAGTGTTTGAATGCTTAATTAGGGAGAAAATTGTGTTTAAGAACTCCAAAATTCGGACTTAGAGCTCTCAAAATCGGACCCTAAACCAATAGCATGGGATTGGTTTATATAGTAAACTGAGGGGAAGATCTGACGGCTGAGATCATCTGGGACAAAAGTGGCCGCCTAGCCATGATTGAAGCCGGCGACAAGAGTGGCCGCGTGGCCAAGGTCGACGCGTAGCAAGGTTGGCCGCGTGGCCAATTCTGCTGGCTGACTTGATTCTTAAGCTAGGGTTTCTGCATGGTTTTAAGGAAACCATTTACTACCTATTTTGATAGATTTTGTCATAAATGAGATATTTCGGGAATCTGGGACAAGTCTTTGCAAGGTTTCTAATTCCTATAAAGTCCTTGTATTTTTGGGAAAGTCCTAATAAACTCATTTTCAGGTCGGGTACTAACAAGTGCGAAAAAGCAATTACCAAAGTCACCAAAAAAGGGGTGACGAGCTCAGTTGTCGAACGCCCTACGAAATGGTGGACTTTATTTGTGGATGGATCTGCCAAAAAAACTAATAAGTAGAGTAGGAATTCTTCAGATCTCGTTAGAAGAAGAGCGTTTCAAAAGGGCTTTGAGATTCAAATTTGAAGCATCAAACAACCAGGTTGGATATGAAGCCTTGATTGTAGGACTAGAGTTGGCCAGCGTCATAAACGTACCAAACTTGGTCATCAATAGTGACTCACTATTGGTAGTGAATTAAGTTAAATGGGAGCATGATACTCTGAACCAGATCCTATCCCAATACAGAGACATGGTAAAGACATTCTTCAAAAGTTTGAATTTTATGAGCTCAATTAAATCAACAGAGATGAAAATGCTGAGGCGGATCTCTTTTCTCGAATTACAGAAAGCGAGATCACCAACCTCGATATCAACTTGTTGGATTGAGTTTATGGAATGTCCAGCCATATCCTGAATCCAGATCCACCCCATTGAAGAATAAAAAAAGGATTGGATCATTGAAATCAAAGACTACATTGAGCTGGGAACATTACCAACCAACCCATAAAAGGAACGCCTCACTCCTAAATTGGCATCCAGATACAAAAGGATTGATGGAATTCTATACAAACGATCATACAATAAGCCATTACTAATATACATTCATAGCAATATGGTTACCAATTTAATGTATGAGGTACACGAAGGAATCTATGGAGGCCACCCCAGAGCTCGCACGTTGGTAGATAGATTATGTTCCATGGCTATTGCTGGCCTATCATGACGAAAGATGCTTAGGAGTATTTTAGGAAGTGCGACTAATGTTAGACATTATACCCTAGGCCCTTGAGAAAGGCCTTTATGTTATACCATGTCTTCATTTGTTATAGAGATAACAACCTTGATTACTATATGTTTTGCATGTTTATTATAATAATCTCCGCCCCTAATACTTATGAAAAAATAGTATAAGTTTATTCTATGATCATATGATGATTATGTGTAAGTGATACAATTAAACTTAGGGTACTTGTTGGTGAACAAGGTACTGGACATGACTCATTATGAGATTTATGTCATGGTCAAATGTCATTATTATATCTCATATAGTTATATCATTTGATATCCTTAGACTTGAGATTATCATGGTCTTTCACATGATGAACGTTATGTTTGACGTAGTCAAATGCTACCTTTAACCCGGTAGTTATAAAGGCTATGATTTGCATAATCAGATTCTTGTAGGAAAAATGATAAGTCAAGATAAATTTTATCCCTATTTAGAGAGATATCTTCTTAGGCTACTTGATGAGTGAGATTGATACAAATGTGTGGCCACGCTCAAATGAATTGATAAGATCAATGTCATTTGCTCATATCAATCTAATTGGGATCAAGAAAGCATTGGACAATATAAGTTGATGTGGACCATGACTTATGTCCAATATGATATCGTGTGACAAAGGGATTGTGATATGTATGGATTTAGTATGTATTAATTAATCTTATTGTCAATCACCTTGTTGGGTTCTTCAAAACTGATTTTATAAAAGTTTTCTTTCTACAATCAAATGCTAAGATTAGATTGACTTTTTAACTAATTTGTGTATACGGATTCGAGTGATCGATTGATGTATACAAAGTCCAACTTTTGAAGAATATATTTAGATTTGCAAATTGATTTCTCACCGAAATTGTAGATTCAATATTCCTAGAGTTTTAATGGGTTCTCCGAATATTACACGGATTTTGCAAAAAGTGTAATATTTGGAGAGAACTAAATTGTAGGACGTGTGAATACCCAATTTTATTTTCATGAATGAATCCCCAACAATGATTAACGATATTGTTAATTATGCATATTAATGAAATACATGTGAACCAAATTCGTAGATCTTTCTCCCATTGATTGAATACCGGCAATAGTCTTAATTAATGGCTCTCTTATTTTAATTTTAATTTCTTTCATATGATTAAATAAAACACAAAACCAGTCTTTTTACTTTTATTGTCTTTACTGCTGGAAATCGAGCTGTTGATACACAAGTCTCTTTGGATCGACCCTCGCATTGCGCGTTACTACCACAGTAACTAGTGCACTTTCTAGGTTTTTATTACAAGCGGAGTTTCTCTCTATCAATTATTATGAGATATCGAAAACGTAGTTACTCTTCTCTGCAAGATCGACATCCAAGAAGTCAATAATGGCATCAATGAGACGAGACCCTATGAATTTATCTGGATAGGAGAGCTCAACGGGGAAAACTAGAATGTCACCTAGGGGCTTACCAAAACTCCACCATAACCTACACGCCACTAGGTTGGGATCCTTCTAACATTCTCCAAATCAGTTGAAAAGATGTGTGAAAATTTTGGGTATCTTGGGCTTGTCCTTAAACTTAACGAGCCAGCATTGATCTGTACGCTATAGAGATAGAAAATTCCGATAAACTGAGCTTATAACCCAATATCTGGGCACCACGAAAGAAACCAAAATCCTCAAAGTGTTAGGATTTAGGTCTATAGGTAGACAGTGACCAGACTTAAGGAACAAGCAGATGAATGGGTCAAGAGGAAGTCTGAGTCCGTGATCAAACTGGGGAAAATAGAAGACACGAGATTTGTTGTTCAATCTAACATCATATGCACTCTCACGATCGTTCCACCATCATAAGTTTTGTACCCGAGCTCGGACACGCAGAAAAGGCCCTCATCAATTCCGTAGTGGCTTATAAGGTCGAGCTTACCCTTAGAGGCATCAAATGAGATTTTTCCTTTGCCTTTATCTCTGGCCTTGCCTTTCCCCTCCCCTTTAACAACAACGTCCTGGGAGGTCGAGGCTCCCACTTGGCTAGTTTGCCTCGGAGCGAAGAGATCGAGACTCTCTTAAAATGAATCGACAATCTGCACTCTCTTCGTAGTAGTGCTAGGGCCTATCCTCCTCAATTACTCCAGCTCATCAATACTATCCATCCCGAAATCATCACCCACAGTAGAGGCCAACACAACATGCTCCCCCATCATAGTTCATAAATACTCTCCGGCCTCGCTAGTCGAGGTCAAATACGGCAAATCGGGGGATCTTTCTCCCTCACCACTACTAGGGACAATAGTGTGGGCGAGATTACCGTCATGAACTGAGGCCTTCCCCTCTGGTATTTCATATTCCAAATTTTACATTATTCTAGTCAGTGGGTCCGTCACTCTCAAAATTCACCTCACCAGCTTGGGACATTAATCGCTTAGATGAGCCCACCATATCTACAGAATTAAGAAAATTTGGTTAAGACGACAAGGACAAATTTCCCTAAAAGTTTCTCGTCTCCAAGAACCCGTAACTAACCGTATGAAGAACTTAAGGGCCAGACTCCCACAAGCAGGGTAGGGTCCAGAATCCCCAATCATACGCAGTAGTGGCAGTTAATTTTAAAGTTTTCAAAGGGACTTGCCGCCACCTATAGAATACCCGATGATACAAACCACCGGTTACTGTACATATGACATAAGTAGTAGAACATTAGTTCTTCATATAGCCGAAGGTGTTTATTTTAGAAAAGAGGATCATGCAAATATAAAAATCAAGGAGAGAAGACAAAAAATTAATCACTACCTGAGATTCGTAGAAGAAAGTGGGCTTAGAAAAGTTTCGGAATTATAGAAAATGAAGAACTCAAGAAGGCTCTCTCTCAAATGCTCATAAAATGCTCAACATTAGTGAAAAGTTCATCAAGAGTGTGGAAGGCCATATTTATAGGCAAAGGGAATTATCGAGTCGACCCATATTAATGGAAATACCGGTAAATATTCCCTTGGGTACTCAACAGGTGGGAGTTTAATTTTTGAATATAATGTCGGTTAGCATTTTATGCGCTTCTTGGGATTTGGACACGTCCCCTCAAAATTGACACGATGTCCTTTCCGTCAGTCTAAGGGGCCCACGACGCGCATGCTCACCAAACTTCCACCGAGAACTGTCAGGAGCCCACCATGTCATCATCACAAATCTTCCCAAAGATTTTTCACTAAGGGATCACTCAACACCCCAACCATAAATAAGTCAGCGCTCGGAGTAAAGGGCCACTGATGAGCCCGCTCCTCACGCACTAGACTTGGAAGTCTGAACCGGGTCTAACCAGTCCACCTACAATCAAATCGGGTTAGGCTCGCCCTGAGACCCGAAGTTAGGGCTGTAAACGAGCCGAGTTGAGTCAAACTTTAGGGTATCAAGCTGGAGCTCATTAAAAATTTCTCAAGCTCGAGCTTTTCTCAAGCTCGAGCCAACTTGTTTGTTTGAGCTCGAGTCGAATCGAGCTTGCGAGCTACTCGCGTGTTGAATATTATTCCCTAGGCCCTTGAGAAAGGCCTATGCGTTACATCTTAGCTTCATTATTATAGAGATAACAAAGCCAATTATTATAACTTTTGCATGTTTATTATAATGATCATTGTCTCTAGCACTTATGAAGGTCTAGCATGAGTTTAACAGATAATCATATGATGATTATGGTGCATAGGATGCGGATTAAAGTTATGGGTACTTATTGGAGAACAAGGTACTGGATAGACCCGTTATGAGATTTATGTCATGGTCAAGTGTCATAATTAAATCTCATAATAGTTATATTATTTGATATCCTTAGACCTGAGATTATCATGGTCTTCCACATGATGAACATTATGTTTGACATAGTCAAACGCTACCTTTAACCGGTTAGTTATAAAGGCTATGATTGGCATAATCGGATTCTTGTAAGGAATAAGATGGGATTTGTCCCTCTGTCAAGAGCGATATCTGCTTGGCCACTCGATGAGTGAGATTGATGATAGTGTATGGCAATACCCAAATGAATTGATGTGTTCAATGTCATTTGCTCATATCAATCTACTCGAGATCGAGAAAGCATTGGACAACATAAGTTGACTTGGACCATGACTTATGTCCAATATGATATCGCATGACAAAGGGATTGTGATATGTTCTATAAGGTAACTTTGGACTTTCAAAGTTATACTAATTCAGTAGTCATAATGGCTTGCTAGAGTCCGCTTATGACTTACGGGTTTTGACTTGTTCGGGCTCGTTGCCAACTTAGTATAATCCTATTGGGTCATACACAATAGATCGGATTGGAAAAGGCTAAAAATCTGGGAAACTGAAAACTGGTTTGGTACGGCTCCATAGGAAGCGTACGACTCCAATGGAGCCGTACGGCTTCCTATCCTGGCCCAGACTAGAATGTTCAGTCTTATTGTCTGATAAGGAATCCTGGGTCTAAATGGAATTAGGTCAAACCCTCATATAAATATATGCAGCCAGGATTGACAGCTTCAATGGTTGATTTTAGAAATCAATAACAATTGTTTGAGAAACAATAAACCTTAGAGAGAGAGGATTATTTGTTTGAGATTTAGAATCATCAAAACACAATAATCAAAAAAGAAAAATAATTCCTATGAAGAAAGTATGTTTCTTCATAAAGCCTTTAGATCTAGCAGTCGCATCAAGAAGGTGTTCTTGAGTCCGTTCGATGTGTGAATACTGATAGAGGGTGTTTGCTTTAGCACCTTAAAGTCCGTGTTCATGGATCCGATCTTCAAGGGTTAGTTTCTTTCATCTTGTATTTAATTTAATCAACATGGACGGATCCGGTCTCATGGATTTTTTATTTTATATTTATTCCGCTGCGCATGATGCATCAAAACCCAACAGTGGTATCAGAGCCCCGTTCATCGTTGATTATTTTAATATATCATGTTTAAATTGTTTAATTCGATTATATGATTTTCATGATAATAAGATGTATATGTGATTAGGGTTTATGAGCATGAATATGGGGATTATGTGATTATTATATAAATGTGATCTATATGAATAACTACATGTTAGGGTTATCAACAAATAATTAGATATGTGTATTGATAATTTAGATCTAATTTTTATATGTAATAAATTGTTTATTCATGATATTGATTAGATCTATTTAAATTCGTAATCTGTAAATTCGTGTTAGTTTAATCTGATTAATGCATGACCACGATAATGGAATCGATCGAATTTAAAAATTCTGGAAATATGGAATAAGGCACCGTACAACGCCCTAGGAAGAATACGCCTCTTAGAGAGCCGTACGGCGCCCTAGGGTTTCCTGGGCAGATTTGTTTTGTTTTATGGTTTTTTTTATTGTTTTGTAAATCGTTTACAGAATTCGAATCAGGAACTGAATCTGGTTTCAGATGGAAGGTTTTCAAACCGTGTTTCTTGAAATATGATTTAATCCAAAAATTTGAAGAAATCAGAATTCTGAAGAGTTCAGAATTGATGTAATTTATGAAATTGATGAGACAATAATGGATCTTGAAACAAGTTATCATTCCATACGAAATTGTGGTTGCCTTATAGGCTTAGTTTCGACCGTATGGAAGATTCTCTTGGTTTCTTGATTTTAGTACGTGATTGTGGTTGCCTTATAGCTTAGTTTCGACCGTACGTTTTGGGCTCTCAATTTATAAATGTTCTGCGGATTCAAAAGTTTTAGAATTTATCCCCATAAACAAAGTGCAAATTGTTTGCAGAGAAGGAAACTAAATTTGGATTGGTTCATCGTATTGGACAGTGGCTGGCTTATGCCTTATTTCTGGACATACGGATGAAGCATCCAATCTATAAATTGTTTACAGAGAATTTAGAATCAGTCCCCATGATTTTGCTGCATAATTAAATCACAAGATTTTGCTTCTGTTAATTAATTTAATTAGTTAACATCCTTTATGCAAAGACTATATTATATTATGTTTGACATAATTAAGTATATGATGCATGTCTCTATGTAAATAAACCTTCATAAAATTTTAAGTCATGTGCATACCCATGATTAAAACACTTGTAAGTACATGGGTAATTTTATATGGGCTCTGCCAAAGCGAGGTGCATTAAGCAAGATGTGGAAACAGTGATTCCTATACATTTAAAATGGTTTGACTTAATTTGGATATCAAAACAGTTTTTCACCTAAGGCACAGATGAGATTAAAACATGTTAGACATAAGATGTCTAAAATCTCATAAAGGATCTAAGAGTCACATATGATGTGATTGATAAGGAATTATCTACTTAAATAACTTGATTTTGAGCAGTCGTGTCAAAGCCGACTCAAAGTTAAGTGAAATATGGATCTTAGCTCATTTAAATTATATTATACAATTATTGTATTTGAAGGTGTATAATTTAGTAGGAGTATTTATAAAATACTTTAAATATCTCTAAATGATAATAGTATGAAATATATGTGTATATTTAGAATGTTTAAAACTTTAATCATGTATAATTACTGCGATAGACCCCACTTAAAGAGAATGAGATTTACTTCTTTAACCTAGTCATGAGCTTAAGAATTGTTCTAAATCAAGATCGGAAGTTATGCATTCTTTATGAATCCTATTCCTAAGAAACCTAATGCCTTAAGGACGGACAAAGACATTAATTAGAAACATGTGGATGATTCTATAGATGTCAATTTTCCTACGACTTGCTACCATATGTTTAGAACTTGAGAAGTATCTGAAACACATGGATGCTTATGAGTTAACCAATCACGTAGGAAGCGTTTCTATAATCGAGCAAGGCAATAAAAGTTTGAGACTGATAAGAAGCTTAACATTCATAAGATGACTGAAAGGTATATTAATAAGTTCTCATGTTTAGAACATAGAGAGACATATTGATCACCTTAAAAGGCTTGGTTATCAAGTTAGTTGGGAACTAACAATGGATTTGATATTAATTCATAAGTGACATTTGATGTTTAAAACGCTAAGTCTTAATATCAAATGGAAACCTTCTCAAACTCTAAGGTTAACAAAGAAAAAGGATTTAAGATAAAGGCAAGACAAGAGTTGTCAAGCCTGAAGGAAATATTTGTGGCTAAACCTAAAATCCAAATGATGTAATTTCTACCATGGCAATAAGATTGACCATTGGAGAAATTACAATTTGAATTAAAAGATCAAAAGGGAAGGATAGTGAGACTATCACTTCAAGTATTTATGTTACAAAACTTAATCTTTCTAGATCCAAGTTCTTGGGTATTGGATACCGGATATGGATCCCACATTTGTATAAATGTGAAAGACTTGAGAAATAGAATGACTACTTAAGAAAGGCAGAGATTAACATATGTGTTGATAATGATGCAAATGTTGCAACATTAATCATAAGGACTTGCGAAATGTCTTTACCTAGTAGGTTCATGTTTGTTTTGAACAAATGGTATTATGTTCCTACTTTAAGTAGAAATATTATTTTGGTTTCTTCATTAGAAGATAATGGATATTTCTTATTTTGAATAAGGAAGTGCTCCATTAAATATGATCTACTTTATGGTATTGAAAAATCATGTAATGGACATTATATGCTTATCTTTGAAGAACAAAATAATAAGTATAATATAAATAATGGAAATCTAAATCTAAGGATGTAAGCGTTACATTTTTATAGCATTAAAGTTTCGATCAAATGATAAGAGACGCATATCTAAAATTTCATGGGTCGGACTTTAAAACTCACATGATTTCGAATCATGTGATATATGTGAATCTTGGAAATTGATCAAGACACCTTTTACTAATAGTAGTGAAATGAAATACTCTTTTGGACTAATACATATTGATGTATGTAGTTCATTAAGGTAACAATGCTAGAAAGGATTTCAATATATCATGGCAAAAGTATGAATGTACTCTGATCTGATCAAAGTAATGAATATACGAGCCATGGACTTGATGAGAATTCCGTAGAAAGTTTGCAGAAAAAGAAAAACGGAATCTGGAAACCATCACTGTACGGTTTGCTTGGAAGTGTACGCCTGCTAATCAGCTGTACGGATACTATTTCAGAAGTTTACAGATTGTCTGCAAACTACAGTTTTTCGCCTCATGATAAGTCAAATTGATCTTTAATTAACCTTCTGGATTATGTACTGGAAACAGCTGCGCTTACACTAATTTGAGTTTCAACTAAGGAGGTTCGACTGATACCATATTAGATATGAAATGAAAGAAAACCTATTTTGTCTTTCTTAAAGATTTGTGATGTGACACTTTTGTGAAAAGTATTGTCTTGGACAAAATCACACCTAAATATAGTTAATGTATTTTCATGTGATATCTTAAGGATATTAATTTTACGCCCTTTAGAGTACACATCGTTTGTTTCTCAAGATAGTACTTTCTAGATAAATCGTTTATCTCTAAAGAACTAGTGGGAGTAAAATGCATCTCGAAGAGTTTGAAGCCCAGAAAATGACATAGAACCTAAGATGGAAGTTGAACAAAGTTTCACAATGAGTTGTGGAAATTCGTTCAAAGTATACACAAGATATTTGCATATATGATAGGATACTATCTATAACAAGAAATATTGATTTCTCGTAATAGAAAGTAATAAGAAATATATAATTGAGAATGATTGACCTATCACCTATCAAGATGCAAAGTCCGCTCTGGATTTAGATTAATCACTTGGAGTCATGAAATCTAAAATGCAATCCATGTATGGTAATCAAGTTTGGAACCTGACTACCCGAAGTCTTAAAAACCATAAGGTAGAAAAGAAAGTTTTCTTGGAGAAAATGGACATGAATTGTAAAGTGCATATTGATTAAGCACGACTAATTGAGTAAAGTTAATTCATAATATCGATCATGATGGAAAAAATTCACCTACAATCATGCTTAATCATATTAGAATTCTAATTGCCATGACCTCATATTTCGAATATGAAATATGACAAATGGATGTCAAAACAGTATTCCTTAATAGGAACATAATTTAGGATGTGTTTGATGCAATCTAAAGGTTTTGTTAATCCATATAATTCTAATAAAATATGCAAGTTGCAGAAATTCATGAGATGGATTAATGCAAACTAGTTGGAGTAAAATTTTCATTTTGATGGAGCATTCAAAGAGTTTGAATTCATCAAAGATGTGACTTGTGATTACAATAAATTTAGTGGGAGCATAACATAATTCCTAGTCTAATATATGTGGTTGACATATAATTCATTTTTGAAAGAGTTTCTAAATAAAAGATTTGGACAAATCCGCCTATATCCTTGGACTGATTTATGGAGATAAATATAAAAGGATGATTGGTTGAAGTCAAAGTACTAACATAGACAGAATAGTGAAAATTTTACTATGCAAGACTCTTAGAGAGGTTACCTGCAAATGTCTAATGGGATTACTCTTGACAAGATTTAGTCTTATTGGAAAACTAATGAGAAAGAGTACATGATTAGGATTCCATATGCTTCATGTAGACACCCCGCCTTGGAACGCTCACCCCGATTGCATACATAGTATTTTTATTTTAATTGTTTTTATTAGTTTCTGTTACTTCTGTTAAGTTTCTGACTGACTCTGTTAAGTCTGGGGGATAAATTGAATAACAATTCTAACTTTCCAGTCTATTCTATCAAAAATGCCTTTTCAGAGTCGGGCGCCTCTGCCCTTTGAGGTCAGACGCGTGCGCCTTCCGCCCCAAAGGCCGGAGGCACACGCTTCTGGGCGTCGGTTACAGATTCTCTCCAAGAATCCCTCCCTTGATCGATTTACATGATTTTTCCTAAGAATTCCCTCCTTGTTGACTTTGTTTTGGCACAAAAAACATCATCTTTTCACCTATAAAATCTCCCCTTCTCCAACATTTCAAAGGGGAGGATTGGGACACCAAATAGGGCATAAAAACTCTGTTAAAATCTCTACACACTATTTTTTCTCTACAAGCACTTCATTTCCTCACAAAGTTTGAACTCTTCATTTTCTTCCCAACAAGGTACAACTCTTCTATTTCTTATTTGTTTTGTGTCTTAATGTATGCAATCCCCATCAATCGTTACTTTCCATTAAGTTCTTGACTTACCCCGTTAGTCATGGACTTAACTAAGTAACAAATTCAAACTTGAGTCTTTGTTTACTTTGTTTTTGTTCACTTTCGTGATGTTCGTTAAGTTTCTGACTGATTTCGTCAGTTTCGGGGCTTAACTACATAATGGGACCAACTTTTGGGCTAAAATGTGAGTTTTCTGAAGGCCAAACATGCGCGCCTTTGGAACGATTGGCTTGCATGGTTGGATAGTCCAGAGTTTAAGAAACCATCAAACAAGAATAAGAGGAATAGAGAGAGTGATAATGGGGAGGCTTGTGTGCATACTGGTGGATCTCTTAGCCTTATTAATCTTTTGGATCGCATGGTTAGTATATTATCAATTATTTTTTCAGCTTTTTAATTAACTTTTTATATTGTCTTTTGAAGTGATCTTAATCTGCTACTTAATATGTTTGTAGAAAAAAATTCCATGGAGAACATGTTGATGAACTGGATGCTTTAATTGCGTTGCATACTCGTAAGGGGCCAGGTGGAGAGTTGATTTGGGCAAGTAAAAAGCATGAGAAAGTATTTGTAAGTACAAAAATTCATTTAATACCTTAAATTTTGCTGCAGTGGGAATAATGTATTGCTGCATTCTATTTTTGTGGTCACGTTTGCTTCATTTTGTTTCTTTAGTCAGCCTTTGGTCACAAGGTTACTCAATTTTTTTCATGAGTTAAATCAAATGATGGAAGTGTTGTCGTTTCATTCACATTGTTTTTTTGGCCATGAATTAATTCAGTTGGTGATATATTTTGATTGTGTTTTATTATTGACATCGTCAGTATAAAGATATTGTCCGAGAAAGAGTAATTGCAGGGGGTATCATTGAACCAAATGATGCTTCCAACACTCGTGTCTAATTTGAGGACAAAGATTGGGATGATGTTGTCATCGCTGTCAATCAAGGAAAGAGAGTAGGAATGGGAAATGAAATTTTTGGCTTTGGGCATGGTGGAAGAGCCATAATTAATTTACCAACCAGACGCAGCCATGCATCCTCAATTTGTCATGTGACTTCCTAAGTTTCAAGTAGTTCCATAAGGGAACAACAATTAGAGATAGAGATGGATGGTTTAAAATCAACGATGAATCAATTTATGGAGCAACAAGAGAAGGAGCGACAGGAGCGTGAGCAAGAAAAATAGGAGCTAAATCAATTCATCATGCAACTACTGATGAACCAGCAGCATCAAAGGGTCCCTTAGAGCTCCCAGCAGCAATAACAAAACCAATGGCCTCCTGGTATGTCGGTAACTTTTGTTTTAATCGCATGATCTTGAATTCATTATTTCTCATTGGGTTGGGTTTTGTTACAATAATATTGAAGAAAGTTTTTGCGTTTTTTTTTATTAATTGGATGTTAATTTCTGTGCTAATGAGGTGAGAATTCTGTATTGGGTACTTGATTGTCAAAGAAAAAAGTTGTACTTTCTCTTTTCCTCTTGTGCTAGAGAAGATGCAAAAAGTTTTGAACCTACTTATGAATAATAGTAGAAATGTGCCACTTCTTATTTCCTAAGGGTGGGTATTCTTGGTAGTCCCCAGCAACCTAACTACCTGAGTTTTAGTGATACTGATCATAGCCTTGGTACTTGAAATATTCAAAGGTTAAATTAGTCTATTTGGTATGTATTAATTGCTTTTTTTAATATGTGTGCAAACTGCTAGAACTACAAGTATTTTGGGCCGGATGGAGTACCTTTGTTGCATTAACAGCATCTTCAATCATAAGCTGTTTATTATTCAGTTCAACTTGTGTATGTCCTACCTAAAGGTTGTTGCATGGATCTATGTGTGTGCTACATCTCTCTCTTTCAAAGGCAGTAGTAGTATTCTAGTATTGTGAGGACTGTAGCTATTCTTTGTTCTTCTTTAATGATGTTTGATTTATGTTTTTGAATTTCTACACATTTGCAGGCTTGATGATGGGTGCTAGTGGCTCCTTCCAGTATCAACAGCAAAACCAGTGGCCTTTTGGTATGTTTCCGCCCCAACAACTACAACAACAAATGCAACTACTGCAACTACAACAACAACCACAAAGTGGTCAGAGTTCAGCCTCGCCAAATAGTTATGGAAGTGGAAGTGGTGGTGGTGGTCGTCGTAGTGGAAATGGTTGTGCAAGTGGTACCTTTGCTGCCGGTGCTGTAGATAATCCTTTTCTTCAAATGCGTATGGATCCAAATTTTGGAAGAAGTGGCAATGGCAGTGGGAATGGAGAAGTTTAGAAACAAATTTTATTTTGCAATGAATATTATGATTTTTAGTCTTTTTGTTGGTGCTATGGTTTGAATCTTTAACGTTTTGCTCCTATCACTTTATAAACAAACAAGTAGTTTGGCTTTTTGTTTGGTTTGAATTAACTGTTACTTTTATAAATTTTAGTATAATGTTTGCTTAATTTTATAATGATTTGTCTCATTTAATATTTAATATAATTTTGTTGAAACAAATTTTAATCTCAAAACAGTAAAATAAATTTATAATTAAATATATTTGAAACATATTTTTAGTATATAATCATTGATTAAAATTTATTTAAAAAAGGTATTCCCGAAATTTTAGAGACAATAGGGTGGTCTCTACCTTTACTAATTGGCGACCATGTTGCTCGTTTCCATATTTAGACTTGCGACCACCTGGTGTTTTGGAGACCACATATTTTGGAGACTAACTTCAGTTTTTGAGACCATTAATTGGTCGCGGATTGGAGACCACCAACCAAGGTCACCTTTAGCGACCAGATATTGGAGACCACGAAATTCGTCTCCATTTTATCTCTTAACGACCATATTAACCATTTTGGAGACCATTCCAACCGTCTCTAAATTTGTTTTCTCTGGTAGTGGGGGGGGGGGGGGGTGTCAAAGGCACGCACCTCCTGCCTCCAGAATCTCAGAGTTTGTCATTTTTCCCTCCTTTTCTGATTTGTGGTACTCCTATGCTTGATCCGGGGAAAGGACATCTTTGTGACCTCAAACACTCTCCCTACACCTATATAAACCCCCTAATTCTACCTTAGAAAAGGACCCAATTCTCTTCTCTACAAAAACTATATACAAGTTCTTGCACACCATCTTCAAGTAAAACTTTGAAGTCTTCATCTCCTTTCCAAGTCAAGGTACAACATTTTCTCTTTTATTTATTTTTTTGACTTTTATGTCTTTTTAGTGTATGCAATCCCCATCAATTAGGACATGACCAATTGATCACTTCATTACATTGAAGTTGGTTAAAGGTTATCTCCCTACATTTTAACTCTCTTTAATTTCCCATTTATCTCTTAATGTAATAGTTATCATAAATTATTATATAAAAGAATCTTCTTTTCCTTTGTAATTACCCTCTTTCTCTTCAATGTAATTGTTAGCATGATTAGTAAAAGAATGATTTTTTTACATTAGAACACCTTTAGTAGCAAGATCGGATTTAGCTGGGCGGAGTGGGTGTTTAAGTACTTCCCACTCCGTAACCTAACCCCCGAACCCGTCTCTTCCTGAATCTCTGGTTTTCGTAACAAACATTAGGCTATTTCTTAGCTTTTTCTTATGTTCCTTTAAAAACATAGGTGGCGACTCTAATCTCTAAAACCAAATAGACATCCTAGGATAATTCACCGCTCTAGCCAAGCCGTGGTTCTCCCGGGGTATCCACAGTGGAGACTCTGCTGGGGATAGCATAGAGGGTTAAACTTGCATTTTTTATTTTGGTGTTCTTTTATTTGTTTTCTGGGCATTCTGGTGGGAAAAGGTGGGAGGCGTGCGTCTCTGGCCGTCTTGGTCTAAGGCGCACGCCTTCGACCCCAACCACCAGAATCGCCCGCACTGCCTCATGTCCTTCAATTCCATGTTATTTGTGCTAATAATGTCTGCAGGGGAAAATTATTATTTAGGGTCAAGGCAATCCCCTGAACCCACTGATTTGCAGGTTTTACCCAGATCCGGGCGCCTTTGCCCTTCATCAACTAAAGCTCGCGCCTCCCACTCTTATTGCTAAATGCGTGCGCTTCTGGGTAGTTTCCCAGGAACAGAACAGAGTCCATAATAGGGCAGAATGATGGTGTGTGGGCACGGTGGCCTGCACATAACTATTTTAATTTCTGTTCATTTTTATTGGTCACACGGGTGATTCGAAAGTTGTAAATATGTGCTTATTTGTTTTTCTTTCTTTTGAAAAAAAAATGTTTTGTCACTTGGCTTGACCTCACACACATGTACTTTCAACTCCTATGAATTGCTCACTATCGAGTTGCACAAGTTCATAACCCCAAACCCGTCGAGGCCCGTCCTAGAGAGTTTCAAGCTCCACCCAACCTTGACTCTCTCGAAGCGGTAAACCTCAGCCCATAGCGTAGTTCACGACTACATGCCAGGGGTGACCTTTAAGCCTCTTTTTAGCCGAGCACAAGCCAACACATTTCTAGTTAGGGTCTTACACTCCGTGACCAAGTCGGTTTTCGTGTGTCGAGATTTCTTTAAACTAATGTTTTCAAACCATACATGTCGTTTCCAAAAGAAACAAGTGGTTATTATAGACAAAATAAAACTCTGTCCCAGCATGTATGCTTTACTACATTAATTTAGTTTAATCCCGTCACGTGTAGGATTCACAAGCGTAGTGGAATCCGATGAGTATATGGGACCGCGAGAAGGTCTACATACTAGTGTGACGATTCCACTATTTTCTTAGAAACCCCAAAAGGGACCCCGTCCCTCCTATTGGGTTTTTGATGCATCATGCGCAGCGGAATAAAACATAAGATCAAACACCCATGAGCCCATATCCGTGAATGTTTATTAAATTAAATACAAGATGAAAGAAAAACATACCCTTGAAGATCAAATCCATGAACACGGACTTTGAGGTGCTAACGCAAACACCCTCTATCGGTATCCACACGTCGAACGGACTCAAGAACACCTTCTTGATTGATTTCTAGATCCAAGTCTTGGTGAAGAAACGATTTCTTCATCGGAATTATTTTGCTCCATTGATTATTGTAGTTTGATGATTCCAAATCACAAACTAAATAATCCTACCTCTCTATATTTTATTATTTTTAAAACAATTGTTATTGATTTCCAAAATCAACATTAGAGGCTGTCAAACCTGGCTGTATATCTTATATGGGGGTCTGTCCTAATTCCGGTTGGGATCGAGATTCCTTGTCGTACTAGAAAACTGAACAAACTGTACAGAATTGGGTGGCCATCCGTACGGCTCACCAGGAGCCGTACGGTGGCATTGAAGCCGTATGGTGGCTCTCCTTAAAATCCCAGTATTTTAGCCTTTTCAATCCATTCTATTGTGTGTGACCCAATAGGATTATACTAAGTTGTCAATGAGTCCGAACCATTCAGAACCCGTAAGTCATAAGCGGACTCTAGCAAGCCATTATGACTACCCAATTAGTATAACTTTGAAAGTCCAAAGTTACCTTATAGAACATATCACAATCCCTTTGTCACGCGATATCATATTGGACATAAGTCATGGTTCAAGTCAACTTATGTTGTCCAATGCTTTCTCGATCCCGAGTAGATTGATATGAGCAAATGACATTGAATACATCAATTCATTTTGGTGCGTCCGTACACTATCATCAATATCACTCATCGAGTGGCCAAGAAATATCTCTCTTGAGAGAGGGACAAATCCCATCTTGACTTATCATTCTTCCCTACAAGAATCCGATTATGCCAATCATAGCCTTTATAACCACCCGGTTAAGGGTGACGTTTGAGTACGTCAAACATAATGTTCAACATGTGGAAGACCATGATAATCTCAGGTCTAAGGATTCAAATGGTATGAAATTATGAGATTTAATTATGAAATTTGACCATGACATAAATCTCATAACGGGTCTATCCAGTACCTTGTTCTCCAACAAGTACCCACAAGTTTAATCCGCATCCTACGCACCATAATCATCATATGATTATCCATTAAACTTATGCTAGCTCTTCATAAATGCTAGGGAAATGATTATTATAATAAACATGCAAAAGATATAATAATCAGGTTTGTTATCTCTATAACAATGAAGCTATGATGTAACGCATAGGCCTTTCTTAAGGGCCTAGTGCATAATATCCAACACCTCCGACTTTAAAAAAAAAGTCATTTTCCTTATGTGGTTCAGTCTTTTTCTTGTTGGTGGGTTGAATAATTTTACCCTAAAGGTGTTTGTGGGCCAACCTAAGATCAACAATGTTCTTCAAATAGGTCCAATGGCTTCCGATGGAAACAATGGTGAAAATCTTTCCTGGCCCAACGAAGAAATAGCCAACATGATTAAAGCACTGAAAGGACAAATTGATACACTCGCCGAGATTGCCCGATGCAAGGATGATTTGTGGCAAACCTGTCTCAAGCATGCGAGAATGTCCCATAAGAAAGAACTTTCTAAGCTCGAGGACCAATTGAAGGAGCTCACAAATGAAGAAAAAATGGCCCAAAGCATTTATAATAGTTTGGTCAACACTCTCATGGCATACATTGACCAACGTTTTAGTGGGATAAATTTGAACAAAGGTCCAAGCTCCGATCTCCATCATGCTTCTCTTCTCATGAACACTATGGTGTCCCTTCCCGAGAAATTCAAGATGCCCGATATCGGAAAATTCATAGGGAATTCTTGTTCCAATGCCCATGTTGATACCTACGTTTGGGCCATGTTACCAAAGAAAGTGTCTCCTTAAATAATGGCACAGTTCTTCCCACTTACTCTTGATGGGGTCGCAAAAGATTGGTATATGAGTCTCCCGATGTCTACCCGCCTTAATTGGGATAATGCTATGCTTGCCTTTAAGTCACAATATGAAGGCAATTACATGCACCGTCCCACGAAAAAAGAATTGGAGAACACCATACATGAGGGCAATGTCATTTGGGGACTTTTCTCGCCGTTGGAATGACAAGTTGGCCGAGATTGTTAATAGGCCCTCGATGAAGGAACAAATGGAGATTTTTTTGAAGTGCTTAAATATGGACTATCGAGTTCATCTTAGTGGGCCTTTTATCCGGATTTTTCACACATGTATGATGCAGGGATTAGAATCGACCATTTGCTCCGAGAAGTAACTGAGGAATCCTATGAGACAGACTCCGATACCGAAGAGACCTGGATAGTTCAAGCAGCGACATGGAAGGTTACAACGGTTTTGAGGACTACAACGACAGCGAGGACTACAGCAACAAAGGCTAGGGGAAACTCCCTTTCTCTCTCTCTACAAAAAAAAAATAAAGAGTCAAAAGTCCTCTAATGTGTGCATTAAGTTTTCTTCCTTCTCATTAATGTTAAAGTTTGAGTCGGTCTTTCATTCTTGTCCTCATACACTCCTCTAAATTGTTCAATCTAAATAATTTTTGGGAAAATGATGAAAAGATGTCTAAACGAGTTTTGGAATGAAGGCCATCACTTGAATGCCTAGGGCTAAACATCAAGAAGACGAAGTCAAGATATTAAGTGCCAAAACAAGGTGGAGCTACAACCATGAAAAAATATCAAGCCATGTGTAGATACCCCGGAAAAACCCACTACTGGGATAGAGCGGTGAATTATCCTAGGATGTCTAATTGATTTTAATTTGTAGAGTCGTCACTTATGTTATTGAGTAAACATAAGAAAAACCTAAAGAAATAGCCTATTTTAATATTACGAAACTAGAGATTCGGGAAGAGAAGGGTTAGGGGTTTAGGTGACGGAGTGGGAAGTACTTAAACACCCACTCCGCCCCGCTTACGCGGGTCTTGCTACTATTGGTGTTCTAATACTAAATGTCCTTATTTTAAGATGAGAAAAGTGCTAACAATTATAATGTAAAGAATAGGGGAATTGCAAAGGGAAATAAAAGAGAATTATTTTATATATTAATTTATGCTAAAGATTATGTTGGTCCCAGGGCAACAAAGGTATAGAACCGCTAGAGGGGGGTGAATAGCAGTCCAAACTTTTTCATAAAATACCCTTAAAAATCAACCGAGTACTTATCAGTTTGGTCAACTGCGGTTTAAAGCACTTAACTGAACTGATAAAATGCACAGCGGAGTTTTGCGGTTTTGGCCAAACATATAGTTAAAGAGTTGGGCGGTTTGACTCGGGTTGAAAACACTATGATGAAACTGATAGATTAAATTGAAGATCAAAGAAAAACAAAATTCACTTTTCAAGTCATTTCGTATACGGATTCAAGTTAAAGACAATAAACAGAAAAGTAAATAACAAGACAGAAAAGTAAAGATCAAACACACAATTTAAAGAGGTTCGTTCTTGAATGAACTACGTCCTCTACCTAGATGGTTAATCTAGGATTTTCTAATAGCTACTAGACTTGTATTAATTAGAGGAGGTTTTACAAGATGATTCTAAACTCTAATCAAACAATCTAACCTATAAGCTATGAAAAATCAACCGGTGTATTCGAAGTATATAATCTATGTGATTATATAAATCGGGTGTGTGTGTGGAAAGAAATCAAATGCTCTAAGTATCTAAATGATGGTTTGAGCAAATGAAGAACTTTCTGTGTAAAGGCTGAGTATGGAATGGTTGATGGCTTGAAGCTTGATGAAGGAATTCTGAGTATGCTAATGAGATGGTTGAAGGTTTGAATATCTGGGTTTCAATCTTCAAAGCAAACTTGAATACTTGGGAATAAATCTCTTGAATCTCAGTAACCTTCATTGTTGAGAAATGAAGGCTATTTATAGGCAGTGCACCATTGTGACCATTGGGTAAATATTTGAATCAAATCTGAAGCGTACAGTGCTGTTGAATTCCCATTGGTTGAGCTGTCATTATCGTCCTTTGTTTTGTCTTGTAGTCCTAGGTAGTTGTAGCACCACTACCTGACATCCGTCCTTTGTTGCAGAAAGGACTAACGGTAAACAATTCAAATTGCTTGGACAAGACCGACATTCCTTGCAGTAACCCCAAGTTAACTTAGAGTTATTTTGACATGACATAAAATATTCCTTTACGGTTGAAAAGAGAATATTTGTCTAAGGAATAAATGACTTCTCTTGAATTCTTCATTAACTGATCGGCGGTTCCACCAGGCATAGGAGAGGTTCTGAGGATGAACTTGATGTGCGGTTTCATAAGAAACTGAAGCACGCGGTTACATGATTACAGTTCCATCAAGTGTCATCAGCGGTTCCAAGAGAGACTTGAAGAATAGTTTCATCAAAACCACAGAATGCGGTTTGATGAAAAATAAGCGACTCCATGCTGGCGGTTCTTAGATAGCCCGAATGCGGTTTTAAGATCCAAATCGCTAATCTAACCGAACTCAATACTCAGCCTAGACAAATAAAAATCTAGAAATGGACTTGTCTAAATATTGAAGTATAACTTCATTACATGCGGTCCGAAAGTCCATAAAAAGACACGTGGCATGGATCAATCAAATTAAGTGGGTGTACTAACAATGAATCCTAACAATCTCCCCTTATTTGATTGATGCCATTACCACACTATGATAAAGCAAAACATTGTACTTGGTAAAAACATGTCCGAAATAAATTTCATGAAATTGCATGTCCCAATTCAATGCACACACTATGCTAGATCATAGATTTCTAATCTATCAAAAAACAAAGGAAATGTAAAGAATAGATAGATAAGAAATTCATTCAGATGCATATAAAGTGATATGATTTTGAATAACAGATATGCATGTTTAAACTGAATATTTAAAATAAACTGCACTTTAAAAATATATTCATGATGAATATAGTGCATGAGGTTTTAAAAATGCAAGCATTGTTCCACAAACAATCAGTTTGAATAAACAGAGTTTTGGAAACAGAATGCCATGCAATTGTTCTCGTTATATTTCAATCATAAGATTTTTAAACTTACAAGGTAGAAAGGAAATATAATGAAAGCAAAAAGACTAAGAAATGAAATCTAGTCTACTTCATCAGCGGCGGCAGGAGCTCTTTCTTCAGCGGCATCATCTGCAATATTGTCCTACGCGGCTTGGGCATCAACAGCAGCTTGATCTTGAGCAACTTGATCATTCATGGCAGCATTGACGGTTGGAGCAACATTCCTTGAACCGGAGGGAAGGGCGGTTTCAAACACAAAGTCTTCTGCATGAAGCCGAACCTCAGATGGTTCATTGATTCTCTTTTCAATAGCAGCAATTTGTCTGACTAAATTTCCAGTTCTATGCATTAAGTGCTCAGTTTTGTCAAAGGCGTGTTGAGCCAAGATATCAAGCTTTTCTTCAATGGAGTCCATTCTAGTATCAACTGCTTGCTTCTTTAAAGAATAGATCTCATGGTTGGTTCTAACCATGTCATGGAGAGCCAGTTGATTACTCAAGATAAGCATTTCTTTCAATTCAAAATTCTCAGATATTCTCTCCCCCTTAATGGCATCAAGATCTGATTAGATTGTAAGGAGGTGAGAATCAAACCAAACGGATGAAGTTTGCTGATGAAACTGAAGATTTCTAACCGCATCTAACAAATCAGCGGTTAAAGGACGAGGGGGTAAGATGGGATAAGAAGGAATTGAAGGAGGAGGTTCATCAGAAGGAGTGTAATCAGGCATAGGTTCATCATCATCAGAAGAAGAAAGAGAGATGGCATCTTCAGATTGATGGGAAGGAGAAGAATGCATTTTGGCTTTACCTTTCAGGAGAGTATGTGCATCTTCTAGTGATTCACCCATAGAAACCCTAAGGGCGGTTTCAAATTCAATGGGGTCAAAAGGAAGGGAAAAAAAATAAGGAACAATTTCGGTTTCAGGAGTAGGAGGAGGAACATGATATCTCATAAAGTCATCATAAAGAAAAATGAAAGGAGAAGGGACAATGAAAAGTCTATAGAGATTGGGAATGCAAAGACAGTTAAAGTATAGAAAGAATTGTGAGGCAAGAGAAGGATCCATGAGAACCTGATAGGCGGTTTCAGTAATGATCTATTCTGCAATAGAGAGAATGATTTGATCAACAACTGCTTCCATTTCATCCTTGGGAAAAATTGCATAAGGATTGGGGTGGCCAGCCTTTAAGAATCTGTCTTCGGCTTTGGGGGCGGCACGGGCACGAGCTCCAGCCCTTCTTTCCTTAGAACTTTCAGTTTTGAACCGCTTCAAATAGGAAGCCAGTTCTGCAGCACTCTTCCTTTTTCTTGTCTTCGGTTTTATGAATGAAACCAATGGAGGAGCCGAAGGAGATAGTGGTTGAACCGAAGAGGATGGTTGAACCGGAGATGGCAAGACCGTAGCAGCATATGGTAAATCTAGAGATAAGGAAGGAGATGACTAAACCGGAGAAGGAGTGTGCTCTGGTGAGTCAAACTTTAATTTTCGTTTAAGTTTAGGAGGAGACACCTCAATCAACATTGGGTCTATGCCTGCTTTCCTCATTTCTGCCCTTTCTCTTAATTCCTTTGCAAATGACCCTTCTAGAGGTGAGTGATCTTTCTTGTCATAAGCCTTAGAGAAGTCCACTGCACCTGGAGGCCATGACTGCCAGTGTTCTACATGATCATATTTCTTGATCAACTTCCTCCTTTTCTTCGGCGGTTGAACCTCAAGAATTTCAACATCTTGCTCAGGTTCATCTAGAACTGCCTCAGACATGTCAGTCTGCTCAGGCACAACTGCAACCTCAGATACTGCGGTCTGCTCAGACTGAACCTCAGCCTCAGACACTTTGGTCTGCTCAGGCTCGGTTTGAGTAGAAGGTTTAAGATTTGGAAAGGCTTTGTAGATTTCAGCCAACTGTTCCTCAGTGAACTGAACAGAGGGCAGTTTGGAGGTTGGAGGTTTAGGAGGAGATGAGGTAGGAAGGAAGAGATGTGGAGAAAGAATAAGTTCAGGGATAGATGGTTTAGAAGAAGATAAGGGTTTGGTTTAAAGTTTTGAAGGTTTGGGTAAGGTAGGAGATAGTTTGATTGGAGATAGTGAAGATGAAGTAGAAGGGGGCTTAGAGGACAGTTTGGATAAGGGTTTAGGAGGAGGTTTGGCTAAGTTTGCCTTGGTGATAATTGAAGGAATTTGAGCGGTTCCTTTCCTCTTCCTTGGAGTGGCGGTTTCCTTGGGCCGAGCCGCAAGTCTAGACTGAACTGCAGGCTCCCCCTCAACCACAGACTCCCCCTCAGCCTGTACTACGGATTGAGCTAACTGACTTAACCCCATTCTGTTCAGAGTAGCAGTCTGACCTTCATTTCTCAACATCGTAGCATGGGCCTGATCAGCAATGGCACCAGAATACGGTTTGTTTGACTTGTTGAGCCGAGCCTCAGTAAATGGGCCACGTTTGGCTTCAGGTAATGGGTCAGCATTCCAAACTTCCTGTGCAAACCGCCATCCAAAAGAGGTTCTGAAAGTATCAAATTTTGATGACCCAAAAATTACTTCTCCACTGGATCTAACCAATACTCCTTGTTTTCAGCAGAGAATTTGAAAATGTCAGTATCTTGGTACAGGAACTTAGTCAGTAGCCTGCAATGGGTACTGATTTTTGATTTCCCTGCGGCTCTAGCGGCAGTAAGGCGGTTTAAGGCATTAATCATCTCCTTCATTACAACCTTGGGCCAGTGCAATTTCTTCCCTTTGAGAATGGCCACATAGTAGGCATACTGTTCACTTGTGAAGTTGTTGTGGTTCCTATTCTTGCACATAACCCCAGTGTCCACAAGATCACACAGCAGAGCCATAACCTCTCCAAAATCCTTCTTGGAGGAATTCTTGGTGAAGAATGAATTAACTCCAATTAACTCCATTGTGGTGCTGCTTAAGAGCTCCGATTAAATCCCCACAACTCCAGAGTTCTCAAGACCAGCTAGAACTGCTATCTTTGAGGCGGTTAGGGTCACAGATTTTCCACAAACTGTGGATATAATATCATCTTCATATTTAATCTCCCCAGATTCCAGATCCCTAATCGGTTCACCTCTAACATCTAACAGAGCAGCAGTTGTAGGAATCCCATTCTCGAAAAATTCTGCACAAATAAAGGTCACGAACTGGGGTTCATCCATGAGGAATAAAGGTAAAAGCTTTCCGTCTTTGAGTAGTTTGAGTAGCTTCCTCCTAACTGCATCTTGCTTAAAATCCTCCTCTACTATCCTTGAACCAGGGACAAAGTTTTAAGGATCCTAAAAAATAATCAAAGTTAGAAATAATTTTGATAAACCAAGGTTTGAGGCATCAGTTAAACCGAGCGGTTTGAGTGAAGCACACAAAACCTTAACAAAGGAATCCTAACAATAATATCATGCGGTTCAAGTAGTAAAGGTAAAATTGTAAAAACAAAAATAAATGAACAGTAAAAGTGAAATGGATCAAAGAGGGAAAATTTTGAAAAAGAGTTTGAATGCACGAAGAACACGAAGAACAGAGTATAAATGTGCAAAACAAAATCTTAACCAAAATACGAAAGAATTATACCAAAACGATCACAACGGGCAGATTCTAACAAAGTTGTAAATAAGCTAAGGCAAATAACAACACTAGAACCCAGAATCTGCAAATATGCGCAAGAACACCAAATAACCCAAAAATTGATTTTGCTTAAAATTGAATACAAATCACAAAATAGAGTAATCAAACAGTATATATAAGCAAATGCGAACATAATCCAACCAAAAATTTGAAGAAAAAGCATAAAGATATCCAAGGAAGATGAACAAGTTTTTTCAAGCAACAATGGCGGATGAATGAAATATACTGAGTTAAGGTTCAGAAAGTCATACCATATCGGGCTTCGATGCTTTGGAAGATGTAGAAGAAAAATCAAGATCAATAACTTTCTTTGGTGCCATTTAGAAAATTGTTTAAGTAACAATTTATTTTTTTAGAGAGAGAGTACAGAGAGTACGCAGAGAGAACAGAGGAGAGAGAAGAGTTTTGCCAAAAAGAGAACGAAGGTAAAAAGTTAAAATGAAAAATAATTTGTCTTTTATACTCAATTAACCACCTCGGGTAGTGGAGCGGCCATGACGGCAGAGGAAAACTTAACCGTCAGCGTACCTGTCGATTTGCATTTAATGCGGCAGAGATAATTGCACAAAAGGTCCTTAAATAATGAAGTGACATAAAGTAGGGACTAAACTGCAATTAACCATACCTGAGCAGTTTGAGTAAACCGACTTACCTTTTCCTCATTATCGGTTTTTATGAAACCGATATCTCTCAGATTTGTCTTCGGTTTAAGTAGATCAAACCGAGTCTTTGCTTTCACACTCCGGTTTAGATCAAACTGAAGATATTCTTCCTGACTCTTTTGACTGGAGCCTTTATTGATGCGGTTTCAACGTTGATAGAACCGCAAGCTATTTTTGCATTTTCTTAAAAGAGCCAAAATACTTAACAAAAATTTATTAGAACAAGAAATCAAGACATGAAATAATTACGTTAGTTCCAGCATACCCATTTCTCCTCGTAAATGAAAAAACCTTGAATTTTCGAGCGGTTTGGTAAGGATGTCAGCAATTTGATCATCAATTCCCACTTTTGCTAAAAATATGTTCTTCTTTTCAACATGATCTTTGAGGAAGTGATATCTTATGTCAATGTGCTTTGTCTTTGAATGTTGAACTGGATTGTTGGAGATAGAAATTGCTGCAGTACTATCACAGTAGATGGGGTAGTTCTTTTCAAATACTTCATAGTCTTCCAACTGCTGTTTCATTCAGAGAATTTGAGAGCAACAGCTTCCAGCAGCGATATATTCAACTTCATGGGTTGAGACTGAAACCGATGCTTGTTTCTTGCTGGACCATGATACAAGCCGAGATCCAAAGAACTGACATGTACGACTAGTGCTATTTCTATCAATCTTACATACTACAAAGTCAGCATCTGAATAACCTAACAAATCAAATGAAGATTCTTTGGAGTACCAAAGTCCAAGGTTAATAGAGCCACATAAATATCTAATAATACGTTTAACAGCAATAAGATGAGATTCTCTAGGATCAGCTTGAAATCTAGCACAAACACACACACTGAAAATTATATCTGGCCTACTTGCAGTTAAGTAAAGAAGAGAGCTAATCATACCTCTGTAGAGTGTCTGATTCACTTTCTTACCTTGTTCATCTCGATCCAAACTGCAGGCCTTTTGCATTGGGGTATCTACTGGTTTAGCGGTTTTAAGCCCAAATTTCTTGATCAAATCCTTGGTGTATTTGGCTTGATTTATAAAGATTCCATCATGACATTTCTTTATTTGGAGTCCAAGAAAGAATGTCAACTCTCCCATCATACTCATCTCAAATTTACCTTTCATTAGCTTCTCAAACTTAATACACATAGTTTCATTAATAGAACCGAAAATAATATCATCAACATATATTTGAACTAATAATGAATGACCTTTGTGTTTAGTAATAAATAAATTTGTATCAATTTTACCTCGAGAGAAGCCTTGTTCAATAAGAAACTTAGATAGAGTGTCATACCATGCTCTTGGTGCTTGTTTGAGTCCATACAATGCCTTCTTGAGCTTGAAGACATGATTAGGTAATTTGTTATCTTCAAAGCCTGGCGGTTGGGCTACATAGACTTCTTCTTGTAGTTCACAATTCAGAAATTCACTCTTCACATTCATTTGATATAACTTGAATTTCTTGAAGGAGGCATATGCCAGGAACAATCTAATGGCTTCAAGTCTGGCTACAGGGGCAAAGGTTTCATCATAATCAATCCCTTCTTCTTGTGTATAACCTTGAGCAACCAACCTTGCTTTATTTATTGTTATAGTACCATTTTCATCCATCTTGTTTCTGTATACCCATTTTGTTCTAGTTACAGTGTGATCTCTGGGCCTTGGAACTATAGTCCAAACTCTGTATCTTTCAAACTGATTGAGCTCTTCTTGCATTGCAGCTACCCAACTTGGATCACTTAGAGCTTCAACTACCTTCTTTAGTTCCATCTGAGATAACAGTGCGGTTGAGAACAAACTGTAGTTATCTCTATGAGTTAAGCTTCCTCTTGTTTGAACACCATAACTGATAGGACCTATAACATTGGTTGTTGGATGGTCTCTATGCTCATTGATTTCTGGAGGGAGGTCTTCATGAATCACTATTTCTTGAAGATTTTCTAGAGGAGGCTCTTCTTGATAATCATTGAAATCTTCATTGAAGGTGATGTTTAGAACTGGATCAACGGTTTGAATAGGGATAGAAGATAGCGATTCAGCAGCAACATCATTTGCAGTTTGACTGGATGCAGCTGGAGAACCTGATGGAGCGGTTTGAGTAGGTTGGTCACCAGCTTCTGTATGATTAGGGAAAGATGTACCTGTCTCAAAACCACTAAAATCATCAGCAACATTTAGAGCCATATGTGGCTCAAGAAGATCATGTTCATCAAATGTAACATGGACAGACTCTACAATTTTTAATGAAGTCTTATTGAAACAACGAAAAGCTTTAGAGTGTTTTGAATAACCAACAAAAATACCTTCATCGACCTTAGCATCAAATTTACCTCGATGCTCTCTGCCATTGTACAAGATGTAACACTTGCATCCAAAAATCTTAAAGAAGGCAATGTTGGGTAATCTGCTTCTCCATAATTCATAAGGAGTTTTGTTGTGGACTTTGATGATGAGGGAGCAGTTCTGGGTGAAACATGCGGTATTCACAGCTTCGGCCCAGAAGTATTTGGGAAGCTTGGCTTCTACAATCATGGTCTTCCCGGCTTCAATCAAAGTCATGTTATTTCTTTTTACTACTCCATTCTGTTGTGGAACCCCAGTGGCAGAGAAATTGTGATCAATTCCATGATCATCACAATATTGGGCAACACCATTGTTTGTAAACTCGGTTCCATTATCTGAACGCACAGCAACAATGTCATCCAATTTCTGAGTTTGGAGCTGTCTAAATAGAGTGGTTACGATGCCATAAGTATCATCTTTAGAGGCCATCATTTCCACCCATGTATATCTTGAAAAGTCATCAACCACCACCAAGGTATAGCGGTTTCCTCCTATACTGGCGGTTGGGACAGGTCCAAATAAATCCATGTGAAGAAGTTGTAAACAGCGGTTTGTTGAAGGCGCGTTTTTGCTAGGAAATGACTGTTTAGGCTGCTTACCAAGCTGGCATGCTTTACATTTCTTATCATGGTGATCAGCCACTTTGGTTAGTCCTTTGACGAGACCGTCCCTTTGCAGTTTTACTAAATATTTGAAGTTCAAGTGGCTGAGCCGCTTATGCCATAACCAGCTGCTTTCACTTATATTTTTGTCTACAAAACAGAGGTCAGCAATAGAAACAATATTACTCAAATCAATTATATATACATCACCTGTTCTGTTGCCAGTCAGTAGTGTAACTCTGGAAGTTGTATCTTTAATGAAACAATTTGTTAAGGTGAAATTGCAGTTCATTCCTTTGTCACAAAACTGAGATATGGAGAGAAGGTTGTGCTTGAGTCCTTCTACTAGTGACACATTTTCAATAGTCACCTTTCCATGTTTGATAGCTCCATATCCTATGGTTTCTCCTTTCTTATTGTTACCAAACACTACTGGGGGGCCTCTCATACTGATGAAATCACAAAGAAGTTCATTATCTCTGGTCATGTGTCGTGAGCAACCACTATCCAAGTACCAAAGATCCTTATTCTTCTTTGCGGTTCCAGCCATAAAGCATAAGATCTGAAAAATAAACATTAAATATTTTGGTCCCCCTTATTCTTTTGGGTCCTAGGGTTAGCAACTTTTTGGGACCCACACCTGTTTAACCTTAGGATTTTTACATCCCTTGGCATTGGGTGTGAACCTTAAAAGACAATGACCAGCACTATGACCATAATCAGCACAAATGACACAATGAATTAAACCGGTTGAAGATTGCGGTTTTATAAACCCTTTACTGACCTTCGGTTTCTCATGTTTAACTGGGTCAACGGTTTTGGCTTTAACAAAGATTACCTTCTTGAGCTCAACCTTCCTCTTAGGTACGGCTTTAGGAAATATGATAGGAATTTCCTTAAACCGACTAGGAGCGGTTTCATCACTCAATACTTCCTTGGTTGCCTCAGCCGCTATGGATTTCTCTTTCCACTTTGAATCTCTCCCAGTCTAGTTTTTAGGATACTCAAATAAATAATTTTGCTTCTTAATTTCTTGTTTTGAGCCCTTTCTACCAGCATGATTAGCCTTAGGAATTTCTTTGGTTTGTTCAGTTGGTTTCACACCACCTTCGGCACAAAGACAAGGACACTTACACCCATCATCGGTTTTAAACCCCAATCCACTTTTATCCGAAGTAGGAATTTGTGAATTTAGGATTTGTTCCACGGTGACACCAGACTTAGTCCATACATCGGTCACTTTTTGAAGGTCATCCCTTTGTACAGTAAGCTCATGGATTTGAGTGAGAAGTGCCTCAGCTCTATCCTTCAGATAGCGGTTTTCTTCCTCAATTATTGATATCCCAGCAATTTGGAACTTGAGTTTTTTAATTTCCTCCTTGTGGGACTTGCATTCTCTTTGGGAATCTTCAAGTTCCGCAGTCATTAGTTTATATGCCCTTTTAAGCACAGTATGTTGTTGACAAATGATATTAGCACGTTCTAATACCTGGTCATCATGGCTATGGTCTGCTTGAACCTCTGGAATGCAGTTTGGTGTTGTAGGAGCTTTGCTTGATCTGGCCTCAGGAGTCCTTGGTGAAACTGACTTCATTTGTTGATTTGGTAGTGGAAGACTTTCATCAATTTCAATTCTTTCAATCCCATGAGGTAAAGATTAGCCACTTCATCTTCATCATCACTGTCATCTGAATCAAATCTCATCCATGTCAGCGGTTGATCCACTTGGTCAGATACCATTCCTCTTCTTTTGACAAACTTCTTGTAGAATGGTTTCTTTGCTGGCACGGCGTCATATCGCGGTTTGGGACAACTTGAAGCAAAGTGACCTGGCTGTCTGCAGTTATAACAGACCAGGTCATCCCCCTTTTCTTAAGATCTGCAGTTTTGTTGAATTTGGTTAGAGGGACAAACTTTACAGGTCCTTTGGGGGATGGAAATTGAGATCTATTGTTCTTCCGGTGTATTTCTTGACATACAACGCAAATTCTTCATCATCCATGTCATCAAAATCAACTTGACTAGAGCATGAAGATTGAGATGCTACACTCTGAGAATAAGAACTTTAAGAAGGAGTGTAGGATTGATGAGTCTGCTGATAAGATTGATGAGATTGAGGATATTGTTGATGTGATTGAGAATAGGATTGATGAGACTGCTGGTAATAATCAGGAGGTGCGGTTTCAGGATTGTATCTAGGAACATTTTGGTCAGGAGGAGCAGTTTGCAAGTGGAGGTGAGGAGCGGCTTGATGATGGTCTGGATTATAGACAGGAGATGAGGTATTGTTGAATGCAGCTAGAGAGAGGGTCTTAAATCTGCTTTCGGTTTCATGGACCTCTTCAAGCTTGAATTCAAAAACCTTCAGCATGGCATACAAGTGTCGAAGATCAAGAGCTTCCAAGTCCTTGTTGTCTTCAATGTTAGTAGTTTTGATCAGCCATTTGCTACCAAGTGCTTGCATGAATCTCATGTTCAAATCTGTATTAGAATAGACATGTCCAAGAGAAAAACAAACTTTAACAATATCAATAAACCTCTCATAGCATTGTCTAAGAGATTCCTTAGGATCTTTAACAAAATAGTCAAAGAGTCTTCTCTGTTGATAGAGGCGGTTCTTCTTGGTATCGAATCTCCTTCCAGAAAGTCAACTATAGCATCCCAGGTAGCCTTTGCGGTTGTGCAGTGAAGCACCTTAGAATGAGTCCTCAAGTTAATAGCTGACACTAGCATGGACATAGCTCATCCATCAAAATCCACATTGTTACGGTCTGCTTCAGTCCACTCACTTTCCAACTTCCTGATTTCATCTTCTTCTCCTGCGGTTCCTGCACGAGGATTAGCTTTTATAGGAACGTATGGTCCATCCTTAACCGCAGTCCACAGTCTACGATCACATGAAATCATGTGTTTCATCATCCTATCTTTCCAAAAGATAAAACTATCTTCATCCAGAATCGGTAAGTGATTCAAATTGGATGTTTGCATCATATGGGTGTTTGTGTTTGCCATTGGATCAGCACCCAAGCGGTTAAGCTTGTAAAAAACAAGTTTTTGGTGGATATGCTCTGATACCACTTGTTGGTCCCAAAGGGCAACAAGGGTATAGAACCGCTAGAGGGGGGTGAATAGCGGTCCAAACTTTTTTGTAAAATACCCTTAAAAATCAACCGAGTACTTATCAGTTTGGTCAACTGCGGTTTAAAGCACTTAAACCGAACTGATAAAATACACAGCGGAGTTTTGCGGTTTTGGCCAAACTGATAGTTAAAAAGTTGGGCGGTTTGACTCGGGTTGAAAACACTATGATGCAGATAGATTAAATTGAAGATCAAAGAAAAACACAATTCACTTTTCAAGTCATTTCGTATATGGATTCAAGTTAAAGACCACAAACAGAAAAGTAAATAACAAGACAGAAAAGTAAAGATCAAACACACAATTTGAAGAGGTTCGTTCTTGAATGAACTACGTCCTCTACCTAGATGGTTAATCTAGGATTTTCTAATAGCTACTAGACTTGTATTAATTAGAGGAGGTTTTACAAGATGATTCTAAACTCTAATCAAACAATCTAACCTATAAAGCTATGAAAAATCAACCTGTGTATTTGAAGTATATAATCTATGTGATTATATAAATCGTGTGTGTGTGTGGAAAGAAATCAAATGCTCTAAGTATCTAAATGATGGTTTGAGCAAATGAAGAACTTTCTGTGTAAAGGCTGAGATGGAATGGTTGATGGCTTGAAGCTTGATGAAGGAATTCTGGGTTTGCAAAGGAGATGGTTGAAGGTTTGAATATCTGGGTTTCAATCTTCAAAGCAAACTTGAATACTTGGGAATAAATCTCTTGAAGCTTAGCAACCTTCATTGTTGAGAAATGAAGGCTATTTATAGGCAGTGCACCCTTGTGACCGTTGGGTAAAGATTTGAATCAAATCTGAAGGGTACAGTGCTGTTGAATTCCCATTGGTTGAGCTGTCATTGTCGTCCTTTGTTTTGTCTTGTAGTCCTAGGTAGTTGTAGCACCACTACCTGACACCCGTCCTTTGTTGCAGAAAGGACTAACGGTAAACAATTCAAATTGCTTGGACAAGACCGACATTCCTTGCAGTAACCCCAAGTTAACTTAGAGTTATTTTGACATGACATAAAATATTCCTTTATGGTTGAAAAGAGAATATTTGTCTAAGGAATAAATGACTTCTCTTGAATTCTTCATTAATTGATCTGCGGTTCCACCAGGCATAGGAGCGGTTCTGAGGATGAACTTGATATGCGGTTTCATAAGAAACAAAAGCACGCGGTTACATGATTGCGGTTCCATCAAGTGTCATCAGCGGTTCCAAGAGAGACTTGAAGAATAGTTTCATCAAAACCACAGAATGCGGTTTGATGAAAAATAAGCGACTCCATGCTGGCGGTTCTTAGATATCCCGAATGCGGTTTTAAGATACAAACCGCTAATCTAACCGAAATCAATACTCAGCCTAGACAAATAAAAATCTAGAAATGGACTTGTCTAAATATTGAAGTATAACTTCATTACATGCGGTCCTAAAGTCCATAAAAATACACGTGGCATGGATCAATCAAATTAAGTGGGTGTACTAACAATGAATCCTAACAGATTACATTAAGAGAAGAATAGTAAATTAAACTAGAGTTGGAATGTAGGGAGATAACCTTAACTAACTTCAATATGTGAAGTAGTCATGTTGGTCATGTCCCATTTGATGGGGATTGCATACATTAAGAAGACATGTAAAATAGAAGAAGAAAGGATAAAGTACCTTCTAGAAAATAAGAACTTCAAATCTTGACTTGGAGATGGAGTTATTGTAAAGAAATTGTTGTGTAGAAATTTGTGTAGAGTTTTGTTGTTAAAACTCTTGTTGGGAGAATTTGTGTATAGTAAAGGTGTAGAGAAAGTTGAAGTCCCTTTCTAAGGTAAAATGAGAGGGTTTTTATAGGTGAAAAAAAGAGGAAAAGATGACTTTTCAACCAATAAGAAAATAAAAAAATTTAATAATAAAGAGAAAATCAAATTAGAATAAAAAGATATATTTTGTTTTTAAAGAAAAGGCTAGAAGTGTGGGATTGGGAGTTATGGAATAAAGGGGGGATGAGCTTGGATGTAAAAAGAGGTCTTTTATGATCAAGAAGGGATGTTGTAAATAAGAAAAGGGAGGGGAAAATGGTGCAATCCGTTACTGCCAAAGTGGGAAGCGCGCGAGTCCCGCTTTAGGGGCGAGACGCGTGCGCAGCTCACTGGCAGTGCCGGAGGCGCCCGCGGGTAAAAATTACAAAATGACAGAAGGACCCTAAAAGTTAACTCTGTTATGCAGTTTAGTCTAAAACTAACGGAATCAGTTAGGAACATAACCAAAGTAACAGAAATCAACGAAAATAAATTAAATAAAAATACTATGTATGCAATCGGTGTGAGAGGTCCAAGGCGGGGTGTCTACAAAGCCCCTCGGCGATGTGGATTGCAAAGCAAAACGCGTCGATGAAAGAAAGACAACCTCCGAGGACATCGACAAAGAAAAAGAAAGAAAAGAAAGCAAAGACTCGATGAAACCAAGAATTTGAAATTGCGAGAGATAGGGGTGCGCTCCCTGTGTAAGCGGATTTTGTTGATTGATGAGGTGGCATGATCTGTTTGTAAATCTACCGGCTGAATCCGTTAGTGAATCCATTGGATGAGTCCGTTAGTGAACCTTGTTGATGAATCCGTTAGTGAATCCGCTTGATGAATCCATTGGTAAATCCATCGAATGAGTCCGTTGGTGAACCCTTGTTGATGAATCCGTTAGTGAATTTGTTTGATGAATCCGTTAGTGAATCCCTTGGATGAGTCCGTTGGTGAACCCTTGTTGACAAATTCGTTAGTGAATCCGTTTGATGAATCCGTTAGTGAATCCCTTGGATGAGTCCGTTAGTGAACCCTTGTTGACGAATCCGTTAGTGAATCCCTTGAATGAGTCCGTTGGTGAACCCTTGTTGACGAATCCGTTGGTGAATCCGTTAGTGAATCCCTTGTATGAGTCCGTTGGTGAACCCTTGTTGACGAATCCGTTAGTGAATCTGTTTGATGAATCCGTTAGTGAATCCCTTGAATGAGTCCGTTGATGAACCCTTGTTGACGAATCCGTTGGTGAATCCGTTTGATGAATCCGTTAGTGAATCCCTTGTATGAGTCCTTTGGTGAACCTTTGTTGACGAATCCGTTAGTGTATCCGTTTGATGAATCCGTTAGTGAATCCCTTGGATGAGTCCGTTGGTGAACCCTTATTGACGAATCCGTTAATGAATCCGTTTGATGAATCCGTTAGTGAATCCCTTTAATGGGTCCGTTGGTGAACCCTTGTTGATGAATCCGTTAGTGAATCCACTTGATGAATCCGTTAGTGAATTCATTGGTCGAATCCGTTTGTGAATCCGATGGATGAGTCCGTTTGTGAACCCTTTGCTGAATCCGTTTGTGAATCCATTGTCGAATCCGTTTGTGAATCCGATGGCTGAGTCCGTTTGTGAACCCATTGTTGAATCCGTTTGTGAATCCATTTGTCGAATGCTTGTACCTGTTATATGTATTCTTTTGCAGATATATGTGCTTGTGTGAGATGTGAAATAGAAATTAAGAGAAAATTATGATTGTGGTGTGATGTGATTTGGGAAGCAGAGATTGCTTGAGAGAGATTTTTTGAGAATGGAGAAATTGCTTTTGTGTGCTGTGTGATTTTTGAGGAAAGTATTAATGAATGATGTTCATACCTTCACTTACCATGGCCAGTTGATTCGGGATGGAGATGTTGTGGCTTTGATGAAGATGATGAACTACTCTTGCTTTCGATGGAATGTTGGTAAGATTACATTCTGAATGATGGGTTGGTCGTGCCAAAGGCTGCCTACGTATCCCTTGAAGGGAATCAGACCAACGTAGTTCAAGGATGATGGAGAATGCTGGGGAATAAGCTAGGAGCAAATACTTTTACGCAAGTAAAGAGACAAGAAAAAGAAAAATAATTTTTTTTTTGTCGTTTTTTTTTTTTTTTTTTTTTTTTTTAAGATTAGAAGGAAAAGAATATGTATACATGTGAGAAAAAGATTTTTTTTTTAGTTCGTGGGTGAACCATTTGAAGCACTGTGTGTTTGTAAAGCCAACCTAAGATCAAGTCATGTTCGATCGAAGTCCGAATTGCCTCGTTGCTTGATTTCTGTCGTTGTCGCCGATGTGCCCAACAAAGATTGATGTCTAGCTCCAAGATATTTGTTGATTATGGGGCTTTAAAATACTTTTGATGCCGAGATAAGGGGTTGCTGATTGTAAAGCCCCTAGAATGCCTTTTGATACCAAACTTTGGGTGACTCGAAAAGCCCCAAGATAAATCAGTTTTTGACCCATTCGAATGATTCGCCTTTTGTTGTTGACGTGAGCAAGCCCAAAGAGAAGATTATTTATACCAAGCTTCGAGAGATTTCCAAGCCTCAAATGTCATGTACTTGTTGTTGGCGGGCTTGGAGACGGTGGAATGTGAAGACCTTTCGATATAAAGCCCCAAATTATCTTGGAATTGGCTTGTCATTAAGAGCGGATGCACCGTCGGGTAGAATTCTTGATAGAGATCTCCTTCTTACTCTTACTGGGGAGATGAGTGGCCTCGTTGTGGTCGGTACCCAAATGGTGGAGGGCTTACGTCAAAAGATGCAGTAGTGTCTTGTGTCATCGTCGAGGTCGCGGATGATAAGGTCTTGGTGTGATAAGGTCCCAAATGGGTATGCTTGCTTGAGTTTTCTTGTGTTGAACTAATAACGGATCTTCAGATGCAACTCGTGTGGATGCAACTTGTGCGGATGCAACTTGTGCTTTTGATCTCAGAGAAGGGGGTGCTGAATTGCAGAAACATTGGGATTGGCCATGTCATTTCCCGCTTTAACCCTGTTTTGATAGAGTTTAGCATATTGAATCATTTTCCTTTTCTCTAAGGCTTTCTTCATAACCTCTTCATAAGTCACAACATAAGAATCATCAAATTCATTCATAACATCGGAGACCTCCTTTCAAACCAGAAGACTTTGACGTGAAGTACTAAGAGACCTTTGAAGCTTGATCGCTTTCATGAAGCCATAAGACTACTCCCAAATTGCATTGCTCGGGTATCATCCCCCAAAAATATTGTCAATTGCGAAGCCCCAATTTGCTTCGATTACTGTAACACCGTAGCCCAAAAGATTGTAGATTGCGAAGCCCCTTGAGACCTTTGGTGCCAAATTGATAGAAGAAGCTTCAAATGTTGCACATGACTTTGCTAGGGCCATTGTTGGGAGGTGACGTGAATTTCTTCTTGCTGAGGGAGCCTTTCAAACTTGATTGTAGCCCCTAGATTTGCCACCATTGATTATAAGTGGAGCAAGAAAGGTCTATCCTTGATTGAGTAACAGGCACAAGCACATATGACAAGAAGGTTTCTCGAAATTCCTCTTGAGAGACTTTGAGAATAGTCTCACACATCTTTCTTGAGCGTAGCCCCTAGGTCTTATTAACTGTCAAATGAAGAAGAAGAATCTCTCGTTCTTGAGTCATATAGCCCCTAGGGTGTCATCATTTGTCAAGCAAAGCAAGAGACTCGTCCTCGTGTGGGGGAACAAACATAAGAGGACATGGCCAGAGCAACTCCATTCTCGGGAAGCCTTTTGACATACTGTAGGGGCACATGCTTGAAGAAGCTTGAAAACTGAATTGCATGTTATTGCTATTCGCTGCCCAAACCAATTGACTCAATGGGGACTATTTGTGCAACCTTGTACCCCAAAATGATGGGCTCATTCTCGGACGGATCTCGGTTACCACGGGCCTTCTTTCTCATGAGCCCAAACAATGCACATTGAAAGAACAATCTTTCTTATTCCAACAACCCAAGACAACCTTTGATTGTGCCGTATCTTGTCGATCCTTTTGCGATTCTGAAATTGACTCGATGGGGAATTGACTTGCTGAGGAGATTTAATGTAGAACTTGTCTTCTTTAGAGGCCGGAGATCTCCATTTCTCTTTCCCTTCTCTCTCTCACTATCTCATTTTTTTTATGACCCACCCTGTTTTTTGCCTAGACCGCCCGTTCGGGTTTTCAATCTAGCGGGCATCTCTTTTACGTCTTCATTTTGACTCGATTAATGAGGAAGTGTGCACTGACTCTAGCTAAGGATGAGAGACATGTGATTTTGCGGTGGAGACCTTTTGTCACTAAAGGTGAGTGACATTGACTTGACTAGGGAAGTGGTCCCTAGTATTGACATGTATTTTTATTGAATGACTCACGAAGGCAAGTAAGTCATTAAGAGACAAGAGAAGGAAAGCCCCAATTTGATTGCAAGAAACTGGGAGCGTCGCTGAAAGATAAGAAGCCCCTAGACTCGACAAGGAACGTGAAATGATTTTAAATCTAGGAAAGTTGTTCAATTTTGAGGTGATTAATTCATTGGAAAATGACTCTTACAAAGATGTCTTGACAAGTTCGAGATGAAGGCCAATCACCATAATGCGCTAGGGCTAAACATATCTTCTTTCTTGCATGAGACCGGACCCGCAGGTTGCCTACGTTCCTCCAGTGTAGAGGCTCAGGTCATCGTAGTTCTTGTGGATGCTCCTTCATCGCGAGGATTGTTGCTTCGTCGTGATTTTTGTTGATGTCGTTTCGTCCTTCGTTGGTGGATGATGATGTTGATCTTGTACACTTCTTTAATTGAGGAGGATTTTTTTTTTTTTTTTTTTTTGTGCTCTAACTTTTGCCAAGGTTGTTTTGAAGATTCAACCTAGCGAGCTTCTTCCTTTTTTTTTAATCCCCCTTTGAAACATTGCTTGATTTTTCTCCATGGTTGTTGTTCCACCTTGCTTTGGCACTTGATGTCTTGGATTTGTCGTTGATGTTGTCGCCTTCGTCACGGTGTTTAGCCCCTAGGCGTTCAAGTGATGGCCTTCGTTCCAAAACTTGTTTAGACATCTTTTCATCATTTTGCCAAGAATTAAATTGAACAACTTGGAAGAGTGTATGAGGACAAGAACGACTTTTATTTGATACTTGACTTAAAATTTAATATGGGACGAGAGAAAACATTAATGCACACTTAAGAGGACTTTGACTCTTTTTTTTTTTTTAATCCTATTACTAGGTAGAGAAAGAGAAACAGAGATTGCTGTCGCCATCCCCCATGTCGTTGTAGTCTCCTTGTGGCATGATCTCTTGTTGAAGCCCCATTTCAAATCTAAGCTTCTTCCTTGATAAGTTGCTCTTCACCCAAGGTAAATTCACCATTGTCGATCAAATCTTGGATGATGTTTCGGAGAAGGAAGCAACATTCGGTAGTGTGGCCGCTATGCTTGTGGTAGTTGCACCATTCACCAAATGCATGATTCTCCGGTATCGTCTTCGGCTTGTACCCTTCCAAAGGCTTAACCTTTCCCCTTGCCACCAAAGTTTCAAGTGCTTCGGCTCGGGTCATTCCTAGGAGAGGAGTTAAAACTCGGTTGTTGGCGGTACTTTTGTGGCTTTTGTGGGGAGGGCCACTCGAGCATGATTTACCGTTGGCCTTTCCTTTGTTGTCGGTGAGCTCTTGCAGACGGGCCTTGAGTTCGGAAATCTCTTCCTTGTGAATTCTCCTCTCGAGATCAAAACGGGCTTGCCACAAATCGTGTTTTCGGCGGGCATCCTCGGTAAGTCTATCCATATGTTCCCTTATGGCCCTCATTATGTTGAAGAGCCTTTCGGTGGACACGGAAATGTACCCACCATTGTTGTTGTTGCCGTTGGAGGCCATTGGACCTATTAAAAGAGCACGGTTGATCTTAGGATGGCCCCACAAACACTTTTTGAATTAAATAAATTAACCCACAAACAGGAAAAGACTCAACCACATAAGGAAAAATGATTTTATTTATTTATTTACAAAAGTCGGAAGGACGTAGTCCTTTTTGGGGTTTCTAGAAAAATATTGGAATCGTCACACTAGTATATAGACATTCTCGCGGTCCCATATACTCATCGGATTCCAACACGCTTGTGATACCTACATGTGACGGGATTAAACTAAATTAATGTCATAAAGCATACATGCGGAGACGGAGTTTTATTTCATCCATAATAACCACTTTTTTCTTTTGGAAACGGCATGTATGATTAGATGACATTAGTTTAGGGAAATCTCGACAAATGAAAACCGACTTGGTCACGGAGTGTTAGACCCTAACTAGAATTGTGTTGGCTTGTGCTCGGCTAAAGAGAGGCTTAAGGTCACCCCGGCATGTAGTCATGAACTACGCCACGGGCTGAGGTTTACCGCTTCGAGAGAGTCAAGGTCGGGTGGAGCTTGAAACTCTCTAGGACGGTCCTCGACGGGTTTGGGGTTATGGACTTGTGTGACTCGATAGTGAGCAATTCATAGGAATATGTGCATGTAGTGTGAGGTCAAGACAAGTGACAAATATTTTTTTTCAAAGAAATAAAAAACAAAATAAACACATATTTACAACTTTCGAATCACCCGTGTGACCGATAAAATAAACAGAAAATAAAAATTGTTTTGTGCAGGCCCGGTGCCCACACACTGTCATTCTGTGCATTCTGTTCACTGTTCTGTTTCTGGAAAATTACCCAGAAGCACGCGCGTTGGGTAGTGAGTGTGGCAGGCGCGCGCCTCCGAGCGAGAGAGGCTGAGGCGCCCGATTCTGGGCAGTACCTGCAAATCAGTGGGTTCAAGGGATTGCCTTGACCCTAAATAAAAATGCTTTCCCCTGCAGAAACTTGTTAGCACAGAAACATGGAATTGAAGGATGAGATGAGAGGCGGGCGATTTTGGTGGTGAAGGCCAGAGGCGCGCGCCTTAGGCTAAGAAGGCCAGAGGCGCACGCTTCCCACCTTTTCCCACCAGAATGCCCAAAAATAGAATAAAAGAACACCAAAAGAAGAAACGCAAGTTTAACCCTCTAAATTGTCCCCATCGGAGTCACCACTGTAGATACCCCGGAAAAACCCACTACTTGCCTAGAGCGGTGTATTATCCTAGGATGTCTAATTGATTTTAATTTGTAGAGTCGCCACCTATGTTATTGAGGAAACATAAGAAAAACCTAAAGAAATAGCTTATTTTAATATTATGAAACTAGAGATTCGGGAAGAGAAGGGTTCGGGGGTTAGGTAACGGAGTGGGAAGTACTTAAACACCCACTCCGCCCCGCTTACGCGGGTCTTGCTACTATTGGTGTTCTAATACTAAATGTCCTTATTTTAATATGAGAAAAGTGCTAACAATTATAATGTAAAGAATAGGGGAATTTCAAAGGGAAATAAAAGAGAATTATTTTATATATTAATTTATGCTAAAGATTACATTAAGAGAAGAATAGTAAATTAAACTAGAGTTGGAATGTAGGGAGATAACCTTAACTAACTTCAATATGTGAAGTAGACATGTTGGTCATGTCCCGTTTGATGGGGATTGCATACATTAATAAGACATGTAAAATAGAAGAAGAAAGGATAAAGTACTTTCTAGAAAATAAGAACTTCAAATCTTGACTTGGAAATGGAGTTGTTGTAGAGAAATTATTGTGTAGAAATTTGTGTAGAGTTTTGTTGTTAAAACTCTTGTTGGGAGAATTTGTGTATAGTAAATGTGTAGAGAAAATTGAAGTCCCTTTCTAAGGTAAAATGAGAGGGTTTTTATAGGTGAAAAAGAGAGGAAAAGATGGATTTTCAACCAATAAGAAAATAAAGAAATCAAATAATAAAGAGAAAATCAAATTAGAATAAAAAGATATTTTGTTTTTAAAGAAAATGCTAGAAGTGTGGGATTGGGAATATGTAATAAAGGGGGATGAACTTGGATGTAAAAAGAGGTCTTTTGTGATCAAGAAGGGATGTTGTAAATAAGAAAAGGGAGGGGGAAATGGTGCAATCCGTTACTGCCAAAGTGGGAAGCGCGCGAGTCCCGCTTTAGGGGCGAGACGTGCGCGCAGCTCACTGGCAGTGCCGGAGGTGCCCGCCGGTAAAAATTACAGAATGACAGAAGGACCCTAAAAGTTAACTCTGTTATGCAGTTTAGTCCAAAACTAACGGAATCAGTTAGGGACTTAATCAAAGTAACAGAAATCAACGAAAATAAATTAAATAAGAATACTATGTATGCAATCGGGGTGAGAGGTCCAAACCGGGGTGTCTACACCATGTTTTCAAGGGGGATAAAAAAAGGCTGGCTAGGTTGACTCTTCAAAACAACCTAGGCAAAAGTTACAGCACAAAAATAATAATAAAAAAAATCCCCCTCATTCAAAGAAGTTCACAACAACATCATCATTCCATCCACCAACGAAGGACGAAGCAACATCAACAAACATCACGAACAAAGGAGCATCGACAAGAACTATGGTGACCTGAGCCTCTACACTGGAGGAACGTAGGCAACCTTCGGGTTCTGTCTCATGCAAGAAAGAAGATATATTTAGCCCTAATGCGTTATGGTGATCGGCCTTCCTCTCGAACTTGTCAAGACGTCTTTGTACGAGTCATCTGCCAAAGAACAAATCACAAAACGACTTTCTTAGAATTGAAATCATTTTTCATTTTTGTCGAGTCTAGGGGTTTCTTCTCGTTAAGCTACGCTCCCAGTTTCTCGCAATCAAATTGGGGCTTTCCTTCTCTTCTCTCTAAATGACTTACTTGCCTTCGTGAGTCATTCAAAAAACAAATAAACATAGTTAATACTAGGGGCTACTTCCCTAGTCGAGTCAATAAGGCCTCCATCTCCCACAAAATCACATGACTTTCATCCTCGGCTAGAGTCAATGCAAACTTCCTTATTAATTGAGTCAAAAAAAAATGAAGACGCAAAAGAGATGCCCGCTAGATTGAAAACCCGAAAGGGAGGTCTAGGCAAAAAACAGGGTGCGTCATAAAAAAAATGAGAGAGTGAGAGAGAGAAGGGAAAGAGAAGGGGAGATCTCCAGCCTCCAACAAAGAAGACAACCTCACAGTTTTACATTGGGTTCCCCAAAGATTCAAATTCATCAAGCTCCTCGCAAAGTCAACTTCAGCATTGCAAGGGGCTCAATAAGACCAAGCACATTCAAGGGTCGCTTGGGTTCAAGGGTTTGTTCCCGGCAAAATACAATTTTGGGTTCATCATTAACGTGACACCGCACGAGGTTCAGAAAGGGTAAGAAGTTTCATGGGCCGCCTCCAATATACCGATTGGTTTGAGTAACAAAAGGGCAATAATGGGTATCCCGGTCTCCAACCTTCTCAAATCGGAGGGGTTGGGATTCTCGAATAATGAAGTGCCACTCGTCTGTTGGGTTTCGTAGTAACATGGGCAGCGGAAAATAGCATTCAAAATTTTATGAAACCCAAAGCCCATAGATCCATTCATATGATTAAATCAAATACAACAATATGAATACTAGAAAAAACCAACCCTCGATGACTTTGAATTTGGTCTTTGATCTTGGTGGAGAACTTGATGCTTTAATCACAAAAGTAAGAACACGAACTTTGAAGATGATAAGCTTCACCCTCTAGCGGTATCCACACCACGAACGAATATCAAGAACACTTGATCTTGGTTGCTAGATCAAAATTGTGAAACACGTTTTCACAATCAATATGACTATATGGAATATTATTTGTGTATTATTTTGTTCTTCAATCTAGGATGTCTTAGAACAAAACAAAACTCTCTCAAACTCTTTGGAGACTTGCACAAAAGCTATATTCTATTCTGGCTCGAATTTGGCTGTTTATATACAAGTTAGACCTATTCCAAATAGGAAACTTGTGTCTAAACACGTCCAAAATTCTTTTCCAAAACAAATTAGGAAACCAGTCCCGACATGGTGTGCGGCCGCCCACAACCCTTGTGCGGTCGCACATCTATCTGAAAGGTTTCTGGTACTTTCTGAGCTAAACTGTGCGGCTGCCCAAGACCTTTTGTGCGGTCGCACACTTTCCCCAGATTTCCCAAATTCCAAATTCCAATATAGTCCTTATTTAAGATTCGTTCTATTGTGTGTGACCCTCTAGGATTACACTAAGTTGGCAATGGGTTCAAACATGAAACCATAAGATATGATTAGGTTCTAGCAAACCGTCATACCTACCCAAATAGTATAACTAGATACAAGTTCGCATTCCTTTAGAACATGTCATAATCCCTTTGTCCACGATGTCATTGAACACAAGTCATGGTCAACAAGTCAACTTGTTTTGTTCAATACTTTCTCGATTCCGAATATGTTGATAATACAAATGACATTGATCTAATCAATTCATTTGAGTCCGGCCGAACATTTTCATCAACATCATTCCTACGAGAGGACCAAGCTTGACATCTCTCCGAAGAGGGACACATCCATTTAGCTTATTATTCTTCCCTACGTGAATCCGATTATGCCAATCATACCCTTTATAACTTCCCGGTTAAAGGTAGCGTTTGAATATGTCAAACATAATATTCATCAAGTGGAAGACTATAATAACTTCATGTCTAAGGATTCAAATGACATAACTAATATGAGATATATATGTACGACATAGACCATGACATAAATCTCATACAGCGGGTCATGTCCAGTACCTTTTTCCAAACAAGTACCCATAAATCTAACATGATCATCCCATGACCATTTAGCCTTTATACTAGTGCGTAACAAGTACTAGGGACGGAGATTATTATAAGTAAACATGAACAACAATAATAATCAAAACATTTCTTTATTAATATAAAATAGATGATAACAATTACAACGTTTATTAAACGTGCCTAGGGCACCACTACCAACAATCTCCCACTTGCCCTAGGCCCAATCTCCCATGTATCTAATACCCATGGACCTAACATGACCTTCATGTTTAGCTTGTGGAAGTCCCTTTGTTAGTGGGTCCGCAACATTGTCATCAGTAAGTACTCTGCATATGTTTACGTCTCCCCTATCAACGATTTCTCGAATGATACGAAAACGCCTAAGTATGTGTTTGGATTTCTTATGTGCTCTTGGTTCCTTTGCTTGAGCAATAGCACCATTATTATCGCAATAAAGGTCTATTGGATTAGCAATGCTAGGAACCACTTTAAGTTCAGTGATGAACTTCTTAATCCAAACAGCTTCTTTTGCAGCATCTGATGCAGCAATATACTCAGCTTCTGTTATAGAATCATCGGTTGTACTCTGCTTGGAACTTTTCCAGCTTACAGCTCCACCATTTAACATAAACACGAAACCCGATTGCGATCGACTATCATCTTTGTCGGTTTGGAAGCTTGCATCTGTGTAAGTATTTACCACAAGATCATCTTCCATTCCTCCATAGACCAAAAACGAATCTTTAGTTCTTCTCAAGTACTTAAGAATCGCTTTTACAGCTATCCAGTGATTTTCACCGAGGTCGGATTGGTATCTACTTGTCATGCTTAAAGCATAAGATACATCCGGCCTAGTACAAATCATGGCATACATGATGGAACCAATTGCCGAAGCATATGGAACATCATTCATTTTCTCACGCTCATCTTTTGTCTTAGGACATTGAGTCTTTCTTAGAGAAACTCCATGTAACACTGGTAAGGTTCCTCTTTTAGAATTTTCCATGCGGAATCTTCTAATGGCCTTGTCAATGTATGTACTTTGGCTTAAACCAAGTAGCCTCCTTGATCTATCTCTATAGATCTTAATGCCAAGTATATATGCAGCTTCACCCATATCTTTCATTGCGAAGCATTTTCCTAACCAAGTCTTTACGGACTGAAGTGTAGGAATATCGTTTCCAATGAGTAATATGTCATCCATATATAAAATAAGGAATAGCAATATGCTCCCACTAATCTTCTTGTATACACAAGGCTCATCTTCGTTCTTGATGAAACCAAACTCTTTGACTGATTCATCAAAACGGAGATTCCAACTCCTAGAAGCTTGCTTCAATCCATAGATGGATCTCTGCAATTTGCATACCTTAGAATCTTATTCAAAACCTTCTGGTTGTGTCATATACACATCCTCTTGTAGTTTTCCATTTAGGAAAGCGGTTTTGACGTCCATTTGCCATATTTCATAGTCATGATATGCGGCAATGGCAAGCAAGATTCTTATAGACTTGATCATTGCTACAGGTGAAAAGGTTTCATCATAGTCAATACCATGAACTTGCCTATACCCTTTCGCTACAAGCCTAGCTTTGTAAGTATGCACCTTCCCATCCATGTCAGTCTTCTTCTTTAAGACCCACTTGCATCCTATGGTTTTTATACCTTCGGGCGCATCAATCAAATTCCAAACTTGATTGTCTTGCATGGATTGCAATTCAGATTCCATGGCTCCAAGCCACTTATCCGAATCAGGAGAAGACATCGCCTCTTGGTAGGTTGTTGGTTCATCATTCTCAATGATTTTCACCTCATTACTATCCGTTACGAGAAATCCATATCTCTCGGGCTCGGATCGTAACCTACTATATCTGCGAGTTGCTTGTGTATTTTGAACAGGTTCCACAACTCCTTGTGGTTTTTGTTCTTGTTCCACTATTGGTTCAATGTTATTTTCTGGGTCTCGAATTTGTTCAAGATTTATTTTACTCCCACTGATTTCTTTGGAGAGAAACTCTTTCTCTAGAAAGACACCAGTTCGGGCAACAAACACTTTGTTGTCCTCTCGGTTGTAAAAGTAATATCCTTTAGTTTCCTTAGGATATCCCACGAAAATACATTTATCAGATTTGTGTGCCAGTTTGTCAGAGACAAGTCTTTTGACAAAAGCTTCGCAACCCCAAATCCTCATGAAAGACAAACTAGGTTTCTTTCCACTCCACATCTCATATGGAGTCTTTGGAACCGATTTAGTTGGAACTTGATTTAGTGTGAAAGCAGCGGTTTCTAGGGCGTAACCCCAAAAGGATATTGGAAGATCAACTTGACTCATCATTGATCGAACCATGTCTAACAAGGTCTGATTTATCCTCTCGGACACACCATTCCATTGTGGTGTTCCGGGTGGAGTCAATTGTGAAACTATTCCACATTTTTTTAGATGATCATCAAATTCATGACTCAAGTATTCTCCACCTCGATCCGATCGAAGTGTCTTAATACTTATGCCAAGTTGTTTTTCTACTTCATTTTGAAATATTCTAAATATCTCAAATGCTTCACTTTTATGTTTCATTAGGTAAACATACCCAAATCTACTATAATCATCAGTGAAGGTTATGAAGTATTGAAATCCTCCCCTAGCATTGCTACTTAATGGTCCGCATACATCGGAATGTATCAACCCCAATAAGTCGCTTGCCCTTTCACCTAGCTTGGTAAAAGGTGTCTTAGTCATTTTTCCAAGAAGACACGACTCGCAAGTATCATATGACTTAAGGTCACATGAACCCAAAAGACCGTCCCCATGGAGTTTTGAGATACGCTTCTCAATAATATGACCAAGACGGCAATGCCACAAATAAGAATGATTTACATCATTAGGTTTAGATTTCTTATTTATGTGATAGACATTGTCATTATTTTCATTCTTGACATCCAAGATATAAAGGCCATTAAATGAATTAGCAATACCATAAAGCACATCATTTAAATAAATAGAAAATTTCTTATTCTCAATAAGAAACTTAAAACCTTCATTACCCAAACAAGAAATTGAAATAATATTTCTACTTAAATCCGGAACATAATAACAATTGTTCAAAACAAGAATTAATCCGGAAGGTAAAGTGACTTCATAAGTCCCTACGGCTAATGCAGCAACTCTTGCTCCATTCCCCACGCGTAGGTCTACTTCACCCTCTTTAAGTAGTCTCCTATTATTTAGACCCTGCACATTTAAACAAATGTGAGAACCACATCCGGTATCCAATACCCAAGAATTAGTGGTAGAAATGAGAATATCTATCATATAGATACCTGAAGTCGACGCAGCCTTGCTGCTCTTCTTCTTCTTTTGCTCTTCCAAGAAAGCCTTGGAATTACGTTTCCAATGACCAATTTCTTGACAATGGAAACAGATTGCATCCTTTTGTGAATCGGGTTTTTCCTCAGAAGCCTTGGCAACCTTTGCCTTGCTTATCTTGAGTTTGACAACTTTCTTACCCTTTCCTTTGGCATTAGCCTTCTTCCCATCATGAACCAAGAGCACAGGAGAACCTTTCTCCGCAATCTTCATCTCTGCAGTTTTAAGCATCCCATGCAACTCGGAGAAATTCTTATCCATTCCATGCATGTTATAATTCATCACAAACTGATTATAACTTTTAGGCAATGAATTAAGAATGAGATCAGTGGCTAACTCCAATGGAATTGGATAGCCAAGTTTCTCAAAGTGCTCTACATAACCTTTCATTTTCAGTATGTGAGGACTCACTTGTTGCCCTTCATTCATTTTGCAAGTAGTGAATGCAACAATGGTCTTGTACCTCTCTTGCCTAGCTTGCTCTTGAAACATTGCTCTTAACTCCACACCTATCTCATAGGCTTCCAAATGTTCCAAACTTTGTTGGAATTTTGAGCACATGGTGGCAAGCATGAGACAGCTTACATCTCTAGAATCATTACGATGTTTCTTGTAACTGTCTCTTTCTGCCCTAGGGGCAGTAGGTTCTGGTTCAGCAGGAAGTGGCCCATCGGGAATGTACAACTTATCTTCTTGCCTTAGAGCAATTCTTAGGCTACGGATCCAATCCATAAAGTTAGTACCATTCTCTTGGAGCTTATCCTTCTCAAGGATCGATCGCAACGAAATTGATTGAGTGTTAGTAGTCATTATCTACAATTATGCAAAATTTCCAAAATTTAATAAGTACCAATTTTTCATTAAAAAAATAAACAATGTATTTTCAAAAAAAAAAGTACTCCCACTAAATTATATAACCTTCTCATACATCCAATGTATAATATAATTTAAATGGGTTAAGATCCCGCTTTAATTTAATTTTAAGTCCGCTAAGGCGGATTACACAAAATCAAATTAATTAGGTAGACAACTCTTGTCAATAATATCTCATATGACTCTTAGTTCCTTTTATGAGATTCTTTAAGAAATCCAATTTCAAAAAGCATGTTAAATCTCATCTTTGCCTAGGCCCAAAACTGTTTTGACGCCTAATTAAGTCTAACCATTTTAAACGTATAGTTAATGTGCCTCGCTAGGGCGTGTCCACATTGTCTATCTTGCTCATACATAAATAAAATTAATGCACCTCGCTAGGGCGAATCTACATTAAAATTACTCATGTATTAACAAGTGTTTTAATCATGGCATGACAATAAAAGACTTAAAATTTTCTTGAAGGTTCATCACATATAGCATATAACACATTTATGAGCACATAATATAAACATGTTACGCATCAAGTTTAGCCACTAAATTAATCTCCATTAATTTAAGCATAATATTTATGTGTCACTAGTTTCTCTATAATTATGAGGATGAGACTATTTTAACCTTGGTTATTATCTCCAAATCAAGACAACAAGAAGTGCGGCTGAAACTAAGCCATAAGGCAACCACAATTCCGCACTAATTCAAGAAACCAAGAAAGTAGTCCATGTGGACGAAACTAAGCAATAGATGGTCTCGATGAACGTAGGCCAATTACATCCAAAATTCCACATGGATCTCCCATCTTTGAATCAAGAACTTTGTTTCTCAATTTTAGCAATTATGAACTCTTCATAATTCTAACTTCGTTTTATCTTTGAAACTTTGATTGCGATCAAGTTTGGGAAACATAATCTCGATGAACGCAGATTAGCCATCCAAACCTTGAACCAATCTTGGAATCACAAGACTAAAACAAATAGGAAAATCAAACCCCAAGATCCACACCCAAACCAACTACCCAAAACCCATTCCAGATCAGCAGGTCTGGTCTGGTTCTGTCAATGGTCCGGTTGGACCTCTCGAAAATTCTAAATTCTGATTTTTAACAAAAATCAGAGATTCTGATAATTGTGTGCGGCGCCCAAGAATTACTGTGCGGTCGCCCAACTTTTGTGCGATCGCCCAGGTCATTCTGTGCGGTCGCACAGTGAGATCAGAAGGTAATTTTTTCAGTTCGAAAATTTGTCTCAAAATTTCTTTTCCCCGATTATTAAAACCATGATCCAATCAGAATTAATAATCAAACAATTCAGAATCCGCCATAATATTAATTGCGATTGAATCGTGGGATTAAAGTTGCAAAACAATAAACCACATAAAATCACATAACACATAAACACTATATAATCCAATATTCATATCATGCTAGGCACATAAACAATTTATATACACACAACATGATCTAGGTATTGAATTAATCAACATGAACGGGGCTCTGATACCACTGTTGGGTTTCATAGTAACATGCGCAGCGGAAAATAGCATTCAAAATTTTATGAAACACAAAGCCCATAGATCCATTCATATGATTAAATCAAATACAACAATATGAATACTAGAAAAACTAACCCTCGATGACTTTGAATTTGGTCTTTGATCTTGGTGGAGAACTTGAAGCTTTAATCACAAAAGTAAGAACACGAACTTTGAAGATGATAAGCTTCACCCTCTAGCGGTATCCACACCACGAACGAATATCAAGAACAATTGTTCTTGGTTGCTAGACCAAAATTGTGAAACACGTTTTCACAATCAATATGACTATATGGAATATTATTTGTGTATTATTTTGTTCTTCAATCTAGGATGTCTTAGAACAAAACAAAACTCTCTCAAACTCTTTGGAGACTTGCACAAAAGCTATATTCTATTCTGGCCCGAATTTGGCTGTTTATATACAAGTTAGACCTATTCCAAATAGGAAACTTGTGTCTAAATACGTCCAAAATTCTTTTCCAAAACAAATTAGGAAACCAGTCCCGACATAGTGTGCGGCCGCCCACAACCCTTGTGTGGTCGCACATCTATCTGAAAGGTTTCTGGTACTTTCTAAGCTAAACTGTGCGACCGCCCAAGACCTTTTGTGCGGTCGCACACTTTCCCCAGATTTCCCAAATTTCCAAATTCCAATATAGTCCTTATTTAAGATTCGTTCTATTGTGTGTGACCCTCTAGGATTACACTAAGTTGGCAATGGGCTCAAACATGAAACCATAAGATATGATTAGGTTCTAGCAAACTGTCATACCTACCCAAATAGTATAACTAGATACAAGTTCGCATTCCTTTAGAACATGTCATAATCCCTTTGTCCACGATGTCATTGAACACAACTCATGGTCAACAAGTCAACTTGTTTTGTTCAATACTTTCTCGATTCCGAATATGTTGATAATACAAATGACATTGATCTAATCAATTCATTTGAGTCCGGCCGAACATTTTCATCAACATCATTCCTACGAGAGGCCCAAGCTTGACATCTCTCCGAAGAGGGACAAATCCATTTAGCTTATTATTCTTCCCTACGTGAATCCGATTATGCCAATCATACCCTTTATAACTTCCCGGTTAAAGGTAGCGTTTGAATATGTCAAACATAATATTCCTCAAGTGGAAGACTATAATAACTTCATGTCTAAGGATTCAAATGACATAACTAATATGAGATATATATGTACGACATAGACCATGACATAAATCTCATACAACGGGTCATGTCCAGTACCTTGTTCCAAACAAGTACCCATAAATCTAACATGATCATCCCATGACCATTTAGCCTTTATACTAGTGCTTAACAAGTACTAGGGACGGAGATTATTATAAGTAAACATGAACAACAATAATAATCAAAACATTTCTTTATTAATATAAAATAGATGATAACAATTACAACGTTTATTAAACGTGCCTAGGGCATCACTACCAACATCGCCATGTTCCCCCGCATGAAAAGAAGCCTCTCTTACTTCATTTGAAAATTAATGAGCCCTAGGGCTATGCGCAAGAAATATATATGGGATAATCTTCAAGCTTCACGAAAGGAAGATGAAACTGATATTAGAAGAATGAATGTCAAAACGCTTCTCAGCAAAATGAATATGCTCATGCTTCTTCCTCCACACAAGGATAAGACTTTCTTTCTCTACTAACAATAAATGATGACGCCCTAGGGGCTATGCTCGATCTCAAAGGACTCCCACAATGAGAATGCAATTTACTTTACCTCCTCGATGGTGGACAGAATTTCTTAGCCCTAGCAAAGTCTTGTACAACATTGGAAGCCCTCTCAATCGGTTTGACACCGAAGGTCTCTCGAGGGGCCACACAATCAAAAATCTTTTAGGATTCGGCACTACAGCAATGCAATAGCCCGAATGTGGAATGGTCTTGGGGCTTCACTAAGCCGTATAGTTCAAAGGATATTCTGGGGCTCTACAATCAAAGGTCTTTTGGGTCCTTCATCTCTCGGCCATGACAATGCGTCTCACTTGGACAGTTTGGGCTATGGTCAATCATGAGGATCCTTTAGGGCTAGACACCATTGATCTTTCAGGGGCTTCACAATTCAAAGCTCAAGGGGCTCGTAATTACATCCCGCATGCGCCATAATGGCTAATGCAAATTCTTCGGACTCTCGGCATTAAAAATCTCTTGCAATCCATGTATAATAATTGAGTTTGGAACTTGATCATTCTAACACAAGGTGTAAAAACCAAGGGATGAGATTGAGTTTTCTTGGAGAAAACTTACATGGGTATCAAGGAACATACCAGAATTATCATGGTCATATCTTCATATTTGGAATATGAAATTTGACAGATGGATATAAAAACAGCATTCCCTAACAGGAACTCACTTAAGGATGTATTGAATACAACCTAAAGGTTTTGATAGTCAAGAAAATTCTAAAGTATGTAAGTTGCGGAAATCCATGGAATGGATTGAAGCAAGCTTCTTGGAGTTGGAATCTCGGTTTTGATGAATCAAAGAGTTTGGCTTCATCAAGAACGAAGATGAATCTTGTATATACAAAAAGATTAGTGGGAGCACGGTGCTATTCCTTATCTTATATGTGGATGACATATTGCTCATTGGAAACGACATTCCTACACTTTAATCTGTAAAAGATTTGGTTAAGAAAGTATTTCGCAATAAAGGATATCGATGAAGCCGCATACGTCCTTGGCATTAAGATCTACAGAGATAGATCAAGGAAGCTAATTGGTTTAAAGCCAAAGTACATACATTGACAAAGTCATTAGAAGATTCCACATGGAAAATTCTAAGAGAGGACAGTTACCAATGATACATGGAGTTTCTCTAAGCAAGAATCAATGTCCTAAGATAAAAGATGAGCATGAGAAAAATGGGTGAAATGCCATATGCTTCGGCAAATGGATCCATCGCGTATGCCATGATATGTACTAGATCGGATGTATCTTATGCTTGGAGCATGACAAGAAGATGTCAATCCGATCACCGGTGAGAACAACTGGATGGCTGTGAAAGCGATTCTTAAGTACTTTAGAAGGACTAAAGATTCGTTTTTTTTTATCTATGGAGGAATGAAAGATGATCTCGTTGTAAATGGGTACACGGATGCATGCTTCCAAACCAATAAAGATGATAGAAGATCTCAATCAAGTTTTGTGTTAAATGGTGAAGCTGTAAGTTGGAATAGTTCCAAGCAGAGTACAGTCACTAATTCTACAACTAAAGCTAAGTATATTGCTGCATTGGATGCTGCAAGAGAAACTGTTTGGATTAAAAAGTTCATTGGTGAACTTAAAGTGGTTCCTAGCATTGCTAATCCAATAGACCTTATTAGTAATAATAGTGGTGCTATTGATCAAGCAAAGAAACCAAGGGCACATCATAAATCCAAACACATACTTAGGCGTTTTCTTAAATCGTTCAAGAAATCATTGATAAGAGAGAGACGTAAAAATATGCATAGTACCTACTGATGATAACGTTGTGGACACGCTACCAAAGGGTCTTCCACAAGCTAAACATGATGGTCATGTTAGGTCCATGGGTATTAGATACCTGCGAGATTGGGCTAGGGCAAGTGGGAGATTGTTGGTATTGGTTCCCTAGGCACGTTTGTTAAACGTTGTATATGTTATCACTCTTATTCATATTAATGAAGAGATGTTATGATTATTATTGCTGCTCATGTTTGCTTATAATAATCTCTGTCCCTAGTACTTGTTAAGCACTAGCATAAAGGCTAAATGATCATGGGCTGATCATGTTAGATTTATGGGTACTTGTTTGGAACAAGGTACTGGACATGGGTATGAGATTTATGTCATGGTCAATGTCATATATAAATCTCATATTAGTTATGTAATTTGAATCCTTAGACATGAAGTTATTATAGTCTTCCACTTGATGAAGATTATGTTTGACATATTCAAACGCTACCTTTAACCAGGTAGTTATAAAGGGTATGATTGGCATAATCGGATTCATGTAGGGAAGAATAATAAGCTAAATGGATTTGTCCTTCTTCGGAGAGATGTCAAGCTTGGGCCCCTCAAAGGAATGATGTTGATGAAATGTTTGGCCAAACTCAAATGGATTGATTGGATCAATTTCATTTGGATTATCAACATATTTGGTATCGAGAAAGTATTGAACAAATACAAGCTAACTGTTTGACCATGACTTGTGTTCAAAGACATCATGGACAAAGGGATTGTGACATGTTCTAAAAAGAATGCGAACTTGTATCTAGTTACACTATTTGGGTAGGTATGACGGTTTGCTAGAACCTAATCATATCTTATAGTTTCATGTTTGAACCCATTGCCAACTTAGTGTAATCCTAGAGGGTCACACACGAATAGAACGAATCTTAAAAGGACTTAATTGGAATTATAGGTCAAAGGGCCTTTGAGGAATATTAGGAATTTAGAGGAGAAAACTGGAAAAAGGGGTGGTCCGGGCGGACCTCATAAAGGACCCGGGCGGACCTTTTGAGGGTCCGAACGGACCACCTATAAGACCCGGGTGGACCTCTAGGGTTTCTGCCCAGAACTTTCCTGTTCCATTTTCCTGCGGGTTTGGTCACTTGTTACATATTTGGAATATGTGAAACAAGTATAAAACTCCCCTCTAGTTACCCTAATCAGTCCTAATCATTATGATATGATTGTGAGTGCCTCCAAAGGTTTGAGAGGGTTTATTTCTTGTTCTAAAAAATCCCTAGATTGAAGAACAAGAATATCACACACACAATAATTCCATATAGTTCTATACATCATGAAAGCGTGTTTCATGATTTGGTCTAGCAACCAAGATCAAGTGTTTTTCATATTCGTTCGTGGTGTGGATACCGCTAGAGGGTGAAACTTATCATCTTCATAGTTCGTGATTCTTGCTTTGTTCGTGATCAAGATATCAAGCCTCCATCGAATTCAAGGTTGCAAAATCAAAGGCATCAAGGGTTAGTATTCTAGTATTCATTATGTTGTATTTGACTTAATCATATAAATGGATCTATAGGCTTTGGGTTTCATTAAATTTTAAATGCTTAATTCTGTTGCACTTGTTACTCTGAAACCCAACACAACAGAATTCAAGCGAGACGAGCTGGACTTCGATCGAACATGACTTGATATTGGGTTGTCTTTACAAACACACGATGGTTAAAATAGTTCACCCACAAACTAAAAACAAATCTTTTTCTCGTAAGTGTATACTCCCTCCATCCCAGCAGAAGTGTCACCAATTTTTGGGACACGGGGATTAAGAAAAGGTAGTAGGTGTGTCGTAGAAAATGAAGAGAGAGAATGAGTGGGGTAGATAGCAGTGTTGGTTGAATAAAATGAGTGGTGGAAAATGAAGAGAGAGAATGAGTAGGGTTAAATGGTGGAGTTGGTTGAATATAAATATATTAAAACATTTCCATTTTGGGTAGTGACACTTGTACTGGGACGGACAAAAAAGGAAATAAGTGACAGTTCTGCTGGGACGGAGGGAGTATATTCTTTCACTTCTAATCTAAAGAAAAAAAAAGACAAAAGACAAAAAGATTTTTATTTTTCTTTGTCTCCTTACTTGCATAAAAGTATGTGCTATTAGCTTCTTCCCCATAATTCTCCATCACCTTGAACTACGCTGGTCTGATTCCCTTTAAGGGATACGTAGGCAGCCTCTGGAACGACCAACCCATCACCAAGAGTGATCATTACTCCATCAAAAGCAACTCATCAAAATCCAAAACATGGACATTCTTTATCAAAGCCACAACATCAGAAATCCATCCCAAATCAAACGGGCATAGTAAGTGAAGGTATGAACATCATTCATTAATGCTTTCTGTAAATCGCATCACACACAAAAAGCAATTTCTCCATTCTTGCAAAATTTGTCTCATGCAAATCTGCTTTCCAAATCACAACACACCACAAGCACAATCTCTCTCACAATTTCCATTTCACATCTCACACAAGCACATATATCTGCAAAGCACACACCTAACAGGTAAAGGAGTGAGTCCCCCGGCATCCAATACCTTCAAACAACAAATGTGGCTCCGAACAGCATACAAGAATTGTGGCTCCGAATAGCAAACAACAAATGCGGCTCCGAACAGCATACAGAAAATGCGGCTCCGAGCACCATACAGCAAATGCGGCTCTGAACAGCATACTGTTGGTGTTATGCCCTAGGCATATTGTTTGTAAAATTAATGTTATTATTTATAAAGATATTGAATGTTAGATTATTATATCTTTTGCATGTTTATTATAATAATCCCCATCCCTGATAATTATGATTAATTATTAGTATAAGTTTAATAGATAATCATATGATGATTATGGTGTATGGGATACAATTAGACTTATGGGTATTTGTTGGAGAAAAAATACTGGACTGACCCCTATGAGATTTATGTCATGGTCACAATGTCATAATTAAGTCTCATATAGTTATATCACTAGAATCTCTAGAGCTGAGGTTATTACAGTCTTCCACATGGTGAACAGTACGTTTGACATATTCAAACGTTATCCCTAACCGGATACCTATAAAGAATATGATTGGCATAATCGAAATCATGCAGGGAAGAGTAATAAGCCAAGATGGGATTTTTTCCTCGTCAAGAGAGATGTCAAGCTTTGGCCACTCGATGAATGATATTGATGAAATGCATGGCCGTGCTCAAATATGATTTGTATTATCAATACATTCGGGATTGAGAAAGCATTTAACAAATGTAAATTGACCATGGCTTACATTCAATAGACATCGTGAAACAAAGAGATTGTGTTATGTTTTATTTTAGGAAACTTTGGATTTCAAAGTTATACTAATTGGGTAGTCATAATGGCTTGCTAGAGTCCGCTTATGCTTTACGAGGTTTGACTGGTTCGAAATCGTTGCCAACTTAGTGTAATCCTATTGGGTCACACACGCAGAACATATAATTAAAAGGAGCAAAAAACGAGGAAACTGACCAGGCCCACCGTACGGCTAGATAGGCGCGCACGCCTGCCTTGGAGCCGTACGGCTGCGGGTCCGGCTGACAGTTTTATTTTCAGCAGTTCTTGTTGATCAAGAATACCTATGTTCTAAAGGGTTTTGGATACCCTTAGTACATAATGTAAATTGACGGGAATTGTTCCCTAGTATTTGATTTGATCAATTCTAAACTCTTTCTTTGAGAAAGAAAACACACATAATATACTAGGATCATTGTGTTTGATTATTCTCAATCATCAACCACAATTATCTTTGGGAGCTTTGAAGAATCGTTCTTCACAATCGTTTTTCAAACCGAAGGCCTAGCAGTCAAGTTCAAGAAGTCGTTCTTGAAGTTTGTTCATTGTGTAGATCACCGATAGAGAGCGTTCATCCTAACCCTTAATCCAAGTTTTATTTCGATCTACAAAGGTTAGCTTCCTTCATCTTGATATTATGAATTATTGTTCATAGCGGATCTAGGCTATTGGGTTTTATTCATGTCTTTCTTCTGCTGCGCATGATTGCACGAAACCCAACATTGGTATCAGAGCCCCGTTGATGATCAATAATTCTAATAAAAACATGATATAATTATTTAATGCGATTATTTAATTTGTATGATCATGATAAGTTGAATTTATGTGATGGATTTTATATGAGATATAAAATATGCATGCTAGTTGATGAGGTTGTAATATTTATTTGATTAATATGTATGATCGTATGCTTAGATTATCATGGTATAATTGGATTATAATCATTGATAATATTGATCTTATTTGTATGAGGAATAAATTGGTTATTGTTTGTATGAATAAAGTGGGTTAAAATTCGTATTGTGTATTTTTCGTATTTCAGTAGTCTGATTATGTATAAATACGATAATGGATTGATCGAATTTCTGAAAAACTGGAAATCTGGAGAAACTGATTACAAGATCCGTACGACGGAACAGACGGCGTACGCCTAGGTCCAAGCCGTACGGCGCCTGTAAATTTTTCCAGAATGTTGCTCTGTTTTCTGGCGTTCAGATTGTTCTGTAAATTGTTTACAAAATTCGAATCTGGAAATAGAAACTGGTTTCAGATAGTTGGTTTTTGAAACCGTGTTTCCTGAAACATTTTTCTGCGAAGAATTCAAAGTAACTGCAGAAATCAGAGTTCTAAAGAGTTTAGAACTGCTGTAATCTGTGAGATTAAGAGACAATGGAAGATCTTGAGATAAGTGGCCAATCTATACGGGAATATGGATGCCTTTTGGCTTAGTTTCGACCGTATAGAGAAGTTTCTTGGTTTCTTGATCCTAGTACGGGAATGTGGATGCCTTTTGGCTTAGTTTTGACCGTACGGTTTGTGCTCTCAATTTCAAGATGCTCTGCGGATGGTCTGGACTATATTGATTTGATCCGTTTCAGATGGCTGGTTTTTGAAACCGTGTTTCCTGAAATAGATGTAAGTTCAGAAATCCAGACATTGAGATTAGAATCTTAAAGGAGTTTAAGATTGGCGTGATCTCAAAGTTTCAGACTTTAATCCTATAACTAGTGCAACTAAAGTCACATAAAATTAATTCGATTAATTGATTAACTTTATGTGTGTGAACCTTCTTAAAATTTTAAGTTATGTGCCAATCCATGATTAAACACTTGTGAGTACATGGGTAGTTTTATGCGGGCTCTGCCAAAGCGAGGCACATTAATTCTATTCATCTATGAGCAAGATGAGGAAAAAGTGATTCCTATAAGTTTAAAATGTTTTGACTTAATTGGGCTATCAAAAAACAAAGTTTTGGGCCTAAGGCACAGATGAGATTAAAAAGTGTTAGACATATGATGTCTAAATATCATAAAGGATCTAAGAGTCATATATGCTATGATGACAAGGAGTTGTCTACCTAATTAATTTAATTTTGAGCAGTATCGCCAAAGCGGACTTAAAATTAAATCAAAGTTGGATCTTAGACCATTTAAATTATATGATACATTGGATGTATTTGAAGGTTATATAATTTAGTGGGAGTATTTGTGAAATACTAATGTTTATAATATCTTTAATTAAGTTGGTACTTATATGTGATTACATGTTTGCATAATTGTAGATAATGGCTCAAAATTTAAGTTTTTTTTATCATTGCGATCTATCCTTGAGAAGGAAAAGCTTCAAGAAAATGGAGCTAACTTCACGGATTGGATCCGTAGCCTTAGAATTGTTCTAAAGCAAGAAGACAAGCTCTATATTCTTGATGACCCCGTTCCTGAAGATGAACCTACTTCTAATGCACCCAAGGATGAGAGAAACGCCTACAAGAAGCACAAATGTGATTCTCGTGAGGTGGGTTGTCTCATGCTTGCGGTCATGTGTCCAGAGCTTCAGAAGACTCTTGAATACTTAGAGGCATTTGACCTTGCTGTTCAGTTGAAAGATATGTTTCAAGAACAAGCAAGGCAAGAGAGGTTCGACACTATAGATGCCTTGGTCTCATGCAAGATGAACGAAGGGCAGGTTGTGGGCCCTCATGTTCTTAAGATGAAGGCTCATTTTGAGCATCTAGATAGGCTTGGCCATCCAATTGATGTTGAGTTGGCCACTGATTTTATTCTTAATTCATTTCTCAAAAGCTATAATCAGTTCGTCATGAACTTTAATATGCATGGGATGGATAAGTCCCTGTCTGAGTTGCATGGGATGCTTAAAACAGCGGAAAATAAAATCGGTAAAGAGGCCGCTCCTGTGCTCATAGTGTCTAAGGAAGGAAAGGTCCAGAAAGGCAAAGGAAAGGGTAAGGCAAAGGTTGTCAAACCCAAGATTGGCAAGGCAATTGTTGCCAATGCTACTGTGGCTAAACCTACTTCCCAAAAGGATGCAATCTTTTTTCACTGTAATGAGATTGGTCATTGGAAAAGAAATTGCAATGTTTACAAGGAAGAGTTAAAGAAGAAGAAGAGCAGTGGGACTGCGTCTACTTCAGGTATCTATGTTATAGATATTCTACTTTCCACTTCTAGTTCCTAGGTATTAGATACCGGATGTGGATCTCACATTTGTTTGAATGTGCAGGCACTAAGGAATAGGAGACTACTCAAAGATGGCGAAGCGGACCTATGCGTGGGGAATGGAGCAAGAGTTGTTGCATTAGCCGTAGGAACATATGATGTCATTTTACCTAGCGGATTAATTCTTGTTTTGAACAATTGTTATTACGTTTCGGATTTGAGTATAAATATTATTTCAGTTTCTTGTTTGGATAATGAAGGTTATAGTTTTCTTATTAAAAATAAGAAGTTTTCTATTTATTTAAATGATATGCTTTATTGTACTGCATGTTCATTTAATGGCCTTTATGTTCTTGATGTTGAGAATGGAAATAATGAGAATATTATAATGTAAATAAGAAATCCAAACCTAATGATATAAATCATACTTATTTGTGGTATTGCCGTCTTAGTCATATTAATGAGAAGCGTATCTCAAAACTCCATGGAGACGGACTTTTAGATTCACGTGAGTTTGAATCATATAAAACTTGTGAGTCTTATTTACTTGGAAAAATGATAAAGACACCTTTTACTAAGAGTAGTGAAAGGGCTAGTGACTTATTGGGACTCATACATACTGATGTATGTGGACCAATGAGCAGCAATGCTAGGGGAGGATATCATTACTTCATAACTTTTACTGATGATTTTAGTAGATATGACTATGTCTACTTAATGAAACATAAAAGTGAGTCTTTTGAGATATTTAGAATATTTCAAAATGAAGTACAAAATCAACTTGGCAAAACTATTAAAGCACTTCGATTCGATCGTGGTGGAGAATATTTAAGCCAAGAATTTGACAATTATCTTAAAGATTATGGAACTGTTCACAATTAACTCCACATGGAACACCACAATGGAATGGTGTGTCTGAGCGGAGAAATAGGACTTTATTAGATATGGTCCGCTCCATGTAGAGTCAAGTTGATCTTCTTTTATCATTTTGGGGACATGCACTAGAAACTGCTGCTCTTACACTAAACAGAGTTCCAACTAAATCTGTTCCAAAGACTCCATATGAGATGTGGACTGGAAGAAAACCTAGTTTGTCTTTCATGAAGATATGGGGTAGTGATGCTTATGTTAAGAGAATGATCTCTGACAAACTTGCACCAAAATCTGACAAATGTATTTTCATGGGTTACCCTAAGGAAACTAACAACCGTACGGACAACAAAGTGTTTGTTGCACGTGATGGTACCTTTTTAGAGAAAGAGTTTCTTTCCAAAGGTATCAGTGGGAGTAAAATTAATCTCGAAGAGGTTCGAGAACCCAAAAAAAACATAGAACAAAATGTTGGATCTGAACAAGTTTCACAAGGAGCTGTGGAACTTATTCAGAATACTCAGGTTCCTCGTAGAACTGGTAGGGTGCGATCCTAACCTGAGAGATGTGGATTTCTCATGACGGATAGCAATGAAGTGGAAGTCATAGTTGATGACGAACCTACTTCCTACAAAGAAGCGATGTCCGCTCCTGATTCAAATAAATGACTTGGAGCCATGAATCTGAAATTAAGTCCATGTATGATAATCAAGTTTGGAACTTGATTGATGCACCCGAAGGTGTAAAAACCATAGGATGCAATTGGATTTTCAAAAAGAGAACTGACATGGATGGAAAGGTGCATACTTATAAAGCTAGACTTGTAGCGAAAGGCTATAGGCAGATTCATGGTATTGACTATGATGAAACCTTTTCGCCCGTAGCAATGATCAAGTCTATAAGAATTTTACTTGCCATAGCTGCATATTTTAACTATGAGATATGGCAAATGGATGTCAAAACAGCGTTCCTTAACGGGATCTTAGTTAAGGATGTTTATATGACACAACCTGAAGGTTTTGTAATTCCAGAAAATTCTAACAAAGTATGCTTGGCTTCATCAAGAACGAAGATGAACCTTGTGTATACAAGAAGATTAGTGGGAGCGTAGTACTATTTCTTGTGCTCTATGTTGATGACATATTGCTCATTGGAAATGACATTCCTGCATTGCAGTCTGTAAAGACTTGGTTAGGAAAGTGTTTTTCAATGAAAGATATGGGAGAAGCCGCTTACATTATTGGCATAAGGATCTATCGTGATAGATATAAGAAACTGATTGGTTTAAGTCAGGATACATATAATTACAAAGTTCTTAAGAGATTCCGCATGGAAAACTCTAAGAGAGGAAATTTGCCAGTAAGTCATGGCATACCTCTAAGCAAGAATCAGTGTCCTAAGACAACTGATGAGCGTGAGAGAATGATTGGGATTCCATATTCTTCTGCTATTGGATCCATCATGTATGCTATGATATGTACTAGACCTGATGTCTCATATGCATTGAGCATGACGAGCAGATACCAATCAGATCCCGGTGAGAGTCACTGGATTGCAGTCAAGACGATTCTTAAGTACTTGCGAAGGACTAAAGATTCGTTCTTGGTGTATTGAGGTATGGAAAATGATCTTGTTGTAAGTGGTTACACAGATGCAAGCTTCCAAACCGATAAGGATGATTCTAGATCGGAATTTGGATTTGTATTTATGCTTAATGGAGATGCTGTTAGCTGGAAGAGTTCTAAGCAAAGTACCGTAGCAGATTCTACAACCGAAGCTGAGTATATTGCTGCATCCGATGCTGCTAAAGAGGCTGTTTGGATTAAGAAGTTCATTGGTGAACTAGAGGTGGTTCCTAGCATTGCTAATACAATAGACCTTTATTGTGATAATAATGGTGCTATTGCTCAAGTAAAGGAACCTAGATCGCATCAGAAATCCAAACACATACTTAGGCGTTTTCATATCATTCGAGAGATCGTTGATAGAGGAGACGTAAATATATGCAGAGTACCAACTGATGATAATATTGCAGACCCATTAACAAAGGGTCTTCCGCAAGCGATGCATGATGGTCATGTTAGGTCTATGGGTATTCGATACATTAATTAGGCCTAGAGCAAGTGGGAGATTGATGGTGTTATGCCCTAGGCATATTGTTTGTAAAATTAATGTTATTATTTATAAAGATATTGAATGTTTGATTATTATATCTTTTGCATGTTTATTATAATAATCCCCATCCCTGATAATTATGATTAATTATTAGTATAAGTTTAATAGATAATCATATGATGATTATGGTGTTGGGATACAATTAGACTTATGGGTATTTGTTGGAGAACAAATACTAGACTGACCCCTATGAGATTTATGTCATGGTGAACATTACGTTTGACATATTCAAACGTTATCCCTAACCGGATAGCTATAAAGAATATGATTGGCATAATCGGAATCATGTAGGGAAGAGTAATAAGCCAAGATGGGATTTGTTCCTCGTCAAGAGAGATCAAGCTTTAGCCACTCGATGAATGGTATTGATGAAATGCATGGCCGTGCTCAAATATGATTTGTATTATCAAGACATTCGGGATTGAGAAAGCATTGAACAAATGTAAGTTGACCATTGACCATGGCTTACGTTCAATAGACATCGTGAAACAAAGAGATTGTGTTATGTTCTTGTGAATACGTGTGTTTGAATTTGGGATATTCATAGCAACATTAAAATTATGAGAGTCGCCACGCCGTTTTAATTATAGCCAAAACATTGAAAAAGGCATTATTGGTGGGTTCGGGGGTCAAATTACAACAAGAGAAGAATATTGAACGTTATCACTCCTATTGCCCGAATGATCGGTCTTTCTATCATGATGAATGTGTTAGTAGTGTGTTAGTGATTTAGACCGGATCCGAAGATTGCCTACATTCCTCTCAATGTGAGAAGCTCAGGTCAGCGTAGTTCGCAGAGAATTAGAATAGGCAGAAGAATCGGGATCATGCATAATGAGGGGGGAATTACCTAAAGTTTAGGGTTTAGAAGTAGTTCCTAGATCATCCTCGGGTTGATGAACCCTAGATCATCATCGGCTATGAAATAACATATAATTATGAAGATCGCAACCCTAAATATAGCATAAATAAGATTTTAATCTATGAACACGATGAACATGCGAAGAACATATTATGAACATGTGAATGAACATGCAAGAAATATGAAGAAACTATGAATAAACATGCAAGAACATGAATATTATGAAGAACACATGAATAAACATATTAAGAATATGAATATTATGGATCTAAATTAATAATATGGCAAGAACATGAAGAAAAAGTTAGAAAACTTACCTTTGTTGGCAAGAAATAACCTTGGATCTTCTTGGGATTCTTGAGAGTGTTTTTGGAGGCTTGAATGACTTGATTTGGGAGCAAAATCGTCCCTTAAGAGCTCTCAAATTCGGATCCCTTAATTATGAGGCAAAGGAGGTCTTTAAATAGGAAACTTTTGGAGAGATCTGACGGTCCAGATCACCTGAGGCAAAGATGGACGCGTGGCCAAGATTGCATTTGGCAAACATGGCCGCGTGGCCAAGATTGCATTTGGCAAACATGGCCGCCTGGCCATGATGGAATGTGGCTGCGTGGCCAAGTTCATTTTTTTCTTTTTCTTCTTTCTCTCGTGTTCGATTTTATATGCGGTGCGTTTCGTAATTCATCCGGAGTCAAAAGTTATGACTGTTTTCGTGCCGACTGTAATTTAAGTCATTCTAGATATTCCTAAAATAATGAGCTATATTTTGGGAATCCGGGACAAGTCTTTTGCAAGGTTTCTAATCCCTATAAAGTCCTTGTATATTTGGGAAAGCCCTAATAAACTCATTTTAAGATCGGGTACTAACAGTTCTATTTTAGGAAACTTTGGATTTTAAAGTTATACTGATTGGGTAGTCATAATGGCTTGCTAGAGTCCGCTTATGACTTACAAGGTTTGACTGGTTCGGACTCATTACCAACTTAGGGTAATCCTATTGGGTCACACACGCAGAACAGATAATTAAAAGGAGCGAAAAACGAGGAAACTGACCAGCCCACCGTACGGCTAGACAGGCGCCGCACGCCTGCCTTGGAGCCGTACGTAGTTCAAATCTGATGCGGAAATTGAGAATGATTGTCCTCTGATGGGATCAATGCCTTCCGCTTTGGGAGAAAATGTGACTTGCTGGGGAGACATGTGCCGGGGAAAATGTAATTGCTGGGGATGAGAGATGACCATGTTGGTCGGGTGGCTGAACCTTTTTAGGTTTCCTACGTATCCTCGGAGGAATCAAGCCGGTCGTAGTTCGGAGCGATTAGGGAAAAACGAGCTATCGAACTTCTGCTAGGGATAATAAACCTACGGGCACTATCCTGTATGAAGAACGAACATTCGTTAGGAAATGAAGTCATTTGAAGCAAGAGGGATAATGGGACAATAAAGACTACGTTGTCTAAATAATCCTGAGGTGGAGTAATAAACGCTGAGGTAAGCTCAAACAGAAACGCCCGGGTTTCTGCCGATCGCGCTAAATAATGGATGCTGGATCTTTCGCAAACAGAAACGCTGAGGCTTCTGCCAGTCACGATCGATCTAGGATGCGTATGTCATAGAGGCGCCGAAGTCTCTACAACCATACGAATCCTAAGCAAATATTAGGAAGTGCTAAAATAATATATGCTGGATCTCTCGCAAACAGAAACGCCGAGGCTTCTGCCAATCGCGATCGATCTAGGATGCGTATGTCATAGAGGCGCCGAAGTCTCTACAACCATACGAATCCTAAGCAAATATTAGGAAGTGCTAAAATAATATATGCTAGATCTCTCGCAAACAGAAACGCCGAGGCTTCTGCCAATCGCGATCGATCTAGGATGCGTATGTGAAAGAGGCGCCGAAGTCTCTACAACCATACGAATCCTAAGCAAATATTAGGAAATGCTAAAATAATAGATGCTGGATCTCTCGCAAACAGAAACGCCGAGGCTTCTTCCAATCGCGATCGATCTAGGATGCGTATGTGATAGAGGCGCCGAAGTCTCTACAACCATACAAATCCTAAGCAAATATTAGGAAATGCTAAAATAATAGATGCTGGATCTCTCGCAAACAGAAACGCCGAGGCTTCTGCCAATCGCGATCGATCTAGGATGCGTATGTCATAGAGGCGCCGAAGTCTCTACAACCATATGAATCCTAAGTAAATATTAGGAAATGCTAAAATAATAGATGCTGGATCTCTCGTAAACAGAAACGCCGAGGCTTCTGCCAATCGCGATCGATCTAGGATGCGTATGTCATAGAGGCGCCGAGGTCTCTGCAACCATACGAATCCTAAGCAAATATTAGGAAACGCTAAAATAATAGATGCTGGATCTCTCGTAAACAGAAACGCCGAGGGTTCTGCCAATCGCGATCGATCTAGGATGCGTGTGTCATAGAGGTGCCGAGGTCTCTGCAACCATACGAATCCTAAGCAAATATTAGGAAACGCTAAAATAATAGATGCTGGATCTCTCGCAAACAGAAACGCCGAGGCTTCTGCCAGTCGCGATCGATCTAGGATGCGTATGTCATAGAGGCGCCGAAGTCTCTACAACCATACAAATCCTAAGCAAATATTAGGAAACTGCTAAAATAATAGATGCTGGATATCTCGCAAACAGAAACGCCGAGGCTTCTGCCTGTCGCGATCGATCTAGGATGCGTATGTCATAGAGGCGCCGAAGTCTCTACAATCATACAAATCCTAAGCAAATATTAGGAAACTGCTAAAATAATAGATGCTGGATCTCTCGCAAACAGAAACGCCGAGGCTTCTGCCAATCGCGATCGATCTAGGATGCGTGTGTCATAGAGGCGCCGAAGTCTCTACAATCATACAAATCCTAAGCAAATATTAGGAAACTGCTAAAATAATAGATGCTGGATCTCTCGCAAAGAGAAACGCCGAGGCTTCTGCCAGTCGCGATCGATCTAGGATGCGTATGTCATAGAGGCACTGAAGTCTCTACAATCATACAAATCCTAAGCAAATATTAGGAAACTGCTAAAATAATAGATGCTGGATCTCTCGCAAACAGAAACGCCCGGGCTTCTGCCAGTCGTGATCGATCTAGGATGCGTATGTCATAGAGGCGCCGAAGTCTCTACGATCATACAAATCCTAAGCAAATATTAGGAAACTGCTAAAATAATAGATGCTGGATCTCTCGCAAACAGAAACGCCGAGGCTTCTGCCAGTCGCGATCGATCTAGGATGCGTATGTCATAGAGGCGCCGAAGTCTCTACAATCATACGAATCCTAAGCAAATATTTGGTGAAGAATGGAAATTTTAAGGGGCTTTCCGTTCCCAAAGGTAACGAATATCAGTCAAAATAGTGCTAAGGGCACCTAAAATGAACAAAGGGGAATGTACCAGGGGTAAAACTGAAATTTTGCATATGGAGGCAAAGATGATGGATTGTTATGAAGTCGCAAACGGGATGAACTCTCGGGGAGTCACAAAGGTGATAGACTCTCGGGGAGTCACAAATGACTCTTTGGTGAGTCACAAGGGCAAAGGATCTTTAGGGAGACGCGAAGGAGACGGACTCTTGGGGAGTTGCTAATATGGGAAACATGATCTGGGTTCTGCTTATCCTAATTTAGGAGGGAATGAGGCTACGAGCCATTGAGACCAAGGTGTTAGGTAAGGGACATTTTCTTGTTGCCTAGAGGTAGGACCTAAGGCTTTTTAAGGAAAGGGAATAAGGAAGATGGTGATCTCCTAATCTTGAGATAGGGATGCCAAAGATGTCACGGCTTCTTAGGCTTTAGATTATGTCTTGGAGATAATGTGGGTTTCCTAGGCTTACGGGCTAGGGATTGGAGTTCATTTAAGCATGAGGAGAGTATTCTATCCTAGGCTTAGTGCTAGGGCTTGGAAAGGTTGAGGTTTGGGAACTTCCTAGATGTTAGGGTTTCGAACAAGGGTTTGGAAATGTTCGTGGTAACCTAGGCTTTAGGCTAGGTTTTAAGGCTAAGGACTGTAAACTTCCTATTTTGAGACTAAGGTGAAGGAATTTCTTAGGTCTAGGACTAGGGTTTGAAGGGAATGTGAATCCTAGGCTCGATGATAGAGTTTAGCGAGGATATAGTCTCCTAGGCCCTGCGGCTAGGGTTTAGAACGAGTGCGACTACCTAGGCTTGAGACTAGGGTTTGGAGCGAATGCGAGTACCTAGGCTCGAGGCTAGGGTTTAGAGCGAATGCGACTACCTAGGGTTTAGAGCGAATGCGACTACCTAGGCTCGAGGCTAGGGTTTAGAGCGAATGCGGCTCCTAGGCCTGAGGCTAGGGTTGATTAAGTTTTGGACAGGGCATTGTATCCTAGGTTTTGGGTTAGGGTTCAATAAGACGGGGATTAAGATTGTAAATTTCCTAGGTTTCGAGACTAGGGTTTCGGGAATTTGGAAATGATGTTGCATGCGGGGCTTTGGAAATTCCCTAGAACTTGGGCTAGGGTTAAAGAGGATGTTGCGGTTTCCTAGGCTTAAGGATATGTGACTACCTAGGCTTGAGGATAGGGTTTGGAGAGAATGTGACTTCCTAGGCTAGAGGCTAGGGTTTGTAGAGGATGTGGCCACTTAGGCTTGAGGCTAGGGTTGAGAGAATGTGATTACCTAGGTTTAAGGCTAGGCTTCGGATAGAAGGTGACTACCTAGGCTTGAGGCTAGGGTTTAGAGATAAGGCGATTACCTAGGCTAGAGGCTAGGGTTTGTAGAGGATATGGCCACCTAGGCTTGAGGCTAGGGTTGAGAGAATGTGATTTCCTAGGTTTAAGGCTAGGCTTTGAATAGAAGGTGACTACCTAGGCTTGAGGCTAGGGTTTGGAGAGAATGTGACTACTTAGGCTTAAGGCTAGGGTTTGGAGACCGAAAGCATTTGAAGGTTTGTCTTGGTTTATACCGAGCAAGTTTAAGGTCTAAGAGTGTTGCGGTTTGGGGCAGGTGAGCTTGATACCTCATGGCTGGATAGGCTCGATAGGTTAGACCTAGGCTAGAGTGCTAGGGTTTAGCTAGGGTAAGACTCAGACATGTGTTAAGGAGACCAGGGCCTAATGGGATGGTAGGGTAAGTCTTTTGTCCTAGAGAAACCGCGTTATGGGTTAGGACCAAGCAGCCTTGAGGTCGGCCAAGGAGCAACGGATTGGGATTGGATGATTCTAGTACCTAATACGCATGCCAGGCTTGGATCCTAGAGTGTTTGAAAGTTTAGGCTAGGTGCGAACCATAGGTGCGGGAAATGGTTTTGGATATATGACCATGTTGGCGCTTTAGGTAAAGGGACCAAGACTTTGCTTGAGTACAATAGCTACCTAAGTTGGATTGGGTATGCTTAGGTCCTAAGTTTTTCTCAGAGGTCATTGCGCGTGACCAAGCTCGTTCGGCGATTGCGAAGGTGGGTTTGGTATGGGACCAAAGGTGTTAAGCGCACGATTTTTGACTGGACGGGTTTTGATATCTTTATGGCATATCATGGTACGCGGGAGGTCCTATGCGTTCGAGCACGTTTGAGGTTTGGACTCGTGGGGAAGAAAGGTTTGAGATCCATGGAGTTCAAGGGCGGACCTTGTAGGTGGCGAGGTTTGGACTCGGCTCGGATTAAGTAGGTTAGAGACCTAAGGGGTTGAAGGTCAGACTAGGAAGTCTTTTGAAGCTAAGGAGTGACACTAAGTTTAAGAGTGGCAGGGCCATGGTTTGGGTATGATGGTAGGCGTAGATGGCATTGTTTTGGTTGGACCGAGCAGGCTTGGGAACTAAAGAGTTCTAAAGGGTGGAGATGTAAGGTGAGAGACCTAAAGGGTAGAAAGTCTTGTGACCTAAAGGTTTAGGGGTTGAGGCCTAAGGTATGGATCAGATATTCTAGAGACCTAAAAGGTAGGTATTTGGTAGACTCGAATGGTCTTGGGATCTCAGGGATTGCTCCACAGGTTAGACTATGTAGACTAAGAGGTTGGACCTAAGAGGATAAGAGATCCATGGTTTTAGACATGGTATGGATGAATATATATTGGTAGGTTTAGGATCTAAGAGATCAGGTAGACTCGAGACCGGTAGGTTCGGGACCTAATGGGTCATTCTAAGGATTTGGATTCGGTAGACTGGTTAAGGCTTTAGGAGTCACGCTACTAACTTGTGGAGGGTCGAGCTAAGGGGTTATGGTATAACCTATGTAAGACTGACCGGGTAGGTGCGGGACCTAAGGTTTTGAATCAAGTCAGATTGGGACGTAGAGAGTTGAGGGTTTAGGCCTAGGGGTTCCCTATAGTGTAGGAGATAGGGTAAAGGACCGAGTCAACTCAAGAATCATGGAGATGGGTCCCGGACGGACCGAAGATGTTTTTACAATTTTGTGGAGACCGAGAGTGCGGGTTTATAAACAAAGTGTCGGGGAGGAGAAAACTTTATGAAAGTGTTATGATCTTATACAGATGCCTTATAATTAATTATGATTCTAATCAATCCAAATAGGTCGTCGCGTGCCGAGTTTGACGATGAGGGGTGCCCTTCTTCTAAGTGTATCCTTGTTGACGCCTCAGCATTCTCTGGGAAACCACATAGTCGACCCATTCCGTTGGGGATTATCTAATTTGGTGAGATGGTATCCTCCCTCCTTTGAAAAACTCTACGTCAAACTTGATGATGAGGGATGCCCTTCTTCTAAGTATATTCTTGTTGGGACCTCGGTATTCTCCGAGAAAACACATAGTCGACCCATTCTATTGGGGAAGCCCCAGTTCGATAAGGGTGTAGAGCGGGGTATCCTACCTCCTTTAAGACGCACCCTTTTTTCTGCCTAGACCGCCCTTTCGGGTTTTCAATCTAGCGGGCATCTCTTTTGCGTCATCTTTTTTTTTTTTGAAAATCATTCAGTCGACTCAAAAAAGGAAAAATAATTGTTTAAACATGCGGGGGAATTTTGGTGATAGTGAGAGGGAGAGAGAGATAGTACTCGCATTTTGACTCTTTGGACAATTGAGTGTATATAAAAGGAAGGAAGCCCCTGCTTGACAGAAAGTAAGTGTTTAGCTCTTTCCTAGATTGTAGAACAGAAGACTTGTCGAGACATTTGAAAATTGTTTTATTCAAGATTCTCATTTGATTGCTCGAGAATGGACCTCGTTGATTAGTTAATGAGTTATGGTTAATTGGTAAACAAGTAGCCTCAAATTAATAAATGTTTTGATCAATTGTGAGTGAAGAAGTCAGGAGTAGAAATATGGGGAAGAGAGAAGAGAAATAAAATTGGCTCGAGGTCGGTTGTGTATATTTTGGACCGAACCGGGAGGTTGCCTACGTTCTCCTCAAGGTGAGGAACTCAGGTCCGCGTAGTTCGGGGATGACCCGCTTGACGATGGTGTCGGGTTTCAGTGGGTATGTGTGGGAGGAAAGAAAAGAAAGAAAGTTGGCCCAAGGTAGGTTATGTTTGGCTTTGAGTGGTTGCCCGGTTGACGATGAGGTTGGGTTTGAGTTTAGGGGTGTGAGGTTCGTTTGAGGTGAGTTGTTCTTTGTAGCTCATTGCGGTGGATTACTCCTTTGTAGTTGTTGCAGTGGATTGCTCCATCGTAGTTGTCATGGGTTGTTGCCGTTTTATCTACTTTGTAAGGAAAGAAAGGAAAAGATAACATTTGAGGTGAAAAGAAAATGAGACTTTACTTTTCCATGGTGATAGCCCCTTCTATTTTTCTTTTTCTTTTTTATTTTATCTCTTTGTGTACACCCTTTTTTTTGCCTAGGCCGCCCTTTCGGGTTTTCAACCTAGCGGGCTTCTTTTTTGTGCAATGTTCTAACTTTTGCCTAGGTCGCCCTTTTGGGTTTCAACCTAGCGAGCCCCCCCCCCCCTTTTTTTTTATATATATATATATACATTTGTACATGAAACATTGGGCAAGACGAGCCCCTAGTTTTCTTTCGCCTCTCTCGATTGCGAGGTAGCCTCCTTATAGTTCAAGCGGCCTTTTGCTGGTCGCAGGCATCTTAGCCCCTTGATCTTCACCGGTAGAGCTCCATCGGATTATCACGTGCACCTATTAATGGCATGAATGACCTCATACATTCCTTTTATATTTGCGATGGGATACGGACAGCCCCGGTGTATCGGCATGTAGTACTTATGAAAGGAACAAACAACCCCTTAATTGTGGCAGCATGGATGTCTATTTGATGATGAGCAACCGCAGTCCATTTCTTTGTCATGGCCGTATGGAAAAGGGGTCTAATGGTGGGATGAGAGGCGTATGAGGATAGTGTATGGGAGAAGGTGTATATAGAGAGTGTACATGAAGGGTGTACAAGGGGTGAGTGTGTAGAGATAGTGTATGGGGGTAGAATGTAAAGAGAAGAGAAAGTGATTCGTTCATCCCAATTGGTCAAAGCATTTGTTATCTTGAGACTAATTGTGTACTTAGTTATGTGAATGGTTTTGGGTCCATTTACCTTTTAATGAGTCGTCATTAATGAGTAAGATTAAGATTAATTCATCATATAAAGATATAGCAATCAAGTGAAGATGGTGAATAAGACAATTTTCATGGAATTGATTTATGCAAGATTATGTCTCAAGTCTAGAGAGAAAAGAAATAAAGACTCTTTTATTATTTGAAAGAAAAACGACTAATCCGGCGTGCACTTTTACTAAAGAAACAAAAATAGTCCAAGGTGGACTTTTGACTAAAGACACTCTAGAACCTACGAAGACTGAATGACCCTTTTTATTTATTATTTAAAAGAGGTAGCCCCAGTTTGCTCTTTCTTGTTTGGACTTTGCTCACGCTCATGCATTCCTATCGCGGGTGATAGCTCCGCTATCAATGAGGCTTTGGATCTTCTTTTTCAATTGGAGGCAACCTTCAGTGTCATGCCCAATGTACTGGTGGTATTTGCAGTATTTGGAGGGATCCAAGTCTGGTCTTACCCTGTTTGGTTCATAGTTGAGTAGAGGAGCCAACTTGCCGGCTCGAACCAAACCTTTGAAGAATTTGGCTAACGGCATACCTAAGTCGTCGAATTCGCGCTCGTCCTTCCTTTCACGAACTGTCTTTGAGGGTGATTTAGGTACCGGTACCCCTTGTTGATGAGTAGTCATAGGAGGAATCCCGACGGGGAAAGTCTGTGGTGGCCCGTACATTTGAGGAGCGTACGGGTGTTGATATTGAGCAAGAGGGAGAACCGGGCTGAGGTAATCATAAACGCCACGAATGTCAGACAAATGGCGCCTCTCGATATTTCTTAGGGTCTTATGCATCTCCTTCTGAAAGTGTGTTGCTTGCTCGTTGAGAATGGCCTTAAAGTGGATTGCTTGTTCATCGAGGATGGCTTCGAAGTGGGATGCTTGTTTACTGAGAGCAGTACCGGTGTAGAGGATCGTCTCGGGATCTTGGGTAACAGCTTCAGTTGCAACTTCGATGTTCTTTGCAGCCGACATGATGCAAAACTCTAGTCATGAAAGAATTAAGCCTCTTAGTTGAATTAAATTAGATTCGTATTTAATGATAAGGCATCGTTATAAAATCATTTTTTTGGAAAAGAGTCGGTCTCCACATTTTTGAAATGCATTTTGGTAAAAATTTGAAAGTTTGACCGGGCCGAAGTTGCCTACGTTCCCCTTATCATGAGGGAGAGGTCCCACACAATAAGAGGCTCAGGTCGCCGTAGTTCGAATCAAGTTAGACTTTTAAAAGAGGTGAGAGATGACCACAGGGGTCAAAAAAAGAGGGAGATGACTCGGTCCTTGGTCAAGCATGGGTGAGGAAGACCTATAGGAATCGGGTAAGGTTTGACTTAAGGTTTGACCTAAATTTGACCTAATGTTTGACCTAAGGTTTGAGACAAGAAGTGGTTCAAGCTAGAATGCGTCGATGATGGTGGGTTGACCTAGATGGGTAAAGGATAGGTCGACCTAAATGAGAAGGGTTGGATTGATCTATATGGTGAATGAATCAAGATAGCGGGTTGCCTATGGGATGATCTAAGCGGGATAGACATGGTTTGACCTAAGCGAGTCTAAGGTTGACCTATTCGGGTTGGTGGACCAAGGAATGTTGGAGATTGACCTAGATGGATCCAAGATAGGTAGGTTGACCTAAGCGGGTCGCGGGTTGACCTAGATGGGTCAGGGATTGACCTAGTTGAAGGTCGGTAGATAGATTCAAGATGGGTAAGTTGACTTAAGCGGGCCAAGGATTGACCTAGATGGGTCAAAGGTGAAGGGGTAGTTTTAACCTAAGACGGACAAGTTGACCTAGATGGGTCGAGACGGGTTGACCTAGGTTGGTCTGGACGACAGTGGGTCAAATAATGACCTAGGTAGGTCAAGATGACGGTTTGACCTAAGCGGGTTAAGGTCAAATGTAATTGGGTTCTCCTATGGAATCAAAGATTGACCTAAGAGGTCAAAAGCGGATAAAGTTGACCTAGGGAGTCAAAGGTTGACCTAAGAGGTCAAAGGCGGATAAGTTTGACCTAGGGGTCAAGGGTTGACCTAAGAGGTCAAAGGTTGAAAAAGTTGACCTAGGGGGTCAAGGGTAGACCTAAGAGGTCAAAGATGGATAAGTTTGACCTAGGGGTCAAGGGTTGACCTAGGGGTCAAGGGTTGACCTAAGAGGTCAAAGGTTGAAAAAGTTGACCTAGGGGGTCAAGGGTAGACCTAAGAGGTCAAAGATGATAGAGTTGACCTAGGGGGTCAAGGGTAGACCTAAGAGGTCAAATGCGGATGAGGTTGACCTAAGGGGTCAAAGGTTGACCTAAGAGGTCGAGGGGTGATAAAGTTTACCTAAGGGGTCCAAGGTTTGACCTAAGAGGTCGAAGGCGGATAAGGTTGACCTAAGGGGTCAAAGGTTTACCTAAGATGTCAAAAGCGGATGAGGTTGACCTATGGGGTCAAGGTTGACCTAGGAGGTCGAAGGCGATAGGGTTGACCAAGGGGGTTAAGGGTAGACCTAAGAGGTCAAAGGCGGATAAAGTTGACCTATGGGGTCAAAGGTTGACCTAGAGGTCGAAGTGATAGGTGATAGGAGTTGACCAAGGAGGTCAAAGGTTGACCTAAGAGGTCAAAGGGTGATAATGTTGACTTAGGGGGTCAAAGTTGACCTAGGATGTCAAAGGTAGATAAAGTTGTCCTAAGAGGCCAAAGGATGGTGGGATTTTGACCAAAGCGGGTCGAGATGAAGGTAGACCCAAATGGATCGCAGTGATGGGTAGGTAACCTAGATAGGCCAAGATGAGGAATTTTGATAGATGGCCCAAGGGGTGAGCGATGGACCTTAGAGGTCGCCTAGATGCAATGCACATTTTATTTTGCGAAAAGTTTTGCATTTATTTACATCCTAAATGGTTGGTCTAAGGAGTGTCCTAATCTCTATGTGTGGGTTGACACGGGTAGGATAAAAGGTTCCCATCGCTCACGGAACGTACACGGTGAGTGGAGTAGACGAGTGACTCGAAAAGAGGGCGGCAGTAGCGCACAAATTCCCGCACATCGAATACTCCGGGTGATAGGACATGTGCAGTGCTGACACGGACTAGTGGTAGTGTGAGGCAAGAAACTAATTCTTTTTAGGGATAAAAGAGAGAAGCTTTGAACGTTTGAATGATGCGATGCAATGCATGAGAGAGAGAGAGAGAGAGAGAGAGAGAGAGAGAGAGAGAATAATGTACAAGGGAGCATAGCATAGTTTTGTTTGACCCTAATACTAAAGCGAAGATAACAAGGGTACATGGTACAAGGTACAAGGTACAAGTATTAACATGGCGGAGTGCGCGGGTGCATGTGTAAACATGGCTTAACTGTAGGGGGCACGTGAAAACATGGCAAGTGTGCATGTGTAAACATGGCAGGTGTGTGCATGTGTAAACATGGCAGGTGTGTGCATGTGTAAACATGGCAAGCATCATGATGTAAACGAAAGTTAGACCCACTAAGTTTGAAAAAGTTTCAAAGCAGTCCCCAGCAGAGTCGCCACTGTGAATACGTGTGTTTGAATTTGGGATATTCATAGCAACATTAAAATTATGAGAGTCGCCACGCCATTTTAATTATAGCCAAAACATTGAAAAAGGCATTGTTGGTGGGTTCGGGGGTCAAATTACAACAAGAGAAGAATATTGAACGTTATCACTCCTATTGCCCGAATGATCGGTCTTTCTATCATGATGAATGTGTTAGTAGTGTGTTAGTGATTTAGACCGGATCCAAAGATTGCTTACGTTCCTCTCAATGTGAGAAGCTCAGGTCAGCGTAGTTCGCAGAGAATTAGAATAGGCAGAAGAATCGGGATCATGCATAATGAGGGGGGAATTACCTAAAGTTTAGGGTTTAGAAGTAGTTCCTAGATCATCCTCGGGTTGATGAACCCTAGATCATCATCGGCTATGAAATAACATATAATTATGAAGATCGCAACCCTAAATATAGCATAAATAAGATTTTAATCTATGAACACGATGAACATGCGAAGAACATATTATGAACATGTGAATGAACATGCAAGGAATATGAAGAAACTATGAATAAACATGCAAGAACATGAATATTATGAAGAACACATGAATAAACATATTAAGAATATGAATATTATGGATCTAAATTAATAATATGGCAAAACATGAAGAAAAAGTTAGAAAACTTACCTTTGTTGGCAAGAAATAACCTTGGATCTTCTTGGATTCTTGAGAGTGTTTTTGGAGGCTTGAATGACTTGATTTGGAGAAAAAATCGTCCCTTAAGAGCTCTCAAATTCGGATCCCTTAATTATGAGGCAAAGGAGGTCTTTAAATAGGAAACTTGTGGAGAGATCTGACGGTCCAGATCACCTGAGGCAAAGATGGCCGCGTGGCCAAGATTGCATTTGGCAAACATGGCCGCTTGGCCATGATGGAATGTGGCGGCGTGACCAAGTTCATTTTTTTCTTGTTCTTCTTTCTCTCGCGTTCGATTTGATATGCGGTGCGTTTCGTAATTCATCCGGAGTCAAAAGTTATGACTGTTTTCGTGCCGACTGTAATTTAAGTCATTCTAGATATTCCTAAAATAATGAGCTATATTTTGGGAATCCGGGAGAAGTCTTTTGCAAGGTTTCTAATCCCTATAAAGTCCTTGTATATTTGGGAAAGCCCTAATAAACTCATTTTAAGATCGGGTACTAACAGTTCTATTTTAGGAAACTTTGGATTTTAAAGTTATACTGATTGGGTAGTCATAATGGCTTGCTAGAGTCCGCTTATGACTTACAAGGTTTGACTGGTTCGGACTCATTACCAACTTAGGGTAATCCTATTGGGTCACACACGCAGAACAGATAATTAAAAGGAAGGAAAAACGAGGAAACTGACCAGCCCACCGTACGGCTAGACAGGCGCCGCACGCCTGCCTTGGAGCCGTACGGCTGTAGGTCCGGCTGACAGTTTTATTTTTAGAAGTTCTTGTTGATGAAGAATACCTAAGTTGTAAAGGGCTTTGGATACCCTTAGTATATAATGTAAACTGATGGGAATTGTTCCCTAGTATTTGATTTGATCAATTCCAAACTCTTTCTTTGAGAAAGAAAATACACATAATATACTAGGATCATTGTGTTTGATTATTCTCAATCATCAACCACAATTATCTTTGGGAGCTTTGAAGAATCGTTCTTCACAATTAAACCGAAGGCCTAGCAGTCAAGTTCAAGAAGGTGTTCCTGAAGTCTGTTCGTTGTGTGGATCACCGGTAGAGAGCGTTCATCCTAACGCTTAATCCAAGTTTTATTTCGATCTACAAAGGTTAGCTTCCTTCATCTTAATATTATTAATTATTGTTCATAGCGGATCTAGGCTATTGGGTTTTATTCATGTCTTTCTTCCGCTGCGCATGATTGCACGAAACCCAACACATACAGCAAATGCGGCTCCGAGTCCGAAAAGCATACAGTAAATGCGGCACCGAACAGCAAAACAGCAAATGCGACTCCGATAGTAATTTGGTCCATGGTCAACATCTGAAATCACCACCATCTTCAGCAACAGATTGTCACACTACAAGTCTACCACAACAGACAGGTGCCGCTTGTGTCCTTCGGGCAGCAGTAGCGACCATTTGCAAGCCTAAGTGGTACACCCATGGTTAGCATCAGAATCACATCATTGGCAAACTTCAATCAAAGCTCGGTCAAGGTGAACCGCACAATCACCGTACTCTCCACAAAGCAAATACATCATGATAAGTTCGCTCAGCGAACTCCCACTCAGTTCCAGTCCGCTCAACGGACTTTAAACAGGCAAACGGATTCATCCAGTCCGCTCAACAGACTTTAAACCGGCAAACGGATTCAGCCAGTCCGCTCAATGGACTTTAAACTGACAAACGTATTCGACAAACAGATTAATCCACTCCGCTCAACGGACTTTAAACCTGCAAACGGATTCGCCAAACGGACTCAGCCAGTCCACTCAACGGATTTTAAACGGTCCGCTCAACGGAATTTAAACCGTCAAACGGATTTTCAAACAGATTCAGCCAGTCTGCTCAACGGACTTTAAACCGTCAAACGGATTCGCCAAACGGATTCAGCCAGTCCGTTCATCGGACTCCAAACAGGCATAATGGTTCTACTAAACGGCTCCAGCCTCAGTCTGCTAACAGACTCTAAACCTTGGACATGGTGGGCCATCTCATATCACCGTACCTCTTTCAACAAAAGTCGCTCACACAGGGGGCGCATCTCTATCCCTTGCAATTTCAATAATTTCTGCTTTTATCGAGTCTTTGCTTTCTTTGCTTTCTTTTTTCTTTGTTGATGTCCTTGGTGGTTGAATTTCTTTGGTAGGTGTATTTTTCTTCGCAATCCACGCTTCCAGGGGCTCTGTAGACACCCCGTCTTGGACCTCTCATGTCCCGATTGCATACACAGTCTTTGTTTTCCTCTTTTTGTTAACTTTCGTTACTTTCCGTTAAGTTCTTGACTTATCCCGTTAGTCTTGGACTTAACTAATTAACAAAGTCAACCTTGAGTCTTTGTTTACTTTGTTTTTATTGACTTTCATGATGTTCATTAAGTTTCTGACTGATTTCGTCAGTTTCGGGGCTTAACTGCATAACGGGACCAACTTTGGGCTAAAATGTGAGTTTCCTGAAGGCCGGACATGCGCGCCTTTGTCCCCTTATGTAGGAGGCATGCGTCTCCCATATGGGGGGTCAAAGGAACGCGCCTCCCGCCTTCAGAATCTCATATTTTTCCATTTTTTCCCTCCTTTTCTAATTTATAACCATTACTCCTATGCTTGATCCGGGAAAGGCCATCTTTGTGACCTCAAACACTTTCCCTACACCTATATAAACCCCCTCATTCTACCTTAGAAAATGACCCAACTTCTCTTCTCTACAAAAACTATACACAAGTTCTTGCATACCATCTTTAAGTAAAACTATGAAGTCTTCATCTCCTTTCCAAGTCTAGGTACAACATTTTCTCTTTTATTTCTTATTTGACTTTTATTTCTTTTTAATGTATGCAATCCCCATCAATTGGGACATGACTAAATGATCAGTTCATTACATTGAAGTTGGTTAAAGGTTATCTCCCTACATTTTAACTATCTTTAATTTCCTATTTATCTCTTAATGTAATAGTTATCATAAATTATTATATAAAAGAATCTTCTTTTTCTTTGTAATTCCCCTCTTTCTATTCAATGTAATTGTTAGCATGATTAATAAAAGAAGGACTTTTTACATTAGAACACCTTTAGTAGCAAGACCGGCTTTAGCCAGGTGGAGTGGGTGTTTAAGTACTTCCCACTCCGTAACTTAACCCCCGAACCCGTCTCTTCCCAAATCTCTGGTTTTTGTAACAAACATTAGGCTATTTCTTAGGTTATTCTAATGTTCCTTTAAAACCATAGGTTGCGACTCTAATCTCTAAAACCAAATAGACAACCTAGGATAATTCACCGCTCTAGCCAAGCCGTGGTTCTCCCGGGGTATCTACAACGGCTAAGTATGTATTTAAGGGCTCGCCTTCTTGTGGTTTGGCCAGCAATGGAGGTGTCGACATGTACTGCTTCAATTCCTGAAAAGACTTCTCATGTTGTTCTTTCCACTCGAACCCGCTGTTCTTCTTCAAGATATCATTGAATGACTTGCATCTTTCAAAAGATTTTGAGATAACCTTGTTGAGGGCTGCCACCTTTCCTGCCAACCTTGTACATCCTTAAAGGTCTAAGGTGATGTCAGATTGAGGATGGCTATGATCTACCCTGGACTTGATTCTATCCCTCTTTGTGTCACTATGTAACCTAGCAATTTTCCAGACTTCATACCGAATTGCAGTTTGTTGGGTTCAGCTTCATGTTGAATACATCCAGGATGTTGAACTCTTGAGTGAGGTCGCGGATATGATCCTCGGCTTTCTTTGACTTTACTACCATATCGTCGATGTAGATCTCCATGGTGTCCCCAATCTGATCCTTGAACATCATGTTGACGAGCCGCTGGTACGTTGCACCTGCATTTCTTAATCCAAAAGGCATAGCAATATAACAATATATACCTGTGGGGGTTATGAAGGCGGTGTCTTCTTGGTCAGACGGCTCCATCTGAATCTGCTGGAATCCTGAGGAGGCGTCCATGAATGTTAAGATTTCATGCCCTGAAGTAGCATCTACCAAGGTGTCAATGTGCGAAAGAGGAAAGGGATCCTTTGGACATGCTTTATTCAGATCTGTGAAGTCGACACAAACTCTCCCTTTTCCATTCCTTTTCTCCAGCACAACAACTTTAGCTAACCATCTTGGGTATTCTACCTCTCTGATCATCTTTGCTTTGAGTAACCTGTCCAATTCTTCCTGGATAATCTGGTTCCTTTCTTAGGCAAACTTTCTTCCCTTATGGCGCACAGGTTTGAAGGATGGATCTATGTTGAGCTTATGGGATATGACATCTTTTCTTATCCCTGTCATATCCTCGTGCTTCCAAGCAAAGCTTTTAACTCTTTCTCTCAGAAGGGCGGCCGGAAGGTTGCCACGAGTAAGTCAGTTGGTCAATTCTTCTTCAAACTCCACTGGAACATCTTGGCTAATTAGCACCTTCAGATCTGGATTAGAGGGATCCAAAAAATACTTCCTTCACATCATGTTCCCTAGATTCCAAGACCTAACGTGCTTTTTCCTTTAATTGCTATGCTTATCTCGGAGATGTTGACGCCTTCATAGATGTCATGTAGCAATCCTTTGCTGTCTGCTGGTCACTAAAAATCTTGACAACTCCCCATGGTGTCAGAATCTTCACACACTGATGGTAAGTGGATGGTACTGCTTTCATTGAGTGTATCCAAGGTCTACCCAAAATCACATTGTAACTTGTCGCGCAGTCGATCACACAAAACCGCTCCATAGAGTTGACACCTTCCACATAAACTGGAGGTCTGATTTCTCCCACGGTATCCTTAGTTTCACGACTGAATCCCACGAGCACTGAAGAGTTGTTGACTACTTCTGACATCGGATGTTCATTTCTTTCAAGGCTGCCACGGTGACAAGGTTCACTGAAATGCCCCCATCTACTAAAATTATTCTGACCCTACAATTTGCTATCTAGGGAGCAATGACCAATGCATCATGGTGTGGATCTAAGGTGTTATCCCTGTCTTCTTCTTCGAATGAGATGACATGTTGAAAAGTTAGCTGAGATGTCCTTTCTCTTCTCCTGGGCTTTTCATATTTGGAATCGTGTGCATGTGTCTTAGATGCAGAATAAGAAGTACCACAAATGTCAGAACCACCACTAATAAATTGGACTACCTTGGTTATTGGTGGAGGAGATGGTGGTCTTTCTGGAACGCTCTCTTTGTTCTCCGTCTTGTTCTTCCGATGGCTGGGGATTTCCTTAAGATATCCCTTTGACAGCAGATAGCTTAGTTCTTTCCTCAATGCGATGTAATCCTCTGTAAGATGTCTAAAATCCTCGTGGTAAGCACACTACTTAGATTTGTCCTTCCAAGTAGCTAGTTTGTCATTCTTTCTCGTCCATCTTGCTTTGTCTCCCAGGTTTCTCATTGCACAAAGGATACCTAAAACATCAACAGAGAAACAATAATCATTAATCTTAGGACAGTTAGTATCATTTTGGTCCTCATCTTCTATAGAATGAATCTTGTTAGAATCATTTCTGTAGTAGGGTCTGGATCTGTTGTTCTGCTTCTGGTGAAACGTCTCTGTCCTCCTGTCTGGGTGATCATATGTCGACGCCTTGCCAGAATCCTTTGTCTGCTTCACTTTGTCTTCCTCTAACCGGATGAACCTTGTTGCTCTATCCGAACATCCTCCATTCTCTTGCATGGATGCATCACTAGTTCCTCGTAAAATGGCGAGTCCTTCTTTAAACCCATTCTGAAAGCTTCTGTTTCTGTCGCCATGTCAAGTTAGGTATTTCTAGGATTTCCTTATTGAACCTGTTGACGTAGTCCTTTAACGCCTCGGGTGGTTGTTGAACAATGTGGTAAAGATCGCTAGTGACCTTCTCAAAACTGTCGGCTACAAGAGAACTGGTTGTTGAACATGTTGATGAGTTGAGAAAACGATCCGATTGAACCAGGTGGTTGACGAATCAACCATTTCAAATCCGGTCCTACCAACTTCGAACCAAAACCTTTGCACAAACAGGCTTCTCTGAACTGAAGAGGTATGCGGACAACTTCCATCTTCTCCTGATAGTGGGAGAGACATGTTCCTCAGGATCGGTGCTTCCATCATAGAGCTTCATGGTCGGGATGTTGAACCCTTTGGGGATGTCAACTTGAGCAATGACTGGTACAAAGCGCGATTGACTGTAACATGTTGGGGAGACTTGCTGAATAGGAGGAGTGACGCCAGGCAAGTTCATGACCATATCTCTTAATTCTTGAAGCTGACTTGCTATGTAGTTTCCTGCAAAAGGGTTAGTAGCACGAGCAGTATTATCAAATAAATAACTTGGATTAATGTTACCAAAGGGGTTGTGACATCTGTTGTAGATGTCACGATGGTACTATTGGCGAAGGTAGGTCCTACAAATGTTCCTAAAATGTTATGAGTGGAAGGTGGGATAGAGGTGTTGCCAAGTGGAGAGAACTGGAAGAAGTTGGAGTCCAGGGATGATGACATCATCAGAGAAGTCATCACCATTGGAGATGACGGTATTCCACCATCAGTTGCAGTAGTCATCGGGATCCACTCGTTATACACGGAAGAGCTGCTCCTAGTATCAAAGTTGAGAGTCTTAGGACGAAGTTGAGAGACAACATCTACCCTATCACTTAGTGACTTATGTTCCTTCTGCATCCTCACCAAAGTATCGAGTATCATCAAGGTGCTGCTTTGCTGTTTATCAAGCTGACTCCTCATCTGGGTGAGTATGTTTTTGAACTCGGCATCAGGAGATGACTGCTTCTTGCCAGTCCCAGTAGGCGGTGGCGGCGGTAAAAAACAGTATTGCTACCTTTCGTCTTGATGGGATTATTGCCCCCATTCGATGCATTTAAACCGCCAGTTGTAGCAGGAGTCTTGACGGTGCCAGAGGTCATGAGTTGAGTAGACATGATGATTTGAAGGAAATTCAAACAATTAAAAAACAAAGGCCCCTCGGTGGGCGCCAAATGTTTTGGTAAATTGTTTTGGTAGAAAAACAATGGAAAGTAAATTAACTTAGAAAAAGTGTTTAGAGCTTGGAATCAAAGTAAGGAGGGTGCAATAGAATATAATTAATGAACTAAAAGTAGAATGAATATGGCACGTCGATGTTGACGAGGAAAGCCCTTGAGACAATAATCTCGCTGGCACAAAATCTCGGTAGGTGTTTATGAGCACCTACCACCCCAGAACGGTTGTATTAATGCTTCTTAGTGTTACAATTGTTGCGAACTACGGTGGAGTACCAGAAATAGTGCGTGAACTGTGTGTGTTGTGTTTCCAGCCTTACAGCCCTTATATAATAAAAAGGATTACAAATAAATCTCTATCAACTAACTTCCTATTAACTCGGCCGTGATCTTCTCCCTAACAGACTTTGTTGAGACCTACTCCCTCCGTTTCATGTGAATTGAGACTTATTTCCTTTTCGTCCGTTTCACCTCAATTGAGACGGCCCAAAATGACAAACTTTTTAATATTTTATATTCACCCAACCCAACCCCACCCATTTAACCCCATTAATTCTCTCTCTCATTTTCCACCACTCATTTTATCCAACCAACACTACTATTTACCCCACTCATTCTCTCTCTTCATTTTTCACCACACATTCACTACTTTATCTTAATTATTGTGCCCATTTTTTTTGTCTCAATTCACATGAAACGGAGGGAGTATTCTTCTATCCGTTTAAATAGAGTCAATCCACTAAGAGTTCATTTGCAGCACGTGTTTCCCGTGGTCAATCTGTTAGTCAATTTACATTAACAAAAAAAATATTAGTAACAACAATAATAATTAATATTATACATGTTCGTGAGACGTTGGCATGTTGGTTTAGATCAGGATGTCAACATGTAAATTTTACCATAACACCCGTGCCCAACCAAAAAATCCTAAATCGGTTGGGACGGAGAGAGTAAGTGTCACTTGTGCTGGAACGGATGGAGTATATCCCTTAAATCCTACAATTTTTTCTCTTTGTTACACTTAAATGAAACAGAGGGAGTATACTTGTAAAAAAAAAAAAAAAAAACTAAATACTCCCTCCGTCCCAACTCACTTGACACCTTTTGATTAAAACTGATCAACTTAGGGTCGTTTTGACCAACATTTTATAGAAATATTTATGTTCTAAAAAAAAATTAAAAATTGTTATTGAGAGGATTTTTAATGGTGATCATTTTACATTTTATTTTTATTTTTATTCGAATCATAAATATTTTCTATAAAGTGTCGGTCAAACCGACCTTAAGTTGACCAGTTTTGGTCAAAATGTGTCAAGTGAGCTGGGACAGAGGGAGAGTAAGTATATGTTTAAATAATAATAAAACAATAAATATTTTAAGATAAATTCCTTGAAGGGCTAACATTAACATGTACGTAAAGTTGAAATTGAGTACTAAAACGAGATTAACTTGACTTTTTTACTTTGGAATAATACCCACAAAAAGGTCATAAAAAACTTGCTCATAAAATCATAGATGTAAAGATTTTATTGGTGTTTTCAATTAGAGTGTGGCGGGTCCATTATCGATGCAACCAATAAAATATCGTCACTTCATGTTGTGAGTAAGATTTTGTGACTTTATTATTTTGTGCCCCTATTGCTATTTACTTTGGGCTAAAAAGAACTGTATCTCTGCATGTAGACGTGATTTCTCTCCTTTAAGCATCGATACCACTGCCACAAAGGAAAGAAATATAAAAGGAGAATTGATTCCCTAAATTTTGGCCCATTACGAAATTCGAAGTCGGATTAGATCGAATTGCCACCTTACACTCAACGGCCGACCATTCCTCTCACATCTACCGACATTTCTTTACTTTAATCGTGGACGAAAAAATCTCAGATTAATAAGGACCATTCCCCTCACATCTACCGACAGTTTTTTTTACTTTCTTATGTTGACGTGGCGCACTCTCTCGTCCCAAACTTGTCACTATTTTTATGCATCTCATACTTATTACTCGTTCCTTCCCATATTCTTTTTGAAAAAAAAAAATATGTTTTTAAAAATAAATATTGTGAGTAAGTAGTAGAGAAAAAATAAGTTATTGAATAATTGTTGTGAGTGGATATGAGACAAAAAAATGAACATTTTAAATAAGTAGCATGAGATAACCAAAATGAAAATAAATAATGATAAGTATGAGACGGAGGGAGTACTACTTGCTCAAAATGTTCAACTTTCTCTCTCTTACTCACTCACAATAAGTATTCACTAACTTATTTTATCTTTTTTACCATTCACAATACATATTTTTCAACATATTTTATTAATTTTCGTGCACTCACTTTTAGTAACAATAAGTATGAGACGGAAGGATTTAGTAACAATAAGTATGAGACGGAAGGAGTCCACACGTAGGAAGGGTATTCCAGTAAATACAACAACGAATCAGGTACTCCCACACACGTATTGATAGAACTGTCTGGATAATCTATTTAAATTAACAATATCACAAAAGAAGAAAACGAAATTTCGTCTCTCCTTCCTTCGATCCTCCACTATAAATTCCGTACACATCTCATCCAATCCTCACATCTCACTCTCAAACACAAAATCCATTACCAAATACAAACACATTCAGTACAAAATGGCCGGAATCATCAACAAGATCGGAGACGCCCTCCACATCGGAGGCAACAAGGACGGCGAGAAAGTCGACCAGCACAAGAAGGTCGACGAGAAGCACGCCGCCGGAGTCCACAGCAGCGGCGAGCACAAGGAGGGGGAGCACAAGGAAGGGTTCGTCGACAAGATCAAGGATAAAATCAGCGGCAACAAGACTGAGGTCGGCGGCGACGGCGAGAAGAAGAAGAAGGAGAAGAAGAAGAAGAGACACGGAGACGGAGAGGAGAAGAAGAAGCACGACGGCGGGAGTAGCAGCAGTGACAGCGATAGCGACTAGATTTCCGGTACCGGAATCTGAAGTTGTGTGGGGTGACCTTTATGAGTCCGTCTTGTTTGCTAGCCGTCGCTAATAAAAAAACATGGAAATATGTAGTAAGAATTAATCAATTAATCAATCCTGTAGGCATGTTATGGAGCTGCAGGAAGAGTGTGAATGTAATATTGTGGACATGGTATTGATTGTATTGTGTTAATTTGGAGTATGATTTGCCTATTTATCTTTCAATAAATCTTATCTAGTGTTAGGGCACAAAACCTCAGTTGTAAGTCATTAATTAATTGGTGTTAAACTTTTTTCAAGATTTATCTCACAATGTTTTTTAGCAAACAATAAATTTTATTTCATTCACAATTAAAAAAAGAGATAACGTTCCACAAAGGCCGGAGGATTACCCCAAATTTTAGTAGCAGTTCCGACTCTTAACCTATTACAAAGATATTTCCGATCTGAATTTGAGAAGTTCAGATTTTTCTTCAAATAAAACTTTGACACTGCCACAATCCAACCTTCAAGAAATGTTTTAGGTAAAGTTGATACGCTGAGCACTTCATATGCAGAATCCGATTGACGAGAAAACGTCTACCAACAATCTCAAAATCCAAGAACAATTCTTATATAAAATTAAACATTCAATTAATGATTGATAACTAGCATTATGTGAACAAACTTTTGTAACTATTATATGCCTAATGTAACTCCTTAAGTCTCAAAATGAATATGTTAATAGTTTTATTCAGAGAGTACGATTAAACATGTATTTTGAGTAATTCTATTAAAAACGAAATCAATTTAAAAAAATAATCATATCCTGTCACTCCCGCATCGTTTGGTGAC